>CM074312.1:7542427-7862427 GCA_037194245.1 Opsariichthys bidens
TGCGATTGCTTTGATTCATTCTGATTAAGTGGAATATCTAATAGATTACTAGTCAAACTGAAAAAAGATGCTAGTCTCTAGTAGATTTGGATTACAAAATTATGATTAAAATCCCAGTAGCTTTTCTTTAGAATTTTTTTTAGTTATTTTAATTGTTGTTCATGCCATCTCTTGGGTAATTTTTTTGTGCTCCATGTACAGTGTAAATATCTGTTTGTCTCTTTGACAGGTGGACATCTTGAATAAAGTGGACTGGAATGCATGGATGCACACTCCAGGAATGCCTCCCGTCAAACCTCAGTGAGCACTGGAGTGTGTGTGTGTGTGGTTCAGCTATTCCATACGTTGTTAAGACTAAATATCCCCACGTGGATAGGAATACCAGAAATCAGTTTATACAGTATAAAACATTGTCTATGGAAATTCCCCATAAACCCAACATGTTTGTGTGTGCGATTTAAATTGGACTTTGCCTCTGTGCACAGGTATGACACCACTATGGCCGATGCCTGCACTGCTCTGTGCCAGAGATGGGTGAAGGTGAGTCTTTCTCCTGTTAAAGGTAGAGCAAGCTAGCTTTGAAAGCATGAGATCCACTCTAACTTAAGTGTCCTCAAAGCCACGCCTCCTCCAAAACACATGAACGCGCACAGCCAGAGCAGAGTCTGCAAAGTGTCAGGAGAGATAGATAAGGAGAGACACAAGTGTTTATGAAAAACATTGCCTACCCTTCCTTTAAACTACACAAAGCCTTTCACAGTTCTCAAGCTCCTCTAAATTACAGAGTTTAAGACTAACCCCTCTCTTCCTCTTTATCTGTGTGTTCGTGCATTTTTAGGCAAAAGAAGGGGATCTTACGAGTTTCACTGAGGCAGATGTGAAGCAATTCAACTCTCCTCAGCTCATTGAGTTTATGGCTTTGTTGCTCCAAGAGGTACTAAATAAGTTAAAACAGGGGAAAAAAAATTTAATATATATATTAGCACTGCAGATCAAAAGACAGAGAGGAACAGAAAGCAGAAGTAGTCTTGAAATGTGTCTGTTTCCTGTATCAGGAGCCTCTTCCTCTGTCCCATGTGAAGAAGATGCAGGAGATCTACCAGCTGAACAGTGTTAGAAATGCAGAGGTTCGCTTCAGGTAAGCAGCAGACATGTTTTTTTTGAATGATCTGATTATTACGTACAGTATTTCAGTATTTCATGTCAAATTGTTTGATTGTGCAGGTGGTTGCGTGTCTGTGTGAGGGCACACTGGGAGGAAGCCGTTCCTCTGGCGCTGAAGATGGCTACCGAACAGGGCAGAATGAAATTCACTCGCCCGCTCTTTAAGTAAATTCATTAAAATGTTCTGAGAAGTCCGTGATTGGACCAATAACGGCAATAAATGGGGTCACTTGTTGAAAATGGACCAAAAGTAAAAAAAGGTGATGTTTTGAGTGAATTACAGAGTTTTGTAATTTCCTTGCTGCCTTGAGCAACCAAACATTTCATTGTCTTTGACCCTACAAACCTCTGTTTTGAAATGTCTAAAGCTCTTTAAGACCATTTCAAAGTGTGCTCTTGCTGACCTCATTTTCTCTCTTTTAGAGAAGTTCACAACTTCTCCAAGTACAGCGACGAGGCAGTGAAGACTTTTAAGGAGCACCGTGGAGCACTGCACCCTGTCACAGCGATGCTGGTGGCCAAAGATCTGAAAATCGCTGGCTAAAATGCTGCTTTCTGACCTCCTTATGTGCAGCCAGTGTTTCTGTGCTTCAGCGTCAATGCAAACCTGCATCTCTCAACTTCAGAAAATGGATTAATGTGCAGAGCGTTTTACTCATTGGCCAAAGCTTGGCTTTTTAATGTTTTGATGGAGATTTCAGGGCTTAGAACAAAAAAAAGAAAAAAAGAGTTTCGCTATCTTACAGTTTAGTGTTAATAAAAGAGCATATCTTGGAATGAAGGAAATGTCCCTTCATATGATATGTCAAAAGTAATGTTCTTTAATAAACTTATCTGTAAAAGAAATGTCTGCTCTTTCGTTCAATAAAAATTGCCTTGATACAGAATAAAGTGCATGGCATAGCACATAAACGGAGTTCATATGTTTGCTCAACATGTGTAGGCCTATGTTTTTCTTTTGAAAAAGTCTTTGAGTTGCACATTTCAGTGGGCAGAAGTTGTTCATAAGGTAGTAGTTCATTCCGTTCACAATGCTGCAGGGAGTCCCAGAATCCCACAATTTTTTTATATTAAATTGTTTATTATTATTATTAATGCTGTAGATAAACAGAAAATCAACCAAACTGAATCAACTCAAATGTCTCTAAGTATGTGACTCAGTGGCTAATCACTTGTTTTTCATATGTGAGGTTTTGGATCAATTCCCACAATTGCAAATATTCTCCCATCACAAAACACAAAGCTCCATCCAAAACACTTCTTTCCTTGTCTGATTCAGCGGCTCAAGTGAGAAAACGCTGAGCTTTAATGATAGAGTCCTGAGTTCAAATCCTACTGTTTCTTATGTTGATTTATTAATTACAGCTGTAGATCAACAGAAAATCAACCGAATTTAACCAACACACATGTCTCAATGCCTATGGCTCAGTGGCTGATTAATTCCTTTTCATAGATAGAGTTCTTGGTTCAAATCCCAGATTTACTAAAACAATTTCCATCATGTAACACAAAGCTCTCAAGAAAAACCCATTCCTTGTCAGATTCAGTGGCTCAAGTGGTAAAGCTTTAGTCAGTCCTGACTTTGAATCCCACAATTACTTACATTAACCTTTTTTATTATTATTATTTAATGCTATAGATAAACTGAAAATCAGTCCAATTGACCCAGCTATAGGACTTCACAAAGTCTTTGGTTCAGTGGTGAATCACTTGTCTTTCGTATGTTGGTTTCTTGGATCAAATCCCACAAATGTGAACATTTTTCCATCATATAGCACAAAGGTATCAATAAAAACCCTTCCAAAACACCCAATTCCTTGTCAGATTCAAAAATTGATTGACACTGCATTTTAAATGATTGACACTTCCAATAAAAGTGAGGGAAATTACTTTAATTGGTTCTGACTAATTAAATGAGACAAAAACTTGCTTGAAAAGCTGGTCTCAGCATCACTCCTTCAGTGGGACAATCCCAGTCAAATCTCACTTTTGTGGTGGAAAATGCTTTAGTTTTATTGATTAATTAAAAAAACTCTAAAAAGAAAAAGGTTGCAAGATGAAGCTCCAGTGGCTCATCAGTCTGAGACTCAGAAAAAAAAAGACATGCCCCCAAAAAAAGCAATGAAACAGAAGAAGCTTCAGTGGCTCAGTGGTCTAAATATTGCTTCTTCATGCAGAGATTCCTGGTTCAAATCTCACTCTTTAGTTGAATGCTTTAGTTTGAAGGGTTTTTTCCAAATATAAAGGATATGCCCCAAAAAAAAGAGGGTTCAGTGTGAAAGTGCCAGTGGCTCTAGTGGTTAGAGCATGTGCTCCCTATCAGGAGTATCCCGGTTCAAAACCGGCCTGGTCACTGCAGCATGGTTGCGTTGGGTAACGGTCACCTGATCAGGATTCGTGACAGGCTGTGATAGGAGCAATCCAATCCTGACAGGGGACTGAGAGAAGGCTGGAAACGAAGGGGGGAGGTTATATCCAGGCTCCTCCCCCTGGGGAGTTCTGGGATGATAACCAGCAGCGGTTATCTTTTACACCAATGTTTGTACTTATAAAAAAATTATCCAGGCTGGAGACTAAGTCGATAACTTTCCAGACACTTTTTCCAGATAACCTGCTGCTCAACCAGGACTCTTACTCTTTCTCTTTCTCTTTCTCTTTCCAATGCACCATGGACTCAATCGCTGCATTTCTTGGAGATCTGACCGGGATTCGAACCAGTAACCTCTGACACCATGAGGCAGTGCTCATACCAGTGAGCCACAGATCTCTTACCTCTAATCGTGCTGGAACTAATACTTCACTGTTGAGAGCTCAGATTGAGATTAGAATCTCTATTCTCTCGGATTCAGGGTTATGATTGGTCAGATCACCTGTCAATCAAACTGTTTGGAAAGGGTCAACTGACATCATGACTCATCAGTGTTAAGCATCAATCAAATAATCTACTCGGAATGTGAGTTTGACCATCATGTGTTTATTTGAGTTTAAAAACAGTAGTACACGTCACTGAATGCTTCATGATTAATGCACTTAATTTGCACAAATGAGATGATACTGTTCGTTCTTATTAAAGGTCAATACAAAAAGATTCCAATATGGAAACACATTCAGTAGAAACGGTGCTAAAAAAATTACATTCTTAAAAAGAAATCGAGTGAGGCACGTTTGATTTGCTAAAGGTCCCTGAGAGCGAAATTCATTTCCTAATTCAAGTCACCAGAGGGGTGTCGGCCTCATTAGCATATCGATGGAACTTTGGCCCTATTAGCTACTCGCTGAAGTGACTAGGCCCCGCCTCTTTTCGCCACTCAGCTGTGGGATAGACGTACCACATGACCACACCAGACGGGTTTGGCGTACACAACAAACTCTGTGCTGTCCTTCAGCTGGGGAAACAGCTTCTCCGAAAACACATCAAACTTCTGTGAGAGAGAGAGTGTAAATGATCATGTAAATGATTCAGTGTGATCTTCATCAGATCAGTGTTTCTGAACACTCACCTCATAGACTCCAAGTCTGTAGTTCAGCATCTTCAGAGACGTCATGTATCGATACGGCATATCTGACCTCCTGCTGAAGAACACCAGAGCACTGGCTCCTTTAGAGAGGCTGCAAGTACGCCTAGAACCCGCTCTTCTCCTGAGAGGAACACAAGCATCGCTTTGACAGGTTCCATTCATTAGGAGAGCCATTTACTTCATTCCAATGAATCAGTGTTTTGAAAGAATCAAAAGGGTGAACCAATGATTCAATGATCCATTCATAAAGAGAGCCATTTACTTCATTCCTGAATGAGTCAGTGTTTTCAGTGAATCAATTGAGTGACCCAATGATTCAATGGAATGATTTTTATTCCATTTAGATTAAGTTTTTCAACAAATCTTTTTATTTTATTTCAGCTTTATTTCAATAAAAATCCTACTTATTTAATTCAATTAAACCCTGTTAGAATCAACTGTGAAATATAATAGAATCACACATAATTCACCTTCAGCAGGCGCCTGCCCTGGATACCCAAGTGGTCCTGCTTGATGCCGATCATGACTTTATTCTGCAGGATGGCGCGAACGCCGCTGCGGATCGTGCGCAGATCGTAGGACATGAACAGAGGCGCGGCCATGATCGCCCACAGCGCCATCTGAGCACGCGATTGGTCCATGCTGAGGCCGAAGTCTCCAATGATCAACTGAGGATGATGATGATACAAATGTTACAATATGATACATCACAAGCAAACGCTCCTGAGGTTTCTAGTGAATGATGACCTCACCATGTCGGGGTTGTTCCACTGGCCCGGTCCGGCCGCAGGACGTCCTTATGATCAAAGAACCAGTCCACGATGTTCATAGCACTGTTCCACGAGTCCTGGATGTCATCATAGTTTCGCCACAGGTTACAGATCTGACCCAGCAGCGTGTAGTTGACCTGAGGAACAACCGGAGAACGATAAACAAATATTGCTGCTAGCAGCGTTGTGCGGGCCCAAGCCGGTGGCACCGCCACCTCGGTGGTTTAAGGACAACTGGGCACGGCGGGCAAAATGAATTTAAACGGTGTCTCCAGTTGGAGACTGACCAGTTAGTTGAGTCAGATTATTCAATATAATACTAACTAAAAGCCATCATATCATAGCAAAGTTATCATTAGCAGTTCAAAGTGTTATATATTCAGCTGAATTTATCTTATTATATTGTTAAACTAATTATATAAAACTAAATAGTCAGTGAAATACAAATGAACTGGTTCTTTGCCTTTATTTCTTTATACAAATTTATAGAAGAGAAGGGCTAAGAGATTTCCTATCCTACAATGCAGACAAAAGGAGACAGCAATGAAAGGGTTAAACCTGCAAGACCCTGAGAGAGAGAGAGGGGGGGGAGATATTCAGAAGAAATATTTTGAAGAAAAAAGAAAAAAAAGTATATTGATCTGAAATATAGTACATTCATTTTAAATTCAACCAGGTTCCTTTGAATTTATTTTAAGGTATTTTACGTTATTTTTAACCATATTATTAAACTAATTATATAGAACCATATAGTCAGTGCACTAAAACTGAACTGGTTCTATGCCTTTATTTTCATGAGATTTCCTATACTATAATGCAGACAAAAGGAGACAGCAATGAAAGGGTTAAACCTGGAAGACCCTGAGAGAGAGAGAGAGAGAGAGAGAGAGAGAGAGAGAGAGAGAGATTCAGAAGAAATATTTTGAAGAAAACAAGTATATTGATCTGATTATAGTACAATCATTTTAAATTCATCCAGGTTCTTTTGAATTTATCTTAAGGTATTTTACGTTATTTTTAACCATATTAAACTAATTATATAGAACCATATAGTCAGTGCACGACAACTGAATTGGTTCTATGCCTTCATTTTTTATGAAATTTCCGATCATATAATTCAGAAAAAAGGAGACAGCAATGAAAGGGTTAAACCTGCCAAATTAAAACACAGAGAACTGTGAGAGCTCGTGAACTGTCTGAATGTGTGTGCGTGCAATGTATGAGGAGAGCACGAATGTAATATAAACGATAACGATCCAAATACAATTTATTTGCAGAAGTTTATATTTTAGTTTTATTTTTTAAAATCCCTGCATGGATGTAGTTCTTTGTATAACGTGCGCGATCATTATTAGGAGACGCTGCGCGTCTCTTTGCGTGACAGAAATCTTCTAAATTCTAATTGAAGCTCTTTAATTCATTGTTGTGATTAAATGTTGTGTAATCGCTGGAATGAACCAGGTTAAAAAACACGTAAATGATTTCGTGATCACTCACAGAAATCATCAAACTGTCAAAAAAAACGGCTCGCGATCTGTAGAATCGCTGGAATGGAATCGCTATTAAATATAGAAATTATGTGTGTATATTTCAATTATTCATGAATGATTGACAACTTCCAAATTCCCTTTTTGTTCTTAATTTAAACCTTCGCCATGGCAACACAATTTGAGATACACTATAATCGTTCGCAATTTAGCATCTTCAGTATGTTGTCATCATGTGCAGAAGTTTATTATTAGTTATTTGCAGAAGTTTATATTTTAGTTTTATTTTTTAAAATCCCTGCATGTATGTCGTTCTTTGTATAACTGGGCGCGATCATTATTAGGAGACGCTGTGCGTCTCTTTGTGTGACATTAAAAAGCTTCTTTTACAGTTTGGAAGATTTTCTATGTTCTTGTGATCGAATCTTGTCTAATCGCTTGAATGATTAAAAGAATAAGTGTTGAATAGTTCTAGAGGACTGTATTGGTTCTGTAGTTTTAGTTGTGATCACCAGGGGGCGTCGGTAAGAACGCACAAAGCCAGAGATCGGTGCTCAACTGCTGCTCAGTTTATTATGCACGCTCACATACATTTGGCACGTGTGTGGTGTTTTCTAAACAAATAAAGAAATATACATAGTAAATCACAACTGAAATAAATACACTATACATAAGATCAACAGCAGTACAGGATATAATAAACGAGACAGAGCGCCATTATCTAATGGCACATTATTGCGCATAACGACCCTCATAAACATGCCAATTTACTGACTGAAAGGGTTATCCACAAGCACCCTATGCTGGTTAACAAATTAACATCGTCTAAATAGTCATAATACACAAACTTGTTGTATTAAATGTGCGGGCTATAGATAACTAGATTCGCTTCGGACTCACGCACTTATAAAGATGACGCAGTTATGATAAATGAACTGGTAACCGCGTGAAACTCAAATTCTCACAATAAGACAAGAAACAAGATGTTACAATCATATAAGCATGCGATATAAACAACACACTTACTTCTTTTGAACGCACACACCATGAAACCAACTTATAGCGAGCAGTTGACAGAGCTGTAAGAACGAAAATGTCGTCTTCTTCTGGGCGGGCCAAACTAAACTGTCAATCACTTATTAACAACAAATCAGAAAATAACATGGAAATGCTGGCCTTTTCAACAATAAGGTTTAAAAACACTTAAAATCAAGTGGCTTTCATGCGGTCACGATCACTGCTTCCAGAGAAATGACGCGCGGCTCTTTGTTTAATCCATTAGGAAACGAAGTTTGCACAGATGCCACACAGCGTCAACACATTAACACAGACATACAAATAAAAATTCAAACTTCAATTTCAAAGAATTGAAAGGAACATTAAAAAGGAATGACAAGATTCTGAAAGACGCGAGAAAGAACGAGCTTCGGAAGGCGTTCCTTCTCAGACGCGGCGCGTCTATAATTGTCACAGAACACCTTCTAAACTAAAAGTAAGCTTTTTATTACATTCTTGTGATTAAATCTTGTGTAATCGCTGGAATAGTTTAACTTATAAGTTTAAAAAACACAAATGAGTTCGCGATCATTCACAGACATCACCAAACTGTGAAACAAGGGGCGTTGCTTCTCTGAGAGAACAGAAATACGTGCAGTGTCCACTAGAGGGAGCCACGAGACCGTGTTTGTTAAGAGCCTCAAAAACACCCAAGAATATTATTAAAGTTTGACGTCTTGCCATGGCAACAATATTTAAGATATCTCAAAGATATTCATATGTCTACATCTGAAATGTTTTGACATTATAATGAAGAAGTTTGAAGCAAATCGGACAAAAATAAGAGGGTGCTCTCAAAGCATTTTGAAAGTGACACATTTCCTGCTGCCAATTGGTGGCGCTATATCTTTGACTCATAATAGTCACATCCATGTGCTCGGCCTCCTACAACGAACACACAGGTGAAGTTTCATAAAAATTAATAAATGTATGCAGACGTTATAACACACTTCCTGTTTCTCTTTTCTCGCCATAAATTCGTTGCCTCGCCACGGGCAAACCGTGTGAGATATCAAAAATCCCCTGGCAATTTTGCGTCATCAATCTCTTGACTTTATGCTGACCGAGTTTGGTGGTGATCGGATTAAGCGCCTAGGAGGAGTATATCAAATTCCAGAGCATGCGTTTTTCAAACAACCCATAATAGCTCACTTCCTGTTGAGGCGGCGAATAACTTAGAGCACGAAAGTTGTCAGGCCCGATAAGGTAATGTGTACCGAGTTTCATACCAATATGTGCAAGCGTGTTTGATATATGGACCAAGTTTTCGGACCCCATTCAAGGGGGCGCTGTCGAGCCCCCCTGCCACGCCCGGGTCCCAGCCTCTGTCACGTCCTAATGGCCGCAGGTTCCAATGCGTGTGCAAAGTTTCAAGAGTTTTTGAGCATGTTAAGGGCCCCAAAAAGCCCCGAACGGTTGAAAAAAATAAAAATAATAATAATAATAATAATAATCCTTAGAAAAACAATAGGCCCAATCCCAGAAGGGCTTGGGCCCTAACTAATTATACTAATGATTTGGGAAAAATGGATAAACCATAGTGGTTGAGACAGCTCTGTGGTGAAGAGAAGACCCTTATCTTTTTCCCTGGAGAAAATCCTGAAGATCTCCCCAAGGAGTACCTTCTGAGTTGAATGTCAGGATATTTAAAAATTGAGCTTCCGTTGATCATAACTGATAAAAAAGTAATCAAGTTGAAAAAAACAATGTTTTTAGATGTTTGAATGAGTTGTTATAAGCTGATCCAGCCGTTTGCTTTTTTACAGTTTTAAGAAACAAATAAATTTTTCTCCTTTGCATTTCATATTTTGTAAATATCTACTGAATATGCATAAACTAGACACCTCTATATAGCAGTTGCATACACTGATCAGGCACAACATTATGACCACCTTCCTAATATTGTGTTTGCTGTCAAAACAGCCCTGACCTGTCGAGGCATGGCCTCCACTGCATGTTAGCAGCAGATCCTTTAAGTCCTGTAAGTTGCGAGGTGGATTGGATTTGTTTGTCTGGCACATCCCACAGATGCTCGATTGGATTCAGATTGGGGGAATTTGGCGGCCAAGTCAACACCTCAATCTGGTTGTTGTGCACCTCAAACCATTCCTGAACCATTTTTGCTTTGTGTCAGGGCTCATTATCCTGCTGAAAGAGCCACAGCCACCAGGGAATACCGGATGAAAGGATGTACATGGTCTGCAACAATGCTTAGGTAGGTGGTACGTGTCAAAGTGACATCCACATGGATGGCAGGACTCCCAGCAGAACATTGACCAAAGCATCAGACTGCCTCCACAGGCTTGCTATCTTCCCATAGTGCATCCTGGAGTCACGTGTTCACCAGGTAAGCGACACACACGCACCGGGCCATCCACACGAAATGATTCTTCAGATTCTTCCATTGCTCCGTGGTCCAGTTCTGATGCTCCCGTGCCCACTGTTGGCGCTTTCGGCGGTGGACAGGGGTCATCATGAATACCCTGACTGGTCACACGCAGAAAACCGATGCACTGTGTATCTGACACCTTTCTATCAGTACCAGCATTAACTTCTCGAGCAGTTTGAGCTTCAGAAGCTCGTCTGCTGGATCGAACCACACGGGCCAGCCTTCGCTCCCCGCGTGCATCAATGAGCCTGTCACTGGATCACCGCTGTTCCTTCCTTTGAATCACTTTTGACAGATACTGACCACTGCGGGAACACCCACAAGAGCTGCAGTTTTGGAGAAGTTCAGACCCAGTCCCATCACAATTTGGCCCTTGTCAAACTCGCTCAATCCTTACTCTTGCCCATTTTTCCTGCTTCTAACACATCAACTTTGAGGACAAAATGTTCACTTGCTTCCTAATATCTATTTGCATAAATAATGTTTAATGTGTGCCGCTTCACGAGAAGCTGTCTTGGTGTCTGAGTGACTGTAATCTGGAGCAGAATTCATGCTCAAATGTCATAAATCTACTGCGTATCAGATACTGATTCACATGATAAATGATATGAATGTTGAAAGAAGTTTTCCAACAATCCTAATTAAAACTTGTTCTTATTGATGGTGTAATGGATTTGAAACATACAAATTCATTTCGTGAGAAAATCGTTTGTCTGCTACATTTTCATTTTTGGAGAAACACCCAAAGATATTTCTAGAAGGGGAAATCCATAGACAGAATGAGGATGTGACACACACACACCCATACTCACACACACACACACACAGACACACACACACACCCCTCACACACACACACACACACACACACACGCCCACACTCACACACACACACACACACACACACCCTCACACACACACACACACAGACACACACACACACCCTCACACACACACACACACACACGCCCACACTCACACACACACACACACACACACACCCTCACACACACACACACACAGACACACACACACACCCTCACACACACACACACACACACACACACACACCCTCACACACACACCCTCACACACACACACACCCTCACACACACACCCTCACACACACACACACACACATGTGTGAATGGGTTGAATGTGGGTGTGTGTGTGTCATGCAGGTCTGCTCACGTCTGACAGCCTCACAGGATCAAGTTTCAGCAGAGAGAGAGAATATGAACCTGATCATCTGATCTGCATCACAGCGTGTGCGGGTGAGATTTAATGCCCGCACAGATCCTCATAATCCTGCCATCACACCTCAAAGGGTAAAGAAACTTTACACAAATAAAGTGTCTATCCAAAAAACATAGCAGTCAACTGAACCTCATGAAAATAAACCGGTTCTTAGCGTTAAAAACAGACTGATGAATTCAACAGATTTACATATTAAAGCAAATCACCTCAGCGTTAAACTCAAACATTAAACTACAACCTGAAACTACTAACTTTCAATTCAACAGCACTTTATAGTTGTTTGGCATTTGATCACAGTTGTTGAAGCAATGAAGTGATGTAGAAGAAGTCTGGTGGATCCATAAGAAGCCATTCCCAGAGAACAGAAGTCTGAGGCGAAGCTGGAGAGTCCATAACACTGTGCCGAGCTGGGGATCGGGAGGCAGAACCAGAGAGATGCATGGAGCTAGCGGCAGGGGTGGAGCCGAGGAGCTGGACAGTACCAGGGGATTGGATGGAACCAGTGCAGGAGATGGAACCAGGTAGTCGGGCTGGAACATAAGAAGAGGAAGGTCTCTGGAGGGGATCGAAGCATCCAAACAGCCGGACGGGACCAATGGAGAAGGCATAGATTTGGGGCTGTAGATCCAGTCCCCGTCTGGCTGTAGACTCCGGGAAAACCCACGTGGCAGGCTTTCGTTCTGAGATTGACTGGCTCTGGCTCCGTGTTAGGAGCCGGCTCTGGTTCTGGGTCCGAGGCGGGCTCAGGCTCTGGTTCTGGGTCCGAGGCGGGCTCAGGCTCTGGTTCTGGGTCCGAGGCGGGCTCAGGCTCTGGTTCTGGGTCCGAGGCGGGCTCAGGCTCTGGTTCTGGGTGCACAGCGGGTGCGGGGCCGACAGGCTTCTCCTTCTCTGCCTAATAGAACAGGAGAACGGCAGTGCAGGAGCAGCCACTCTCCAGACAGGCGTCCCTCGGTCCGATCATTGCGACTCGTCTGGTAGAACGCGCAAAGTAGTGAGTAAAGCACGCCAGCTTGAGAAAGTCCCTCGTGTGGTCCTCTTGTAGCCAATCACAGACAAATCTGATGAATGTTTGAACACAATGGCCAATCCGCTCAACAACGCTCAAAGAGTCACATTTTTATCATTTCAGTACCGATCGGTACTTTTGACAGCTCCCGTCAATAACGTGAAGGACGTGTTTGAACAGCAGCGATTCGCAGGTGTTCTGTCAAAGTTCTCGACGGCGTTCAGCCGCGCGTCACATGAAACCTCATTCCCTCCGGGCCTTCCTCGCTTTCTCCAAAACACCACTCAGGCTTTGAGAGTAACTGGAACCTATTGATTTTGCCTGCATTGTCTCATTAGGATGATGTTTATTACGCTCTGGTTATGTGCAATATTGTTTTAAAGGCAACTTTCATTTCACATCTGCCCAATAAAAGCAGCGAGATGGACTTCATTCGCTGTCGGGTCGATGCCGAGGCAGGATTACATCACTGTTCTGCTGCTGTAATTGGACGTGATGGCTGGCATTCTGACAGTAAGTGTTAGAAACCAGAGAGCTTTTAAATCATTGATGGATGGCAGAATAACGTTACAGCAGATGCGACTCCAGACCCGCACAACACACGTCCAAGGACAAAGCGCTCCTTTCCAGTTACAGCTCAAATATATTAGATACTCTTTATTGTTTAAGAAGAGATATCATCATGCCGCTGGAAATAAACGCTTGAGGCCGATCTAAATGCGCTCGAGCAGTCGAATATCTGCAAATGGAAAATGTAACCTTGTTAAACGGCGCTTTTGTTAACGTGACTGAAGCGACAGTCCTTTCTATTTCCAGCCTTCACATTTACTCTTCTGATGGGATTTGGGTCATAATTGAATTGGATTCACTTCTCTTACAGTTGGACATCGCAGGGCCGTCAGCTGTGATTCTGTCACGAGCGTCTGTCTTCAAAACATAAAGTCATGCAGGAGCTATTGTGATGGAAAATAACTGAACATAATCTAGGAGCTAAATGTGTTGTGTAGCTCTCAAGTACTTAGAGGTGGACAATATGACTAAAATCCTTACATTGCTCTCCTACGATGCTATTTTAAAGGCTTCTAATGTTGTTCTGTCGTCTCCTACAGCAGGTTTCCTCCTCATATCCACTGCAGCTCCAGCTCTTTTCTCTCAGTGTCTGAAACGCTTCCATCTCTAAACCCCGCCTTTCTGAGAGCTGCTCTGCTCTGATTGGTCAGAAACCAAACGCTCATGATCATATCTGAATCTCAGCTCTCGATTCGAACGGTAACGATGGCGTCGGTTTTACCGTCTCGATCTCTTTGAAGCAGAAAACAGCGTCTTCTCGACACGAACGACACGAACCGAACTCTTCCCGTCTCTGATAAACGACAGTGATTGAGGGCGGGGCTAAGAGACACTGTTCAGCCAATGAAGAGCAGAGGTGGGCATTATGCAAATTAGTTACAAACCCACGAGATGAGATTCAGTGAGCCTGAATTACTGACGACTCGTTTCAGTTCAGAATGTCCATTTATCTGCACTTTGATCTGTGAAACTCTGCAGAACTTTTTGAAACAGATGTTTTACATTCGCAAACGCTACTTGAAAGAGATTACGTAAAAAAAAGCATAATAAGGGCCCTTTAAGTGATCCTTGCCACTATATAAGTCACAGTAAGGATAGACATCACAATATAGTGATTCTGCCTGAAATCAGAGATTTGGGTTCAGAGGGGAATTCAAGTGAAGATCTGCAGTCTTGTAGGACGGCATAAATTAGTAAAAATATATAACAGAACATCTCCTAAAAATGCATTCAGATACATTCGCAGACTTTTAGCTACGTGTAATCCAATATATAATAATTATAACTATTTAATTAATAAGATAACGTCTAAGACGTCTATTCAAATTTCATTTTGACGGGACGTGGTCATCCAACGTCCAAATGTTCGACACCGTAGAAGAGCCACGAATCGTTGGACTGAAATGTCTATTAGTTTCAGTGACATTTATTTACTCATTCAAATTCAGTTTTTATTCGGTTTAATTCGACCAACGCTCTAGTCTGTTTTTGGGAACGAATGATCTGTTTCAGAAATGTAAACTTAATTTGGTATGCAGTTTAAATGAACTGTCAGAAAAGAAATAAAGAAATGTGACTGTTGTTAAATTAGAATTTTACACTGACGAGTATTTCAATCCTGTGATTTTAGCGGATCAGGAGGTGTATCACGGCTTCAGTGAGGTTGATTAATGTCCTGGGAGAGCCCAGAGCAACCCGACTCCTGCCCTTATTAACTTTAATGGCGTGTGGAACGGCTGCTTCCTGTGCTGTAATCGCACACGCGTTCACGCCGTCAGCGGAGCGGCTAACGAGCGGCTGCGGTGACGTCAGCTCAACGCTTGTGGTGATGATCCTGATCCACTGTGAGCTGGATGATCCGGTGATGATTCGTCTAATCTACTTCTTTGACACGTCCTAAAGTGTTCAGCGCTGCAGAGTCAAATGACTGTTTTAGTCGCCAAAATACAAGATCCACTGATGCAGATGGATGTTAAAGGAATAGTTTTCCAAAAAAAGGACAATTCTGTCCTCATTTCAGTCCAGACCCGCATGACTCTCGTTGCTCCGTTGAGGGTCGTTGATCACAGAGGGTTTATTTTTTGTGGATGAACTACGATGATCAATTGGAGATTTTGTC
This sequence comes from Opsariichthys bidens, assembly GCA_037194245.1. NCBI lineage: Eukaryota > Metazoa > Chordata > Actinopteri > Cypriniformes > Xenocyprididae > Opsariichthys > Opsariichthys bidens. Next base: position 7,557,764 of record CM074312.1, read on the forward strand.
CACTTTGAAGCAGCTGCAAATGCAAAAATCTACTTTTAATGTTGTCTGAAATTGTGCCACTTTTGGCAAACGTTCCATCCTCCATGTCATTTTCCCCAGTCTGAAGTATTCGGGGAATTCAGGAAGCGGATGGCCCATGTTACGCCTCTTGGTTTCACAACCATCCAAGACTCTGACCTGGAATCTGATACGGCGTCTCTAATTGGCCAGTGTGTTCCTGCGAGGAGAGCCAAGGCCGATCCGTCCTTCTGACGCGACGGAGGAATCCGAGACATGTGACCCAGACGCGACTCCGCGGGTCCTCGGAGAGCACTTCCTGTGGATGACAGCACCGCAGAGATCGGCTCCCACGCTCTCGAATCCAGAGCGTCAGCTGCGTGTCCGTCCAGGTTATTAACGGATCAAGATGCCTTCGGTTTCACCGCTTACATTTGGCCTGGACTGTGAAACCGAACTCTGAGATCATGAGAATGAAATCTTCACAGGCTGGACGCTAATCGTGCGTTCAAACTTTTCATCAGCGAGATCTGGTCCACGTTGTATCTTGTTCTCTGCAAGAACCGCCCACTCAGACGTGACATGACAATCGCTAATCACCTTTACCAGGGTAAATCTGAAATGTATAATAACAGAACGGTGTGGAAAAATGTCCATTCAGGAAAAATGATTTTGAACAATAACCTGTGAGCCATGAAAGAGAGCCACGAGATGAAGACATGAGCCTCCCTAACATCTGTATATACATGCATATTTTGCAATAAACTTAAAATGTAATAGATATTTACATTAATATATCAATATTTTTTAATTGCATTATGTTGTTTGCAATGCTTTATAGGATTGTAGTTCTACCAGAAAGGCTCGGGAGGCAAGATAACGTAACAATGATATTATTAACAATCAGCGAGCAAAATATGGTAAGATAAAGTTCTTTGGTCCGTCGCTTAGATCCTGAGGGATGCGGACTCTGGGTCAGGAGGGATGGACCGCGACCATCCTGGTGGTAAAGGTTGACGTCAGACGTGTGTTAGTACCGATCTTGGATATTGAGTGGTTAGATCTAAACTCATGGTGACGTAACATTTGAGGCTTCCTGGCAGAACTTGCCCTATTTCTTTACAAATAAATATATACCATTTGTTTTGATATGTTGACAGATAATGCATACATTTTAAATTGTGCTGTAGAATCCAAATATGTTTTCGATACGAAGAAATAATGAATCAAACATGCAGGAGTACTACAGGACTTGTTCTGTCATCATGTGCGTCTTGCTGAAAATCTCCAGTTCATTCCTGTGGGAGGTTCTGCGTTAGCAACGGTAACCATGGAGTAATTCGCTCATTATGAACAGGTTTGTGTTTATGTTTTATAGACACGCAAGAAATGCAGTTATTTATTAAAGGGACCTGTTATGTCATGTTCTCAAGCTGTAATATCAGTCTCTGGAGTCTCCAGAATGTGCCTGAAGTTTCCGCTCAAAATCCCCCACAGATCACTCATTAGAGCTGCTTTTAAATGCACATTTTTGAGCAGAAAGAAAATCACACCGTCTCTTTAAATGCAAATGAGCGGCTGCTCCCGCCCCCTTTCCAGAAGTGGGCGGAGCCTGTGGAGCGGGTTCCTCTGACACATCTCTACACATCTCTACACACATGAGAGTTTGTCTCCTGCACGTGTTTTAAAGCGACAACAGTCTAAACGTCTGATATATGGAGTCACGCGCACAGAAAGCTGTCGCAAACGATCGCATGTGTTTATTCAATCAGCAGAAAAACAGAAAGTCACGCTCTGCTCGTGACTGAATGACTTTAGTAGCTTTAATAAGAACGTTTCTCTCTTGAACGCATCTGGAGAGGAGATAAACATGGCTGCGTACGGCTCACTCAGGGGAGGGGCTAAGCCGACGGGGTGGAGTCCGTCAGCAGTGGTGGGCGGAGCCTGTGGAGTACATTCAAGAAGAGACAGTGTTCATATAAACACAAGTTCAGATTCATCAGTCAGAATGAACAGAAGATTCTGTTTCAGATTTATGGGGAAAACAACCAACGGTGTGGATGTAGTTTTCCACATTAGTGTGGTTGCGTTCAACAACATATAACAGTGAATTTTGCACAACAGGTCAGTCAACACAGGGCACTCTGGGTATTTCCACACTTTTTGAGCTCTAAATCTGTTCATGACTTTGAATGGTAAAGTTAGTCTTCACGGACGATCCCCCCTGATTTCGTCTTCATATAACGAGGCTATTCATAGTACGTGACCTTCACAGTGGAAAGAGTAGCATGTGACAGACAGATGAAACGCTCTCACCCTGCGCAGGAAGTCTGGCCTCATGTTTCAGCTCAGCTGAGGCTGATGGAGGGTTGTTGTTGAGAGTGACGCTCCATAATTAAACACGTCCAAAGGCTGATTCTGACCGCTGCGTTCGCTCGGCTCACGCCAGCCAGGCTTTTTCCAGAACCAGCAGCTCCTGATGCTGCAGACCTCAGATCATCAGCGCTTCAACATCGCAGCCGGGATTTCCTACAGCAACAACTTCACTTTTAGGGGAATATTTCATAGAGTGAAGTCGAGTTTATTTAAAGAGGATCTGTTGTGCTGTTCTTCCATGTTCATCTGTCTCTAGTGTGTAATGTGGCTGTCTGAGCATGAAAATGCGGGAGTTCTTCTCTATATCAGTGTTTCTGGAGGTTCTCATCACAATGTTCCTCATTTAAAGAGTTCATGCGCAGAATAAAGGGGCGGGGCCTGGTTGAGTGTTGGAACTGCTCCCAAACATCAATCACAACACACCGCTCCAGCCGACCAATCAGAGCACAGTGTGCTTTTCAGAAGGAGGGGCTTCAGGAAGTAAACAGAGCGTTACTGACAGACCGGGAAGAGAGGGGCTGAACAATGGAGGATATCAACTATATTCTCTATATTAACTGTTTGATGATGGAGTCCCTAACATTAGATTTACTTTTCATGTTTAATTCGCTGTTACTTGTAGTTTCTTTAAAATTATTTGTGAAATTCACTTGCATTACTTCCTAAAATTTGAACAAAGTAAAAACTTACTTGCACATTTTAAAATCAAAATGAATACTGTATATATTGCTTAATGTACGTGAGCTTATATGAACTAACAATAAACATACAAATATGTACAGCATTTTTAACAAATGTTAACAAAGTTAATAAATACTGTAGTAAATATCTTGATCATTGTTCGGTAATGTCAGTTAATACATGAACTAACTGCCAAATAACAACATGAATAGAACTGATTATTATCCTTCATAATGAATTTTCATCTTCAATATTAAACTCTTATTGAACAGATAGATTGTATATTTCACCACACAGTCACGACACACAATATTAGACTCTTAAGAACGGAATGAAATGTTCGCATATTTGAGCCGTTAACAAGGTCAAGGGTTTGATTCCAGGATTTCATGAAGTGATGAAACGTTAGACTAAAAGAATGAATTCTATGAATGCTTTGAAGGAAAGAATCTGCCAAATGCGTGAAGTCTGAGGGGTAAAACATGAGCTTATTGATGCGGTTCAGTCGATCTGCTCTTGTATTCCAGCCGTTCCTCCTGATCAGAGACAGAGTAAGTGTTTAGTTCATACGGAGAGTTACGCTTCAACTAAGTTCAATGCTGCAAATATATTTAGTCGTGTGTAAACTCAAACGTCTTGATGAAGATGTGTCCTCTCATCATCCTCTGTGGACACGAGCGACTGCAGACCCTGACGATCTTCCACTTTTCTCCATCAATATCTGTCTTTTAAAAGAAAATGTTCTTTATTGGCGTCGATGGATCCACGAAGAACCTTTAACATCCCTTTTCATTGTGCAGAAGGTTAAAACAGCTGTTTGTTTGTATTTTTGTGATGTAAAAAGTGAAAGGAAGGGGAATCATGTCAGCTTGATGGTTATTTATCCAGCTCTAACTTTTGCAGTTTTGATGTTTATGTCTCTGAAATGTTGCATGGACTGTAATTTTTACATTAAATGTACAAAAGTTCTGAAATGATTAGTCTTTGTTTCATTTTTTACATCACAAAAACCAGCTGTTTTGTCCGTTCTTCTGAAGTTAAACCTCTTCGGTTCATTCTTTTCCTGTGCATTATGAAGCACATCGATTAAATAATGATTTTGATGGTTATAGATGACAAGGTTTAGTCTGTTCAGATCTTTAGAAGACTTCTGCAATAGTTTAAAAGCTTTTCATTATAACGACACATTATTCAAAGTGTGTTTTTGTGTTTCTCAGAAGAAAGAAAGTCATTTGGGAGGATGTCAGAGTGATTTCTGCTCGGCTGTGAGTGATTTCGGTTCATCGACTGTACCTGACAGATTCAGACGTGAAGCGAAACTGATAATGAATCTCCTCACACACACACACACACACGTTGTGTTTTCATGGTTTATGGGGACATTCCATAGGTGTAATGGTTTTATACTGTTCAAACTGTACATTCTGCTATTTTACATTTTCAAAAAAGATCATTCTGTATGATTTATAAGCTTGTTTCCTCATGGGGACCAACAAAATGTCCCCACAAGATCAACATTTACTAGTATACTAGTTTACTAATAGTATTTGATTTGATTCCTCTGTTACTGCGGTTCATTCGAATAAGCGTGAACGCTGCCAAAAGTATGTGTGTTTTAGGCTGTTTGAGCACACCGTATGAAAGCAGACTTCCTGTGGTTCTCATTTAAACCTGTATTTACTGGCGTTATCCACTTGTGATCGACAAACACGATCTTAAAACCAGAGCCTTATCGGTAGCTGGATGTGGTGTTTATCAGCAGTCCCAGCAGAATCACACTCTGGACATCTCAGCAGATTCAGACCAGAGCATCTCATTGAATTATGGAGGTAGATGCGTCAAGGTGCAGGTGTGAATGAGAGGATATCAGTGTCTGTGGACGTCACTCACTCCAGATCCAGTCAGGCTTCTCTGCGTTTCAGCAGCAACACTTCAGCATGTGATAAATCCCTCTGTCAACAGACACCAAACACCGGCAGGCCGCCCACACCGACACCTACCGCCTGAAATAGGCCCCTGTGTGACGGAGGGATTCAGCCCGTCTCTGCATCTGTGAATCACAAACACACTGTAGTGCTGTGAAGTGTGGCGACTTAAAAACAGTGAGGAATGACAAATCGAGCGATGTAGAACCTTATCTAGTTTCTGAGAGTCAGCGGTAGTGATCATTGTACATGTGCACATGGCTGAAACTGCAGCACAGCCATTGACTTCATACTGCAGAGTTTGTCTGAAGATGTAAATATATAAATCAGGATTTGAGTTCACTCTGGGTGATGATGTCATAGGTGGGTGTGGCTCTTTAAGGAGTTGATCTGCTCCGGTTCATTTCTTCTGTTCAGTCCGTCGAGTCGTGTCAATTAAGACGCTTTAACACCGAAACTGTGGGGTAAACAACGATCAGGCATAACATTATGACCACCTTCCTAATATTGTGTTGTTGCCAAAACAGCCCCGACCCGAACATCTGCTCCAAGATGTTTGCAGCAGATCCTTTGAGGTGGATCCTCCATGGATCGGACTTGTTTGTTCAGCACATCCCACAGATGATCAGCTGGATTGAGATCTGGGGAGTTTGGAGGTCGAGTCAACACCTCAAACTCATGTTGTGCTCCTCAAACCATTCCTGAACCATTTCTGCTTCGTGTCAGGAGCATTATCCCGCTGGAAGAGCCACAGACACCAGTGAACACCGTCTCCATGAAAGGCTGTTCATGGTCTTCAACTCTTAGGTAGGTGGTTCGTGTCACAGTAACGTCCACATGGATGCAGGACCCAAGGTTTCCCAGCAGAACATTGTCCAAAGCGTCACACTGCCTCCACCAGCTCTCCTTCTTCCCATAGTGCATCCTGGTGTCACGTGTTCCCAGATAAGAGACGCACGCGCACCTGTCCATCCTCGTGATGTGGAAGAACACGTGATCCACCTTCTCCAGTTCTGATGCTCACGTCCCACTGCCGGCTCTTTCGGCGCTGGACAGGGGTCATCATGGACACTGACCGGTCTCGTCTGCAAACTGATGCTTTGTGTGTTCTGACACCTTCATCAGAACCAGTGTTCACTTCTGGAGCTCGTCTGTTGGATCGGACCACACCTGCATCGGTGATCACCGGTTCACCACTGACAGACACTGACCACTGCAGACCGGGAACACCCACAAGTGTTGTTCAACCCACAAATCCTGATTCAACCCACAAATCCTGACGCTTGCCATTTTTCCTGCTTCTAACATCAACTTTGAGGACAAAATGCTGCCTAATATATCCACCACTGACCGGTGATGAAGATGATCATCAGTGTTCACCGGTCAGTGTCATCATGTCATGCCTTATTGAGATATATATATATATATGTAATGTTGCATTTTTATTTGGTTTAACAGCTGCCTTTTTTAACAGCCTGGGTGGAACACGGGTGCATCTGAGCCCTTAAAATACAGTCTATGTTGGCAGTTCTGTAGACGATCCATACGTTGAATGGCATGAGCTGCTTGAATCATCATTATAGGGGATGGAAACAGGAAGTCCGTGGCAAACGCTGTATAATCACAGCGAGCAGCTGCTGTACCGCGAGCCACAGATCTCTATAGAGCAAACAATCTTGTTTTCTGGTTAAAAATATCATTCTTAAATCAAGACGCTTTAACCAGATGATTTTCCTGACTCCGTTGGCAGATATTCCTTCTTGTTTTAAGCACAAACTCACTTCATTCTGATCATTTTCCACTCTTCATGTCTTCAGTCATTTCTCTTCTCCAGTAGATGTAAGAATGTTCAGATATTTGTGCTGGAAAAGAAGACAGAAACTCTGAAGAAGAACATCTTTATGGAGATTTCAGCTTGAGATCAATATGGACTTCAAAATTTACACAAAAAACCCAACATTAAGCATCATAAAAGTGGCTTATATGAGCATCATATAGTGAATGTCACATGAATGGATGTAATGAAGCACAGGCTCACGGTCTCTGAAGGCGTCGTGGGCTGTTGTGGTATTAATAGAAGCGGCGCTCTCGACAGGGTCAGTCTCTGTTGTGATGAGACATCTACAACAAACACAATCTTCTCACGGAAACACACGGAAGATTCTGAAGGTACTGAAGTGAAGGTGCATTTCGTCGAGTGTCAGTCAGTTCCACTCCAGCTCAAACTCTTTCAAAAACCTTCTAAAGTAAATATGACGAGAGTTTCATCAGCAAAAACATTTTTAAGACCAACAAATATGATGATGACCGAAGGAGCCAACGTGCGAGTCCAGACGGGTCAGTCAACCTGTGAACCAGTTCTAAATGAATGAATCCAACCAGTTCAGCTCTTCATAAAGATCTGGATTCACTGGAGAACCTGCGGCTCCTTCTGTTCTGTGTGATTGTTTGGTTCAGTCTCTCCGAGCTCTACAGATCTTGAGTTATCAACCTGGAAACCCTGAACATTGATTCGGTTTGATGGGGATCGTTGAGAGAGAAACTTCCGTTTATTTCATCCTTTCAGTGAACACGTATCTGGACGCGTTTCAGACACACAGTCCTCCGTTTAATGAGGGTTCAGAACGTCCCCTTCACTTCACCACACGGATCAATTATTATTCATCTGAATGAAGCACACACCCACATTCATAAATGGAAACTGAACGAAACACAGAAACAGATCCACACAAAACATGATGTTCCTCCTCAGAGTTTCTGTCTCGATTTCCAGCACAAACATCTGAACATTCATCAATCAAGATTCATTTACTGGAGGAGAGAAACGACTGAAGATATTGACGCTTGTTCAATGACCAAGAGAGCATTTTAATTTGGGTTTAAAACAAGAACAATCTGTCCATGGAATCAGAAAAATAATCTTGTTTTGACTTTAAGTTCAGTTTATTTACAGATATTTCTTCTTGTTTTAAGCACAAACTCACGTCATTTTGACACTTTTTCCAGACTTCATATCCTCCAGCATTCCTCTACTCCAGTCAATGAATCTTGATTTGAGAATGTTCGGAGATTTGTGCTGGAAAACAAGAGGAAGAACATCATTATTTCCAGGGATTTTCTGTCGTTAAACTTTAAACACAACATGATAAAACGTGTGAACACATGAAATATGCATAAAACCCCTAAATTTATCAAATGAATAAGAGCACGGCTCCAGCGGATGGCATTATACAACGACTCCAGTTATAGTCCTGTCTGCTGCAATAACCATGAGAGAATATGTCATAATTAATATAAAAACATGCTAACTGTAGTCTTTAATTACACTACAGCAAAGATGAGGATCAAAACGGCCTCATTATGTTACAAACAAGATCATGTTTCTCATTCATTTCCATAATGTGCTTCCCTTGAGAGTCGGTGTGGAGATGAGAGGATGTGGCTTTTAGGAGCTCAAGATGATGAGAGAGTGAATTATTACAGTGCAGCATCTTAAACATCAGCAGACACACACAACCTCACACACACACACACACACACAGTTTGTGTTTATGTGTTTTATGGGGACTTTCCATAGGCGTAATGGTGTTTATACTGTACAAACTGTACATTCTGCCCCCCCCCCCACCCCCAACCCTAAACTTACCCATCACACAAAATGTTCTGCTATTTTACATTTTCAAAAAAGATCATTCTGTATGATTTATAAGCTTGTTTCCTCATGGGGACCAACAAAATGTCCCCGCAAGATCAATATTACTGTACCTGCGGGACACACACACAAACAATGCCATTTCTTTTTTCATTTTGAACATTATTAAGGTTTTATGTTTACATGTATAAAAATCACATTTTTATGATTGAATTATTAGCTTTTCATGAACCTCAGTTTATAAAACCCAGATATACTGTCATGGTGCGTGTTGCTGATAATGAACGGAATGTATTTTCTTTCTTTCTTTTGTTGTATTTTTATATCGATATTCAGATCCATGTGATAAACAAGTTAGATCAAGAGTAATCAGAAAGCAATCCGAATGCATTACCTAAAATGTGTAAAGCAAAACATGAGGTTAGAACGAAGAGTTCTGGTGGTGAGCGTGTCTGAGCGTGATGAGGGAAACTCTTCTGTTGGAGTGTAATTTCCAGTGTAAATAATTGATTTTCGTTTGAGCCGGAACAATTACACCGACGATCATAGCAGCAGCATATGTTTATTCATACGAGCGGACGGTTCTCTCAGCCTCGATGCGAATCTGCTGCGAGACGCCGCATTATTCTCACGACTTTCGGCTCATTCATATTCCAGTGGCTGTGATGGGAAAACTCTCGGCCTTCACAAACCTCCGTTTTTCTGAGTCGTATCTTACTATCCCACACTCCTGCCAGCTGCGGAGGAAGAATTAATACTAATCCGGCATTACGGGTCAGGCTGCGTCCGTCAGGAAGAAGGTTGGCGGCACTAATGGTTTGAGATGTGACCTCGTAATCCTCCACCGCCGCACACGCAGCAGAAACTACAGCGTTCAGAGGCTTCGCAGCCCAGCCTCACGAGCTGGAAGTGCGCTCAGTTCAAAGAAACGATTGAAAATAAGGTGTTTATCGTTCATTGAAGCCGCTGGAAGTCAGTCCTGGCGTTCTGGATAGGTTTCTGCATCCGATGCCATCCAGCACGCGCCGAACTGATGAGGATTACCGAGGGCAAGCGTCAGGAAATCTGCTGCGTGAGGCACATCTGCTTCTCTCAAACGCATCATAAATTCAGATTCACGCTGAAATATTAATGTGAAACTCGAGAGGCGACCATCTGCCGTCTCAACACCTCCTCGGTGTTTGCTCGCACATTCACAGAGAACAAGAATCGTCCCTCAGACGCACGAGTGAACCTATAAGAGCCAGTCGATCGCTTGTTTTGTTTTCCAGTGTTTTATTCCCAGTTTTCGGGTCGCTACATGAGATTCGGATAGTAAAGCAGTGAGAAACTCACTGTAAAAGAAGCTTTGCGATGATTTCCACTAAAGCCCTTTTTCATGTACTTTTTGTGACTCCGTCAGTGCACCAGTAGTAATCAGATTCCAGTTCCATCTGAAAAGTGTTTTAGATTACCAAAGTGATTACTTTGAGTTTTAATGTCATTTAAACAGCGATTGGTGATTCTCTGACTCTGACCGTCTGAAAAAGACGAGTTCAGTTTCATGTTTTCCACTGTTTTCATGTTTTGTGAGTCGTTTTATAATTCACTCGTCACTGTGACTTTTTCTCACTATTTGTTTTTTCCCTCACAATTGTGAGTTTGGATTTCACAATTCTGACTTCTTTTTCTCAGAATTAGGAGATATAAACTTGCAATACTGACTTTTTTTCTTGCAATTGTGAATTTAGTATGTGAGTTTATATCTCATAATTCTGACTTTTCTCAATATTGTGAGTTTATATCTCATAATTCTGACTTTTCTCAATATTGTGAGTTTATATCTCATAATTCTGACTTTATAACTCACAATTGCAACTTTATATCACGCAATTCTGAGGGAAAAAGTCAGAATTGTGAGATAAAAACTCTCAATGATCTTTTTTGTGTTTGTTTCACACTTATTAGTATTCCAAAGTATTCTAAAGTATTTCGATGAAGTCACTAAACTTGAGTAATGTAACGAAATACGTTACAAATGACTTTTCAAAGCATGTATTTTGTAATCTGTAGTGAAATACGTTTTAAAAGTAACCCACCCAGCCCTGAATGCACATTCCATTATAAGAACTCACTGCATTAAACACACTTGCAAAGTGTTTTTTGGATGGAGCATGAACTATTGTGTCAGTGGAGCTCGTGTTCAGATGTCGGAGCGAAGGCGGAGTGTTTGTCAGTGGCATGGAAGGAAGGAGAAGCGCCGCCGTTCCTCTATTTGTGACAAACGCAGCAAAGTCACGTCCGTTTTTACTGATCTCAGCAAAAGCGTAACCGGCGCTTCCTTCCTCCTGAGATGACTGAAGTCTGGATGTGAAGACGCTCGAACTGCATCACACACACGTTTGCTGTCTTTTGAGGAAATGGCACAATCAGTAGACTGATTTTCTCTGAATCGATGATCTTTTAAAAAATGGTGAACTGGTTTCACTCAAATCAACATCACTTAATCAGCCGAAGTGCATTCATTTATACCAACGACACCATTTTCACGGGTTAAATCAGGTAGAACGCCGTGACTGCAGGAGTCTCGCGCTCGACTGAAGGGGAACCGCACCAGATCTGATCCACAGCTCGCATTCATGAGAACAACATCACTCGTGTCAACAGAGCTGAACTGACAGCACACTTCATCTCATCCAGCGTCCAACATCGACATCAGAGATCACATCAGCAGCATCCATCCATCCGTCCGTCCGTACATGTATCTATCTATCAATCCACCCACCCATCCATCATCCATCCATCCACTCCACTCTCATCTTTCCACCAACCCATTCATCCATCCTTCTGATCATCCATCAATCCATCCAACCAACCAACTCATACACCCATCCGTAAATCCAACAACCATCCATTTCTCCTTCCTCCGCAGTATACTCATCTCTGTCCCGCTGGAACTGGAGTGTTGTGAAGGCTGGAGTGCCAGAGAAATGTAATCACTATAATGGCTATTAATCCAGCCTCCGAGAGTCAGACATGAGATCATTCCCACTTTCTCTCGGCCATTTGGGAGGCTAAACAGGGCTGACGAGAGCTAATTGGAGCCCACTGTCACCGCTGGGTGTGGGTTCGACGAGTCTCTCTCATGTGCTCTCACTATAAAGGCAACGGATGCGTGTCGCTAAACATTTCCCATCCATTGTTTGGACTCTTTGTTCACACATCTCTGTATTCAAGGTTGGAATGGGCACAGGGTTACTGAGGAATGCCAGCAGTGATCTTACAAAGGCAACATTCAAGGTACTATTGAAAACGGTTCCAAAAGCTGTAACCAATCAAAAACACCTTCTTTTGCTCACATTGAAGTCAATACTCCTGCCCTTCACGGATACAGCAATCCCAGAACAAACCCGGCGCAAACAATCCACGCAAAATAGCAGACGAAACGAGAGAAATGTCAGCGTGGAGGACACTGGTGCAAACGCTTCAAATTAAATGCACACTTTTCTTACTATTAGAAGCATAATAAATTTAGTTTACAAATGAAAATTAAAGCTGTTTTCTTGAAAGTTTAACAGAAAAATGAGAATTCACCAAAAGTGAAACAAAAAGTGAAATCCTGATATTTATGAAATTTATTGATCATAGACCTATAAAAAAAATCTCCTGTGTTCTTTATGCATTTGTACATATACAATATGTGCTTATATTGTAAACATATATGTTATGTACATATCCATCCTAAAGCCAGTCAATAGGTTGCTATTATAAGGTAAATGTAAATATATAAGATACATATGAATATGGAGTAGATATTTCCATATGGGCGATATCACCATGCTGTGTCATCTATACAATTTCATGTAAAAATTTCAGTGTGAAAGAATGATTTTCTTTTCAAAATGTTTAAGTCAAAGTCAACAATCAAAAATAAAAAAAAACGTGAGTACAGAAACACACGAGCTCGAGCGTATGACAGCGCGAAGGCCGATCTGAACGTTTGTGATCATCACGAGCGCTCTTCAGTGATCAGCGGTGAATGTGTAATTATTGGCAAGCGTGAGCTCTCTGTAAATACACTCTGATCACAGCTGACCTTCTGTAAAACACCTTCAGAGTCTGTCAGACCAATAGAAATCCAATATTCCAATCCAGCTTCAGACACTTAACCAAAGCACTGTAAATCAGTTCAGGGCTGATCGGCCAGTGGTGTTGTGTTTGTGCTCTACTAGAACAGGTTTTCCAGCTTGAAGACCGGAGCTGAAGGGGTGGAGGGTCGAGGCCCGGCCGGAGACCCGAAAGTCTGTGACGGTGGCAAAGCGACGACAGAAAGAGGCTGAGCCAGAGAGACACGGGAGCCCGGGGGGATTCGAAAGAAGAATGGCACCAGGTGGAGCCGAGGTGGAGGTAGAGTGGTGGGATCAGCGGCTCGAGGCGGACACAGAAGATCCTCGTGCCAAGGTGGAGTTGAGGCGGATCTGCGGAGTGAAGCAGACCGGAGGGAACCAGAGGAGGCGGAGCCAAAACACCGTCAGTCTTGGGAAGAGGAGGCGGGAGAGGAAGGATGGGTGGGACCAGCAGAAACGCAGAACACTTAAATGATACAATTTATAACAATACAATAGGGCAAATCATTTGAAACCAATCCACTGACTTGATCATTATTTATTGCTATATTTCAGTTCATGGACAAACTTGACTAAATTCAAGCAGTGGCGATTATAAATATCTTTATTATAACTCTATTAGTAATTATTTTGTCCTACATTGTCTATCTGATGTGTCAGTAGATTATTGTCAGGTATTATGATTGATTCAACACACACACACACACACACACCCAGGTTTGTGTTCTTATCTTAGTGACGTCATTCCATAGGCGTAATGGTGTTTATGCTGTACAAACTGTACATTCTGTCCCCCCACCCCCACCCCTAAACCTACCCATCACACAAAATGTTCTGCTATTTTACATTTTCAAAAAAGATCATTCTGTGTGATTTATAAGCTTGTTTCCTCATGGGGACCAAAAAAATGTTCCTACAAGATCAACATTTACTAGTATTACTATACCTGTGGGGACATCTGGTCCTCATAATGTAGAGAATACACACACACACACTCATTCTTACACACACACACACACTCACTCACTCACACACACACTCACACACACTCACTCACTCACACACACACACACTCACGTGTCTGTAGTTCAGACTAGCACATAAGGCTTTTGCAATCACCAGTTAAAGTTTAACTGGACACACAGCAGCTTTATCAGCAGAGCAGCTGGACGAGACGGAGCGAGAAACACAGGAGAGGAAAAAAGACCAGAGATCTGCAGATTTCCACGCTGGAAAAAAGCCAACATTATAAAGCAATGCACGGATTGTGAAGCAGCACGTCTCACTCGTCATGTTCTCCGTCTGCGTCTGAACTCCAGCAGAGACTCAGAAGGTCCTTGAGTCGACTGACCAACAGTGACGGGATCGAACCGCTGTCTGACGGGTTTATCATACAGCCTGACATGTTGTGATCTAACCCTACATGCATGTAAAACAGTTTCTAACAAATATGACTAGCTTTATTTATTATTTTTTTCATTTTTCATCATTTAGCAGACGCTTTTATCCAAAGCGACTTACAAGGGGAGCAATCAGGGGTCAGGTGTCTCGCACAAGGGCACTTTAGTCACGGTATCGAAGGTGGAGAGAGAGCTGTTCATTCACAATCCCCACCGGCATGGGAATCGAACCAACAACCTTCAGATTAAAAGCCCGACTCCCTCACCACTAGGCCACGACTACCCCAGCTTTAGACTCTCACTTGAGAAAACCGCCAACCCTAACCAGCCGCGACACTGCAGAAATATGTTCCTCCTCAGTATTTTTGTCTCGTTTTCTAGTACAAAATCAAGACATATTTACAGAAGAAGCAAAATGACTTGATATAAAGTCAATACTGTTGTGTAGACAGGCTTCAACTAACCTCACACCACAACTATGATCATGACGGTCTAACTTACATTTGTCCTGATGTTTATTACCGAAACACTTGCTGGGCTCATAGACACCCTTGTGTCCATCTGATCTGTGCGGTGATCATACGGCCGGCCGTCGAGCGACTGGAACGTGCCTCGGCTTGTGTCGTTCCTGCGCCACGCCAGCTTTATGTAGCCAGGGAGAGCGAACTTCTCATTTGTGAAAGGCTCAAGCTCATTGCAAAGGTGCTTCCCTTTAACACTAGATCACATCCTGCCGCGTAACCACAATCTCCAGACGCTCGAGAGCTGGTTTAGGGACGGCACAAGAACAGGATCCAGATCACACATCTGGACATTCGATTTGATCATCTGCAAAGACACGTCTCTCCTTCCGTTCCCCGTGCTTCAGTCAGAAACGACGAGCAACACAATATACGCTCCGAGAACCAGCACAAAACTGTTCGTTCGTGTCTCATGAGATTTCTGTAGCACGTCTGATTCTTCAACCCCAAAAGCAACCGGAGGAGCCGGATAAAATGATGCTGAATGAAGCTTGTGGTGAAAAGCACAGCTTCTTCCAGCCGCCCACACGTGTTGTGTCACTTCAAGTGTTTTCAAGAGGATTTCTGCTTCATTCAGCACTCCACCGGACGGACCGGAGCGTCCGTGACCCGTTCCACTCATCACATCTCGCCACAGGCGCGTTTTTCAAATGAGTCCATTTGTTAGAAACAGGGTGCAGAAGACACTGTTATGTGGATTCAGCAGACGCACTTACCCAAAGATAAATGACCATATGGCTCTTGTTATATGACCACTCATTAGCCGTCTTCACATCTGGCCAGCAAATAAAGCACCCGTCGGCAGACATCATCAAGCATCTCGCGTCGTGGCTGGCGGTGCGCGTCAGGTTTGGGTCGCCGGCGTCTCGGAGCTCGTGTGGGTGGAGGTCAGCGGGAGCTCAGCTGTTCTTCAGGACGTCGCTCTAAAATAACACCTGCCAACACGGTCGCGCTGAGCGGGAGACGGCGAGCACTTAGAGCTTAGATCGGGCCCAAAAAATTAAGCCCGACCCGACCCGACCCGAGCACGTTGTGTCCGAACTCGGCCCGGCCCGACACATTAACTGCAACGATGAGCCCGATTTACACCCGACCATTTTTTTTTTAATACGTGGGCCGTTATTTACGTTTTTTTCCTTTCCAAATCTTCACTCGCAGGGGATTATAAACGTTTCTTCCTTTCGTTTGCTTATAATTAAGTCTATTATAGGCTATTCACATCCTTTACTGTGGTAAAGTAGGACGGATATACCTTTTTACTTCAAATTTTATTTAGCACAGTTTGTAGGCTATTTGTTATTAGACTTCAGGTTTATTTGAAGGCATAAACACAGCGACGATGTTAGTATCTCTTTCTCTGGACACAAAATCAAACCCTGATGTCTCGACCCTGTGGAAGATCAAATTCGATCCAGCCTGGTTGCGCAGTTATTGAAGACGGGGTAAAATGGTTCCATATCTCCGACTTCTCACAAAGTTAATTCTCCTGTTTTTATGTTCTTCTTCACTTCTTGGAGCTCCATGTTGCACTTACTCTACACAATACAGTGTGAGAAACGTCACTGCATTTAGTTTTTTTTTACTAGTCTAACTTGTTCAAAGTTGTCCGCATTTCTTACTTAGTTATAGTATTAGTATTTACTTTGCGACTATATATAGCTTTCTCCCCACCCAATTGGGCTAAAGCAGGGGTCTTCAACGTTATTCAGGGCAAGGACCCCTTAGATGAGCGAGACACGGAGCAGGGACCCCCCCACACAAAATATGTCAAACAGCTCGCGATTCGGACTTTATAGCTCGCGATTCGGACTTTATAGCTCGCGATTCGGACTTTATAGCTCGCGATTCGGACTTTATAACTCGCGATTCGGACTTTATAGCTCGCGATTCGGACTTTAATATTTAGGTAAAATTTGTCTATGGTAAAAATTAAAAGAGCTCATAGCGACACCATCATGGCCCTTCTTTATTAATTCAAGTGGAGGTGACGTATTTCCTGTTTGAGAGTGGAGCTCCACTCGCCCACGGTCTGCAGCCAGACCCTTCTCATTTTTCGGCCGATTCGACATGTTGAATCGGCGTCGGGGCGTCGGTGAGAGAGAGAACTCTGATTGGCTGTTCAGCATAGTAAACGAGTCAGTTCACGAGAATATATAGCAAAAGTTATGAAAGCAAGCGAATAAGTCATGACGGCACCGACGGAAGCTTGTTCTAATTTCACGTCCTCTTACCCGAGCACTCGAACGCACGAATATTTTCATCATAACATGAGAGGAGTGGAATAAAGCACGTGATCAGCATGACTGATATTCAAAACGGTCAGCAAGCGCTGCTTTGTATATGGTTTGTATACTTGCCGTCTTGGTTTCGCTTTCCCCTTTTGAATGACGAATATAGACAAATATATCTGCTTAAATAGACAGTCATCTCATTTATATGCAGGCGCTAGTTGACAGTCGGCTTAAATTCTTTCGGTGCTCAAGCTCATATTTTTCCGCCGACATGAGCGACAACACCGTCGGCTTCCGTCGCCGCTAGTTCTTGGACGTCGGGTTGGTGTGTTTAAACAGAACTTCACATTTTAATTTTACTATCAGGCGATCCATTCTGGCGAGTTAAATTGTATATAAATTATTAGCCAGCAGCATTTTCAAATTATAGTCTGCGTTGACAGTATCATGAGATCACGTGACTGCACGTGGACGGAAGGGTTTTATTAAAGCTGTTAATGTAATACTATTTGTAAAATAAAATATATTTTATTTAAATTTGACTTTGTGATGTTTTTACACGTTTTATTTTTTTTTTTTAATTATTTGTGATCAAACATTAATTGACGGACCCCCTGCAATACCGCCGCGGACCCCCGGTTGAAGACCCATGGGCTAAAGTAATGATTTAAAAAAAACACCAATGCTTGATCAAAGGGACCGGACCGGCCCGAGGATAGTGGCGGGAAATATCAGCCGGGTCAAGTTCGGGCTCGGGCAGAGAATCTAAACTCTACGAAAACTGCTGCGATATTAGTAGAGTCTCAACGACGAACGAGTTCGCTGCTCAATCGCTGCCATCAGAGCCGGTCTCTGACCGCATCTGTCCTGCAGGACGAAAAACAACGTTCCGACACTTTGTAACACGGTTATGCAAATGCAATGACAAATGTTTCAGGTTCACGAGTATGAAACTGCTCCTCACGGAATGACTCAGAGTGAACACGGGCTCCAGGATCCTGGATCTGGCCTAATTCCAGCTCTCTGTGTTTGCGTGGGATTCTCTGTGTTCTGTGGAAACGGGAAACGAAGACACGCGGCTGCTGGAGGAGCTTCACACTGCAGACTGTGTAGCTCGTCTTCGGTTAATTAACCGTGTGCTTGTTGAACAGCCTCAGATGTAGTATTTCCAAAAGCAAGTCTCGTTAACGAGTTATTTTTGCGCTCATGTTTTGAATTACACTACATCCTTTTAGCTTTAATTAGCGGCGCTTCTTTTTTGTTAGTGTGGTGTGAGGGTGTCGTCGCACCTCCTGACCGTCAGTCAGAACATCTTTATCAACTGAAGAACCTTGTCAGACTGTCTGGATCTGTGTTTCACCATCATAATAAAAGCATAATGTATTATTTGCCCCTGGAGAAACTAAAACTGAAGATCCTGTTTCCGCAAGAAATCAATCTCTTATTTCTTCTCAATTCTAATATTTGCTTCTTCAAGCAACGACGACTCAAATGTGATCCTCAGTTATCTGACACCGCTCAAACTTCACATGGCAGAGCTCAAGTCAGAGCAACAAGATCTCCAGCAAGATCTTTAAAAAGCGCCCAGTCTCTGGTCAGAGAGGGCATGTCAAAGTGACCTTTAAAAACAAAACAGTCAAATTTTGCTCATTCTACAAAAAAAGGAGGTGAAACCGCCGATGACGTTTGGTTCCTGGCCACCGCTGCACTTCAGCTTACTGAGTGTGGGCTTAAACAAGTCATATTCAGTTCGGGTGGCTGAGTAAATGAACACCATATTGTCTTCAGAAGAGCTTCTCTAGAGCTGAAAACTGAAGTTGCAATTGAAACTGAAACGACCCGATTCCTGATTGGAGAGTTGGGCAACACCGACGCCACTCTTCCGGCTTGTTATGCAAGACCGCTTTGAACGGTACGGAGCGCTGTATAAATAAACATCACTTCTCTGGGGTTACGAAGAGGAAGCGGAGCGACGGTCGCTTCAGCCATCGGATGTCGTGTCATCACATGCTTCAGAAAGCATCTGCATCTGAAATGAACCACAAGGCATCAGGAAACCAAGCGGGTGGGGGGAGGAAGTCTCACCTCATGTAGGACTCAGAGAGATAGCCGTGAGGAGCCGTTTTCCAAGAAAAGCCCCGAATCACGAACACGGTGGATCCCAATGGAGAGCGTTTAATGACTTCTGTCCGAGCACTTGAGAGGGTGTGATGTACGGTGGCCGGGAAGTGCAAAACAGCATTACAAAGTGTGAAAGACTTTTACGAAGCTCGAGACAAATTGACATTTTGGAAAACATTTTTACCCATCATAAAACACAATCACACGGGGAAAACACTTTTACCGAGGACGAAACTAATTGACATTTTAGAAAAGAAATTAACAAGACGCAAAACACTTTTACCAGTCCCGAAACACATTGACAACGACAGGTTCCTCACGGAGAGGGAATGTCCCACACGCCGGAAGTGTAACTTACTCCGCTTAGCTCCCGACGTCCTGCGTTTCCGTCCGATCCGCGTCCTTTAGAAGCTCCAAACTCTGACCAGAGCCGCGTTAATGCGTTCGCCACAAACTCGCTCCACGTTCGGTCACCGTAAACTTCATTTACTGCACAACCAAAACTCGAATTTACCGCGCTCACCAACGACGACAACAACAACAACAACACCTTTCACCGCGTCACTTCCGCTGCTTCCGTGAACAATCTGTCTTTGTAAATTTGTTTCGTGTAATTGTGTTTTATGATGGGTTAAAATGTTTTCCAAACTGTAAATTTGTGTCGAGTTTCGTAAGAGTGTTTCACACTTTGTAACGTTGCTTTGCACTTCCGTAGTTATGGGAAGAGAGGCACAGCGCATGAGAGGATGGAATGAACACACCAAACCAGACGGGATAACCAAAAAATAATTCAATATTTATTTGCAGTACAAACAAGTCTTGTATTGGTTTTCATATACTATACAATACATACGGACAATTTTATATCCTTCATAAACCAGAAAATTGAACTGCCCGGTTACCAAGCCCAGTATTATACACATATATAGATTGTATCTTTTAAAAAATGTATACAGCACATATAAAACAGCTCTTCGACATTTGAAGCTGTAACGCGATGCCGACGCATTGTCAAATAAAAATCCCTGAAACATTCCTCGGTGAGGTAAGATATACATCTCCTTATTCGCTCGTCTAGTTCCTGGGTGCCGTTCTCGTTCATTCTTACGCTTATTAAATCGCAGAACCGTAATGACACGTCCCTGTGTTCTGGCAATGTACAAACGGAGAAAAACACGAACCTTTCCTCTCTCCCGCCGTTAGGGATACAAACATTCCTCCACGAGAACGAAGGTTATTGTGACCGGGGTGACGACGTCTCCAAACCAGTCTCAAGCGTGAGAAAGAGTCATCCACGACCACGATATATTAAGGGGACGACCGTTGCATATCTGCAAAAGATGAATACTAATATACTATATAGAGAGATGTATGAAAAGGCCACAGGAGTCAGTAATAGCACATACACGACGGAAATTTGCGGGGCAAATCGAACGGGACGAAACGCACACCCAGTTGCCAGCGCGAGACGACGCCTCGGGCGAATCGGTTTCAAGCCGAGTCTCCGTGGAGCTCTAGTATCAAAAGTAGAAGAGGCAAAAACCCGAGGCCCTTTTCTAGAAAATACTGCAAAGGGTTGTTGAGTATATTGCAGAGTAACAAACAGAACCTCGACTGACCCGTTAGTTGTCTATTATTACTACATATCGGTTTCTTTGAAAATGAACGATACGACGATTTCGAAAGAGAGATACAAAGAGTATTGAACAGTCAGAGTAGGAAAGAATTAAAAAGGTTATATAAGGCCAGCTTAAAGCAACCCTGTTAACTCAAGCACTCGTCCGCTCGGGTCCAGTCGCTCGTTCCTGCGGTCGGGAACGCCCTCGCTACACACCGTTGACCGCCGGGGCGGCAAGAGTAGTTAAAAAAACAGTCCTCCACATTCAGTGACGTGCCGCGCCTCGAGAGGATCGCATGCCCAAATACATCGAGAGAATATTGAGAAATTAATACAATATATTCATACTGTAATGAGAATCACCAAGGCCAGAAGGTGAGCGAGCCCGAAGCGAGCCTAGGACACAAACGCCGATCTGTCGTTTGCGGTTAAGGAACAATGAGCTTTAAGTGCGCGCGTCGTCCCTCGCAGCTGCGCGGCCTCGTCGCAGCCTAGGACTGGCAGGACCTCTGAATGTCTTTCTGTGTGTGTTGGAGTACCACTATTAAGTGCCAAGAAGTGAAAGGCTTCACCACTGTGCAAAACGCATTAGGTCATCGCAAACGTAGAGCGAGAGAGACTCACAATGTTTGTTTGTGTCGGTGTGAGGAAATATACAAAGATATAGAGACGGACAGACTGCGTGTATATCGCGCACCTCGTCCGGTCAGAAAACATCCCAGTCGGTGCGTTGGCACCCGTCGACCCAGGAGCGGTCGAGGGCGTCGCGCAGCAGTTCCGCTTCCTTCCGTTGGAGTGAAGCGCCGTGCACTCGTGTTTCTTCGGGCGTATCGAACCGTGACAGAAAAAGAACAGTCTGTTCCGTAAAGGCAAGAAAAGCTGCATTAAAATCCACCGGAATGGCTGCAGGGGCTTCAGAGGGCCCGTGTGCTTAACCACCCGCCGCCGCCGCCGGGTCCAAAACTCCCCTGGAGATAAACATTCAAAGGGTGGCTGCTCCCACCCAGCGTCCTCTGCTGGCCTTCATGTGGACTCCAGCGTGTCCAGCTGGAACATGTTGTGATTGGTCGGCGTGGTGAAGAAGAGCTGGTCGTTGGGCGAGCGGTTGTCGCAGGGGCTGTTGAGTCCCAGCGTCCGCTCGAAGTCCAAGAGCTGCCCCATGAAGTTGAAGTTGGGCGAGATGTTGGACTTCTTGCGCTTGACGAAATCGTAGGCGTCGTTGAGCGACAGGTTGAGCTTCTGCATCAGGTACGCCACCGTGACGGTGACCGAACGGCTGATGCCGGCGAGGCAGTGCACCAAGATGCCACACTTTTTGGAACGAGCTTCATCTGAGGAACAGAAGAACACAAAGAGATGAGCCGTGAACGCCGGACCAGCTAAACTCAATCACACAAAAACGGAAACTGCAGGAAAACGCCTTCTGAACGGATTAGTAATCGCAGTAATGTCAAAAGTATTGATACTAACATGGTTCCAATACTCATTTTCTGCAGTATCGATACACGAGGAAATCACTCGCTCAATAACTTTAATTGAAGGCATTAATCTGAAAACTATTCACTTTTTAATTAATATAATTTCAGTACATGTAATATTTCTCACCTGAACGCTTTTTTTTTTTTTTTTTTTTTTTAAATCATTTGCAATTTCTTTTTTTATTAATGTTCATTGATCAAGTTTTTGAGATAAATGATCAGTTTCCTCCGTGGTCTCGAAAACACCCTCAAATATTTCCTTTTCACTCGCATCAAACACGACACAAGCGTACGGCAGCGCTTCACGCCCGTCGCAGCGACAGTGAAATAAACACTTTAATTTGAATGAATGTCTGTTAATGCGTCTGTTCAGATCATTTGGATCAACATTACAGATTTTTCCACTGAACTTTTATGCCGCACATTTGTGTTGGCGTGAACAAGCCTGCGGACAGACGCCTTTAGCTGTTGTTTCGCTTCTTTCAACTGCATCAGCATTGGCTTTTTTTTTTTAAGGGGTTGTCAAGTTAAAACCGCTCACGTCTCTTAAGCTGGGCTCTATCGACAAAATAAAAATGCCAACATTGGTTCCTGTACGTCACCTGACTTCATGTCATCCCACAACACCCAATGACAGTTTCTGTGTACATTAACAGGACGCTCTAATATCACAGATGATATTAAAATTAATAAACGGATGCTGCCTTCACCCGTCCCCAATAAACACCTAACATCGTTAAACACAGTTTATTTCCAGTTTCAGAACATCACTTTCATGTTTATTGACGAACGTGAGCTCGGCCAAAGGTGGATTCGACCCCGTGTGGATCGCGTGAAAAGCCGGATCTGCGAGCTTTACTGAAGCCGTGAACTGAATGAAATGAAAATCAAATAAACATTAAAAAAAAAAAAGACTAACATGAACCCTAAATATTTTCCAAATAACATTTTGGCATTATCCATTTTTTCCCCCACAGTACAAGTTAATACAGAGTCATCATCATGAACTAAAACATTTTTGTTGAAATAAAGCTGACAAAGTTCATTTTTTTTATTCATTTAGAAAAGATCAAATCCCGAAAACCCCAAACTCTCAAATGGTTAACTGGAAACTAAAACAGAAACAAAAACAAATATAGCAATATTAAAAAAAAGTAGCAATAAAATGACAAAAACGAACACTAGGTCATTTAAAATATGAATGACAGAGCTTCATCTGACAATAATAAAGTAGCTTTATAGCACACTGCTTTATACCAGAAACTAGTGTTTGTTTGGGATGGAGTCGCTCGCCCGCCCGCCCGCCCGCCCGCCCGCCCGCGGATCCAAACGGCCGAAACGAGCGTCCCGTAAGACGCTGAACATCACGAGAGAAACGCCCGCGATCTGTGAATGGGAAACATTACAGCTATACATTATTCAGAGACAAAGTGCATCTGGTTTTGCGGGCATGACGTACCGCAGAGCCATTAGTGCCAGGCGAGGCCGAGCAAAGTGGCCATTTCCTCTTCTCCGCTCGTGATGGACGCCGAACCCTGGAACAATGAGGTCACTTCCCCCAGAACCGCCGGCGGTTTCTAAGCTTGGTTTAATTCGTAAAATCAGTATGTAAAACACCACCGCCACCACTGACCTCTTTAGCTTCGTCTAAACAGGAAGCTTCTTTCAGCAAGACTTCCTAATGTTCATGAAAACTATGTTTACAGAGCAAAAGTGAAAGTGCTCCAACTGAACAACAACGTCCAGCCGCATAACAGGATGTTGTGATGCTTCCGTGCACCAGTTTGCCCTTCCGCCTCTCACTCGCCGACACGAGAGTTATTAGACGCACGTTCACATGAAATAATTATTCGAGCAGTCCATAACCTCCTCATCCTGAAGTCACACGGGTTCAGAACACCAATCACTACGATGTGTGATGCGCTTCCTCAGAACCGGAACAACAGGTTCCAGTCAAAGGCGTGTGAATGTGAGACGGCACAGACAAAACGTGAATGGGAAATTGGCGTTTCTCGCACTGCAAAAACATCCGCAGCCAATCAGAATCAAGCGGCAGACGACACACAGCGAATGCGTCAACTCAAACATCTCTACGCTTCAGCACTTGATGGGAC
Source organism: Opsariichthys bidens (assembly GCA_037194245.1). Taxonomy (NCBI): domain Eukaryota; kingdom Metazoa; phylum Chordata; class Actinopteri; order Cypriniformes; family Xenocyprididae; genus Opsariichthys; species Opsariichthys bidens. Next base: position 7,581,984 of record CM074312.1, read on the forward strand.
TGAATTCAGTAAAGTGTTTGTCACACGGTCTCGATGTTTTTAGGAAATGACTGTAGAAAGCGTGAACCGAGGCCCGCCACAGACGCCACGTGCGGCTTCACCTGAACACAGACATCAAAACGCAAGAGAAACGAACACGGTTTCCATCCTTGTTCAAGCTTTCTGAAGACTTCTACCCGCTCAGAGCACGAGGTGAAGTGTGTGTGTGTGTGTGTGTGTGGATTCACAGTCCCGGTTCAGCCGCTGATCTTCTGCAGAGCTCCTGAATCCATCACATCTACTCACAGCCCGATCATGCTCAAAGGGTGAATTGACATGAATGATATTTCTGTCATGAGTTCATGTGGTTCCACACCTTCAGAACACACGTGAAGGTATTTTTGATGAAATCCGATAGAGGGAAGAGAAAAATGGTTGAATAAGTGTCGCTACTTTTGTTTTTGCGCACAGAAAGTATTGCGGCACCTCTTGAAGCACTGCATCACGTCTTTACTTCCTTTCTGGAGCTTGAAAGTGTTGATCATATTGATCTATGGACGAGTCGTAAACCTCATCAAAAACATCTTCACGTGTGGAACCACATGAGGGAGAGGAACTCATGACAGATATTTCATTTCTGGGTGAACGAACACTTTAACGCAGACAGTCACATGAGCCCACGAACGCCGTTTGAAGTGCGCACGCGTGACGCGTCATTACGGCGGATTGAAGCGCATCCAGACAGAGCGAGTGTTTGGCGGAAGGAAAATGTGTTCAAAAATCTCGCGGTTCCATCAAAATACTCCTTTATTTATTTAACGTCACATAAACGGACACACGAATGATCAGGTTTCGAGTCGGTGCCCGCTTTGTTAACGAAGTCTTGTAAATGCGGTTCGCCTTCATTGCCAGGTTTTGCGTGCAAACTGGGACAACGGCTTTGATCAGCCAGGTGAACCCGTCATGTGTGTAAATCTGACCCGTCTGACCCTTGGCAGCGCCACGTTAGCTCACAGCAGAGCGACGTGAATGAATGTGAGGAGTTTGGAGAGTGAGGGATGGAACTTCACAAACACATCCTGATGTCACGGCCACAACCAAAACCACAAACTACGACCTGGCGGACATGAGCGCTAAACTTCTGAAAGTCCAAGAGCTGGAAAACTTACCAATGAAAGAAATGGCTTCAGGGAAAAACTGAGAGAGGTTTTGGCTCCAGTGATCAGAGATGGGAATTTGTTTGTACTTGAATTCCCCGTCGTGTTCAAACATGTTGGGCAGGTTGGGAGTCACGTTCAGGATGTACTTGATGTTGTACTTGCCCAGAACGTCCAGGTTGGTGGAGTCTTTGGCACAGCCCAGGTAAAGATACGGTAAAATCTGGACCGGGAATGCTGGTTGGTTACTGGGTAACGGGCTGCCCTCGGACTCCGTGGCGCTGCCCGGCTCCCGGTCCGACTCTCCGTCGGAACAGTCCGAACTGATCCGCAGTCCACCCAGACCCAGAACGGACGAGGGCGGAGAGCTGCTCGGACAGGAACAGTCCAAGTTGGTCTCGCAGTGCTCTGGGTATTCAGTCTGAAACTTGTTAAATCCTCCTGGAACATGCCAGAAAACACAAACACTTCAGTGTCATAAACCATCTTTCACAGATTCTGCTACAAATCTGTGCGAACAAAAAACTGCACAACGTTTGCACATAAACAAATGACTCGCATCATAGTCGCCTGATGTAAATATATCAAGGTGTGTTTTAACATGCAATGCAAATTTTAATATACACTGACATACTAATATGTAAGCAACAAATACTAATATAATATATTACTGCGTATTTTAATTGGTATTAGTTACTACAGAGGTCACAAGCCATTATGCACAAGCATTATACATGCGCAAATGTAGTGAGATAATAGACGTCTTTACAACTGTAATGAGTGTTGAATAGTTAATTCATCCAAAAATGAGCATCATTTACTCGTCCCGTTCCAGAGCTGTGTGACTTCCTTCAGTGGGACACAAAAGATGAGATTTTGGAGGTAATGGTCACCAAACCGTTTGAGACCACTTTATGAAAAACATTTCTTGAAACATCTTTTGTTTTCCATAGAAGAAAGCCTGTCATTCAAGTGAGAAATACATGAACTATTTATGGCTCTTGAATATCTAAACCACAGATCCTCAAAACACTCACATGGAAAAATGGAACGGTTACATAATGGCTGGAAACACTAACGATACGGACTTGTGAAACTGCATGTAAAAAGCAAACAAACTATTTCCAGTGATGAATCGGACTAGAGTCCATCATGACTGACACTCGATGCGTGTTTTGTGAACGGTGGCGAAACCGAGAATTACAGACAAACTCCGTTTACACGACAAAACGCTCGACATGTGTTTATATTCGCACGAAATATCGAGCAGAGCGTGTAGATTCATCGAAAAGAGTCCAACAGCGCCGTGAGTCATTTTTTTCGGCCGTTCATTCATGAATCTCTCGTTTCCCCTCAGAAAGACAACATGGCGGAGCCATTTTAGGAAATTAATTGAAAACATCTTTGTTTCTCTTTATAAAGCAACGCAGTCAAAACACACCCCGGGAAAGGCGAAAATGGTACAAACGGCCCATTTTAAGAGCGGCGGGTTCATACACCGAGGCCTGAGGGAATCGCAAGGTTTCCCGCCGCGAGCTCGTGATCGAAACGAACTTTTTCGCGTTTAAAACCCAAAGAGCGGGAGCGATTGAATCCGTTCCACACACACACACACACACACACACGAGACGCGTTTTAAAAAGCTCTTAAAAGTTTTGAATGGCGGATCAAACTCCACATAAATCGCTCTGCTTGCCTTCCAGGTAGTACGCTTTACAGCCGTCATCGCGGAGCTTCTGCATGAGGAGCCCGAGCACGGACCCCGCGGCGCCGCTCTCCTGCCACTCCGCCGTCGCCTCGTCGTACAGCAGCACCGTGTCCGTCTTACAGCGCTTGACGAACTTCTCCTTGTCCTCGTTATTGGGGATGATGGAGCGGATGGGCAGGTTGCCCTTCTTCAGCCTCCGCAGCATGAGTCCCGGAATCGCCAAGTTGATGGCGGACTCGATGTGCGACGACTCGAAGAGCTCGTGCGAGCGGCAGTCGAGCAGCAGCAGCGATCCGCCGCCGGACTGCAGCTCATCCTGCAGCCATTCCGCGCTTTTGCTCGACATCATCATCATCACGCCGCTCCAGAGAGTGTTTTTCATGGGGGAGAACGGGCGAGGCTGCTGTGTGCGACAGAACGGGGGGAAACGGCGTCCATAAGAGGCTGAGGCTGAGGCTGAGGCTTCTGCGGCGGCAGGTGATCCGTCAGATCCCGTGAAGAGCGCGGCTCATGATCGCGATCTGCGCGCTCGCCTGTTTGTCATCTTCTGATGGCTGTTTGACAGGCTGCCACAAACCCAGCGCGTCATCACACGAGTGGGAGGAGTCTGTCCTGGAGGATTTAAAGACGCAGCGCCGCTTATTTTCCCTCGCAAAATAATGACGCTTTAACTCTTTCCCCGCCAGTGTTTTTGAGCACAAAAAGTTAATATTTTGTTGTATGAATCAGTACACGGTCAATATATCAAAAGAAAGAACATTTTTCTTTGTTATTCTAGCTTCATTCATTCTTTTTTTATAAACACTTGACTGTGTGTAAGTTTCATAAAAAGCTGAAAACAAACAAAACAAAAAAAAAAACACGCATTTTTTATCAAATACTTTGTCCGGATGAGATTCAGAGTGATAAAAACATAGATGGAGACGAACCTCCAAAGCTTCACCGTCACACAGTATACGCAGATCATGAATATGCTAATTAGCCCCGCCTCCACTCTCTCGCACAAGCTCAGAGATCCACTTGGTCAACTTACTGAGGCAAACGCTGCACTACGGTTACCGTTTTTACGTTGAAAGTGGCCGTAATTAATATGATGGACTGCATGCAAATAATGTTAAAAACATTACAAACACCACATGGACATAAAAACAACGTTAAAAACGTGATTTTCACCTCAGGCGGACTTTAGAAGTAAAGAGCTCATCTGCACAAACAAACCAAACGCATCTTTTCAAGCACAGACACTTACAGATTGCTGTATGTCCGAGTTTGAGGGATTGATGTGCCGTACGCTGTGCGGCCTATCGTACAGTCTTAAAGGGATAGTTCACCCAAAAACCTGCATCACCCTGTACGAGTTTCTTTCTTCTGTTGCAGCAGTGGAGCTCTCTTCAGACAGCCAGTACACCGGCCCTTTAAGGCTCTCGCTCAGCATCAAACAGTGTTTGTGTGTGTGGATCGTGAATGGAGCAACCTCAGATTAAAAGTTAATCTCATTAACCATCAACTCCCCTTCATGCATCCAACCACAGAAGGTCTGATTCCGACTTCTGCCCACAGCTGTGTTTAAAGATGAGCTAAAAGGATTGAGCAAGATGACATGGTGTTAATTCCTCACATATGAGGTCTGGAGGAGCGCTGCTCTCCAGGAACGAGGCCAGCGTCTCGATCGTGTGAATGAAGCTCAGAGTTCCCAGCGCTCACGATACCTGCGATACGGCGCAGGAACGCAGCGTCAAACTGGCACAGATGCATGATGGGAGCCCGAGCGGACACAATGGCCTTTTATGTGTCCAGATGAGTCGGTCAGCTCCTCATCCTCAAGCTCTCAGACAGAATGAAGAGGACAGAGCTTCAGACAGAGGCTGTATTCACCGCAGGAGACCACATGTGCTCGAACACCAACACGACCGTCCTCCACTTTTCTGAAATGTTACTTTAGATATGCAAATGAGGTTAGCACACATTTGCAGAACAGAAATCTGAACATTGGGTCATAATTCTAGTTTTACTTTGTGGACAAATTAAGGTTTCTTCTGAAATCAGACACATTAACATGTTGTATAAATGAATGAACGAACCTTTCGATTATAGATGTGCATAAATCTGTAAAGTTTGTTGTGTGAAAAGCTGCTGAAGTGGAGATTTCGCAAAACATGACGTTCCTCCGCAGAGTTTCTGTCTTGTTTTCCAGCACAAATCTCTGAAGATTCTAAAATCAAGGTTCCTTTGGTGGAGAAGAGAAATGACTGAAGATATGAAGACGTGAGTTTGTGCTTAAAACAAGGAGAAATCTCTGCCAACGGAGTCAGAAAAATCATCTGGTTTTCCCTTTGAATGAAGCGGATTCTTCGCATCTCGTTGGCAGAGATTTCTCCTTGTTTTAAGCACAAACTCCCTTCATTTTGCATTCATGTTTTACATTAATTGTTTGCAGTGCAAGAGACAAAACACGGTAAAACTTAATATTTAACACATTATAAAAGTGCTTTAATGCAGTAATGTCGTCTTGTAACGCACATTGTATGATCTCATGAATGAGAAGACATAATGCATCAAAACACGTTCTGAAAGCAAAAGATGAGATTATCAATATTAAATTCCAAAATGAAGATGAATTTCATGATGCTGATGTTCTCTTCAACAGAAGAAGTTCACATGATCAATGACACTCGTTTCCTCGTCCGATTAGTGACCGGAGGCGGCGAACGAGTTCATCTGGATCCGTGACGACGTGAGGTTTCATGTTTTCAGGTTTATTGTAATCCCGCTGCATCGCATTTCTGTCGGTCACTCGTCAGAGCAAAGGATGATGGGCAGGAAACACACTGAGCTTTCATTTCCTGCCGGATCCGAGTCTCTGCCAACGGCTCCAAAGAGTCAACATCCGTCACGGACACACGAGAGCTTCGACGCTCCGGAGCGTTCCAGCCGCTCTTCAGTGGTCATGTGATCTGTGAAGGTGACACTGACCCGGCTACAGGTCCGTGTTGATCCACCCTCACGCCTCCACCGGCACTTCCTTCCGTTCCAGCCGGGAGAATCCATTAAAGCGACACCGACGAGCATCGCGTCGACTGAAACACTGTGTGTGGCAACTACACATTATTTTGGATCATTTTGGTGGTTTTTTCTGACCTTGGAAAATGATTCCATTATTAGTTTCTATATTATATTCATTTTATCCTTGTGATGTTCCTGATTAAAAATGACTGGCCTTTTAAATGATCAAATACTTGATTCAATATTTTCGTCAACTTGTTTTATTTCAATCAGCTCAGGTTTTGTGTTTCTTTTTGAGGTTTTCTATGTGAATATATTGTAAATGTAATTCATTATTATTGATAATCATAAATGTTTCTTGATCGTCCTATCAGAATGATTTGTGAAGGATCATGTGACGCTGAAGACTGGAGTAATGATGCTGAATAAATATTCATAAACTGGAATAATATTTCACTGTCTTACTGTATTTTTGATCAAATAAATGCAGCACTGGAGAGCAGAAGAGGCTTCATTTAAATCTTTAAATCTGACAATAAAACTGAAATTGACTGTAAATTCTTTGATGTTTGAACTGTAACAGCGATGTTGCAATTCAGTGTCAGTCACGAATAATCGGATTTTCATTTTTGTGAAGAACAAACTAAAATTTCATGAATCCATCAATAATCTTGACATTCACACAGCAGTGAACAGAACGAACTCAGGAGGGTAAAAGATGAACTAAACTAGACACAGGTGAGGAACATCATCCGTAACCATGGGAACATGCTTAAAAACCATGACGACCAACGAAACAGGAACCGCATCGAATGACACTTACATTCACATTTAATCATTTGGCAGGCGCTTTTATCCAAGTGAGGAAAACAAACAAGCGGTTCTTCATGAACAGGCAGACATTGTTCAGAGTAACATAAGCTCGAGTAGGAAGGGAAAAAGAAAGGATAGAATTTAAAAAAAAATGAAATGAAGATCAAAACAAGAGTCCTTGAAAAGAAATAAATAAGTAAATGCGACACATTTGTCTTCAGAAACACTGCGACTGGAAAAGAGCGACCGGAACATTATTCAAAGCATCTCCTTTTGTCTTTCACAGAAGGAACAAACAAATCTGCAGGAGAGTAAACCGTATTTCCAGAAAAAACCGCTGTATGAAAAGCACAAGATGAATGCGAGCTGCTAACGAACTGCTGTTTGCTGCAGTGTAAGCGCACTTGTGAGTAAGCAGAGCCTGCAGTGGGTTAATCCTTCATGAGCCCTCTCTCGTCTGCACAATCATTAAACAGCTGCTTTTCTTTTTTTGTGGGCGCAGGAGCAGCGAGTGGAAACATCATTGCGTGGGCCGGATCACGGGGAAAGGCAAGGCCTGAATTCCCAGACAAACGCGAACCTGATACCCGCCGAGGGAGAGGAAGCAGGAAATGAAGCGCAGCCGAGGCCGAGCAGCATTAGTGGTCAGGAGGGACGTCGCTCGGTTCTGCTAACTCGACCGTCTTAAAACACTCAGAACCTTCAGTCTGCCCCAACCACCTCGCTCCTGCTGACGTCAGCTCCTGTCAATCATTCATTCAGTCCAGTGCTGCTCACCGCAGAGCGTGGGCGGAGCCTGAGGTATAGGGTGTGGCTGAACCGTGAAGCTCCGCCCACAGGCTGTGCAGCGAGAGTCAATCAACACTGAACAGTTACACCCTACTTTTGTTTCCTTTTTCAATAATCCGATGTACGTCGCAGTGAACTTCGCACGTTTCTGGGGTTCTCAGAAGCAGAAGTCGTCCGTGCTGCATAAACGACAGTGGTGAACGGTAACTACAAAAAATATAATGTTTATAGAAGACTTGAAATGAACATTTCTGAGGATCTCATCCCAGGATTGTTCTCCATATAGTGGACTTCACTGGGGTTCAACAGGGTCCAAATGTCAGTTTCAGAGCAGCTTCAAAGATCTACATGATCCAGACGAGGAATAAGAGTCTGATCTAGAGAAACCGGCGCACATTTTATACAAAAAATATAGTTTTTAACCACAAATGCTGCTCTTGTGCTGCTCCAAGGAAAAGGCTAAAAAATTTCCTCCTACGTCACATGATGACGTAATGCATCTCATCTCACAGAGTTGTGAGATAAGAAATCACAATGATTTATTTTTTTTAGCCTATTTCTTGGCAGAAACAAACAAAAAACAAAACAAAACAAAAGAAATGTAAAAAAGGCCTTCCTCCAAGTGTACATGACATCAGGCAAATGAAAAGCCGGGACGGCAGACAGAAGAACGCGTTTGAACTCTCGCGCTCGTCTGACGGGGGAAAATGCTTCCAGATGCTATCGCCATAAAGAGCCGAAGAGAGGGAGAGAAACGAGGCCGACTAATTCTTCCCCGCGGAGACCGACGCTCCGCTTTTCTTTCCTCGGTCGCAGAACAAACACACTGCCGTTTGTAATTAAAAGCCTTCATAAGCCCGATCACGTTATCTGGAAGCATGACGCTCGCTCCCGTCCGGCACAGACTCCAGCCCCAGACAGGAAGGAAAGGAGCAGTGTGTGTGTGTGTGTTACACACACACTCAACAGTTCGGAGGGTTTGTCCGCAGCTCACCTGTACAACAGAGAGCTCATTATGAGCCGTTTGCTGAGGGAACGCCACTGAGCTGCAACTAACCATTATTTCTACTCTACTCTTTTATTAAGGTTTTTTTTTATGAATCTAGTGATCAATTATTTAACCTTGAGAGCTGTAATAGTAAAAACATGATAAAACTTTTCAAATGGAAGGTGTCAGCCGCCAATCACAGCAGTGGGCGTGTACACTGAAGTCTCACATAAGACACGCCCCTTCAAACAGAGCGTTCAGATCAGAGGATAAAATCAGGGTAGGAAAAATGATGTCCATTTTTGATGTAAAAATCATACTAACATTATATGTGCAACCCTGGAAACATAAAACAATAAGAGAACAGTTCGTGACGCACGGATCCGTTATACTGTTTCACATGCGTTTTCTTTTTTATTAACTTTTTTAAGTTAACTATTTACGTTCACTTAAAACATAAGTGCCTGTGTTTACGTGAATACTCACCAAGACTGGCATTTTGACATTATTTTGTGTGTATTTGACTGCAATAGAAGAACTTAATTTAGTACTACGAGACGCTTTATTTGGCGCACTTTGGGTGTGAGAACAAAATTTGCAGGAATTAGTCAAATTGTGAGCAATACGATGGCAAAATTCAAGCCCTCTAACACCAACAATATTCATCCGGAGCAAATGAAATGAGGCGGTTGGCTTTGATTTGTCTGTCGGAGAGATGAGAGAAAGCGCAGCTCAGATAAAGAGAATTAGAAGCGTTTCACACATTTCAGTACCGATCCGTATCGAAAGATCTGTACTTTTGACAAAACACCACCACTTAGTTGATCATTTCAGGTGCCTTTTTAAAAGACTAGAATTGAAAAATGGATATATTATCTCTAAAATTCAACCCTGAAATTCTGTTAACGTCAAGCCCTGAACCTCGTCACTGATATCAGTGATCCGCATTCAGGACCAATGTCAGTTTTATCATTTACACTAATACACAGAAAGAACAACACAGGAAGGACCACGTGTTAAATAGACATTTACTGGCAATTTTACGGACAAAAATAAAAAGCGTTTAGTTGCACGGGGAGATGAGACGGCAAACGTGAAAAAGAAAATGAGACTTTAGAGTTCAGGACAAACATACCGTTTGTAAGTGGAGAAAGAAGGCTTCGTGTTTGGATTTCTCTTATCAGATTTCAGCCAAGGATGAGTTTCAGTTTGAACGTCCACACTCAACAAACCTCCATCCACACACTGGCACAAAACACCCGCCACCAAATCATGAGGACCGCCTCTGATTTATTCTCTGGTGTCTCTGTGGATCTGGACTCTGGGGTAGCTGTAGTGGACGGTGGGGTCAGTTCTTAGACGTGGACTGACGCTGCTTCTCCATACACTCCTTCAGTTTGTCCTCCGTCAGCGTCAGACGCTGCTCCAAAATAGCCACCGTCTACGAAACAAGAACAGGACAGTCATGAGATCACGTCCGGATACAAAGCCACGAGAGTGTACTGGATCTTCACTCTCTATTTTGATCAGTACCTGCAGATTGTGATTGAACTAGGTTTACCCAACTATCATTTTGGCACATGTAAAAAGTGGCACGTCCCGTCATCACTACGTCAGAGACTCAGGTGTCTGTCTTTGTTTTAAATAAGAGCTCACAAAACAGTGAGGAACAGTGAACAAGAACGTTCTGGGGAGATTCTGTTCTGATCTCAGTGTTGGAAGCATTGCAATTGTCCAGACTAGAAATGACAAGGGCCTGGATGAGGAGTAGTGCAGCAAGGCCCGATCTTCCTGATGAAATGTAAACCTGTGCGATCGCTCTCTCCGCTGGTCATCAAGGATTACCCCAAGGGTTTCTGGCTGATCTGGTTGGGATTATTGGGGATCTTAGCTGGATGGGGAAATTGTGTTGTACTGTAGGAGTGCCCGGGAGGACACTGGGTTGAGGAGAAAGCATGTGCCTGAATAATGAGTAGAGATGTAGTGTCCCAGCACTGATCCCTGAGGAACCCCTGTGAGCAGCTGATGTGTTCTGGATAACTCCTAGGGCTGTAACGACACACCGATCAACAGACTGACGCTGTGATGTATCGATGCAACGCATGCAAATCCATCTATATTTTAAGACATGGCACCTTTATTTTATGAACTCATGTCAATCGAGCGTTCTACACGTTTCGGTCACATCGAGTGTTCTCTTTTAAACTGTGATGCAGCAACCTGGAAACTCTATGGCTTTCCATTCTGGCATTAAAATAAGCTATTCATGTGATTCATGCAAATCCTTAGGAGATTTGTTTGTGTGTGGGTGTTTTTATATGAATGCATCTCTGAAGGGAGAACGTTTCAATGCCATTTTCATTTCATAATGCAGGATAAAAAAAACCAAACAATTATTAGCGCTACTATTTGTGTACAAACCAGTTCAGCTGTTCCACAAGTGCCATCTACTGTCAGAGTGTGACGTTGCATTTTCATTCAGCCCGTCTGCCGTTTTTTTTTTTCTACAGCAAAGCAGATTTTTATGCAGCACATGCGGTGTTGCATGTTGACGGTTCTTACTGCTTTTCCCCCCTCAATTTTTCGATTTATTTAAAATATATTTTTTGTTGTTGTGGATGTCCCAGTTGGGATACAGGATTTGCAAATTTCATGATATTCAAAATAAAAAATTAAATATAAAACAGTATTCATGTTATATATTTTGGTTGCATTTGTAAATTAATTAAACTCGTACTGGTTGTGTAAAACAGGCAGATGATGTTGTAATATCAATCAATACACCCCTCAATCTAATCGAACCGTACTCGTATCGCAGCATTATTTTGAGGTATCGGCAAATATCGTATCGCTGGAATTGATGCCGGACCTTATCGTGACAAAACGTCCAATTTAACCGGCGGCGTGCAGTTCCTGTGATCTCCAGTGACGAGAGGATGAACAGAAGGATCTAAAGGTTATACGTCACTTGGTACATGCTTCGCCATCAGCACCATACACTGCGCACAGCTTTGGATTTTTTGCACTAATCAGTTTGTGCAGACAAGGTGGTGCATCTGGGCGAACAGAAAATCAAAAACACGTGTAAGCAACAACGACAATGCTGGATGAGGCTGAAATATCTTTGCGACAAGATTACAGAGGCGCTACAGGTATATTTGTCGTAAAAAGGAAGTATACTTTGGGCTTCACAGTGTTGAAAGCTGCCGATAGATCAAGAAAATGAGAACTGATGATTTGGACACGGTTTTCGAAATCCACAGAGCTTCGGGGACGGACAGACAACAAGACAGTCTCAGTTGAGCGGCCTCTTTTAAACCCCATTGGCCGTTGCTCAGCTGGAAGTTTGGTGAAAGGATAAGACCATAGCTGTTGGTAAACAACTGCTTCAAGTGTCTGATTGGGAGGAGAGTACAAGTGCAGTGCGGTTACATGAGCCTGCTTGAGTGAAATACTGCAGTTTAACTAATTTAAAGGGGCCACAACATAATTTTTATACATTTATTGTTATATTGAATAATTACTACTTTGCATTCTAATGTAGTTTTCCACACAGAACACTGAAACGCTGTCAAAGTGTTCCGAAAGCTATTGATACTGTGACATTTCATAAACAATTCATACTGAAGAATGCAGAATAAACATAATCCCACGATCAGGCCCTTCGCTAAACTCTGCCATTACAGCAAGAGCTTTAGTGTGAACCAACAGTAACACTGAAGCTCCTGGCCTGTACTGGGCGCCAGTATGGGAAAAAGTGGAGAGGACAAACGTATGTGGAGGCGGTCCTGCGCTGACACATTCAAGCAGTGTGACATCATTCCGCCGGGAAGCACAGAGCCAGTCGTTTTTGCAGCTGGTTTCAATAAATGAGGAGTTCAGAAACATATAGTATGTTTTCATAGTACAATAATCTCTTCAAGTCAAACAAGCAGGCAAAATCAGATGCATTGAAGGGGTCATGAGGAATCAGATTTTCCTCATGCCATGATGATGCAAATCATAACAGTGGGAATTTACATTAACGTCTTAAAGGGCAAGTGAAATTTCTGAAAAAGAAAATTCTCACTGTTTGAGCAGCTAATGTTGCAAAGTCGCTTCTACTCCGATGGATTATGACAGAATGAAAATGAAGAACAGAGAGGAAGCAAAATAAAGGACGGAGGAAAAGGCATTCAGATTCAAGCGTGGGAGGGAGTCATAATCCGTCGTCACAAGAATGCATGAATGGCATCTATTTTGGCCGGCCCCAAACAGATGTGCTGTTCTCCTCGTAGACAAACCCGCTGATTATGCGAGGCGGAATACGAGCCCCCTCGCTCATGGCGTGAGGCAGAAACCAAACACCACGTCCTCTATGTGGGGCGGAAGCAGAGGCAGAACCCTCAAGAAAGCGTCCTTCTCTGAGAGGAGAACGGGAACGGAGGCAGGATGTCTTGTGCCAGGGTCAGCGTGCCGCAGCGGCTCATCGAGAGGGTGCGAGTGAAGAACACACTCATCTTCATGTAGTGTGGGGGCTGGGCCAAAGCGCCATCATTCACAGCAGCACATGTGCGGTGGGAGCATGTTCTCCAAACGAGCAACTACGGCTCATCTGTTGCTTTATTTAAAGCTGGCAGAAAACAATTGTCACACCTTGTTTTCAAAATATTAGGGATGCCAATCACTTGAAATCTTTTAACCTTAATATCTTTTAATCTCGTCACTAGGTTACAAGAAATATAAACATTAGGCCCATGACACATAGTAATGGAAAAGATCAGGAATCAGGGACTAACCCCCAAAAAAGTTTACAATACACTTTACAATAAGGTTCATTAGTTAATGTATTAACTAACATGAACTCACCATGAGCGATCCGTTTGTTACTGTATTTACCGATCTTCGTTAACGTTAGTTAATGAAAATACAGTTGTTCATAGTTGGTTCATGTAAGTTCACAGAGCATTTATTAAAGTTAACAAGATTTTAATAATGTATTAGTAAATGTTGAAATGAACATGAACAAAGATCAATAAATGCTGAATAAGTGCAGTTCATGTTAACCTAAAGTGTGACCTCTAAATCCATCTCATTTTAGGGATTAGTTCACTTCTGAATGGAAATGTCCTGATAATATAATGTTTTGTTGTTTTTTTTCTCTAGATCAGACTCTTATTCCTCGTCTGGATCATGGAGATCTTTGAAGCTGCACTGAAACTGACATTTGGACCCTGTTGAACCCCACTGAAGTCCATTATACGGAGAACAATCCTCTTCGTTTCTTTTCCACTGAAGACAGAAAGACATGAACATCTTGGATGACATGGAGGAGATTTTAACTCTGAAGTGCGATAATCCTTTAAAGCACCACTTTCGATAAATCTCAAGAACAAAACACATCTAGGACGATGCCTACTCCAGTAACACATTCCAAATCACTGGCGTTGTGGCGCTGTGCCATCTTCTGGGAAAACTCTCCAGTCGACACCCAGCCACAGTAACGTGGGGAATGGATCAGGATTGCTGGGTCAAAGACAGAATGGACGGTGTTCGGCCAAGTGAAGTTCTTACGCAGCCGCACTGATAAACCATTTCGGTGTGAGTGTCCTGTCGTGCCAGGGAATACTGTCGTGATGAGACCGGAAAGGGCCGTCGTCAAACCGTGGACGCATTTTCAAAGCACGGTCTCACTCCATTTTTATTCTCTGCCAAACACGCTTTTGGGCAGGTAGTGTTCTTCTTGGCACACAGACTGGCAGATGGTGAAGTATGATTCACTCCGAAGCTTCAGAGAGCGACGGCAGAGCTGTACACAACTTTACGCTGTGTATGTTGATCTCAGGCCCGCGTCTGCGCGACCGTGGACTCGATTCACGAAGCCCCAGATGAACGGAGTGTTGACGGTGCCTCCTGAAGCAGATTGGATCTTGATACGGAGCGCTGCAACCGAGGACAGCCGGTGTTTTGACCGACTGCGAGACATTTACATTTAGCGACAACATCAATCTGTTGAGCTCTCCATCAGAACGGACTTACTGGAGAATCTGAATGCCACAGAGATCTTTGGCCTTTTTAGAGGAACTGTCTAGAAAGAGAGCTGTGAATGAGGACTGAAATGAGAATTACAATCAAAGAAAGTGGCGGAACAAAAGAAATCCAAGGGTTTGGGTGTCCCAGTGGGTTTAATCAAGTGGAAACAACATCAAACCAGCCAGACACCGCCTAAAAACGCCTAATCCAACCCTTGAAACTCTCTGCACAAACAAAAGAGCACTTGTTAGTGAAACTACAGAGAGGCCAATGATGACTTTGAAGGAGCTGCAGAGAATGAAGTAAAGGTGAATCAGTCAACCACATCAAGGGCTCTGGAGAACACAGAAGCCATTACTCCAACAGACCATCAGCACATCCCACACACTGCATGTGAGACGGTAATGGCAGCGCAACCTTTAAGAAATTTCGAAATCCAAAACTGCAAAGGAAGAATTGCATGGTACAGGAAATATTACACAGCATGAGATCAGCAGTGAAACCACCAGCATAGTGATTCCACTCAGGAACATACGAAGACACACCAGTGGAGGCACTTTTCATTATTATTATTTCACTCTAATGCCAAGAACGATAACTATAAAGATAACTAAAGCGATACGTATATTCGAACGATAACGGTCTGTTCTCACGCGCTGCAGTTTCAAAGTGTGTTTTTGCTGATGTGTGTGTCGAACAGCGAGTGTGATCCACCTGATCTAATAGAGACGGAGACAATATAGCTGAACAAAGACAACACCTAGTGTTTTCCACGGCAGCTTCAAAGGAAGTTAGATGATGTTGGCCAAAATAGCACGGAGGAAATTTTAGTTTACACCGTTTGCTAGTCTGGCATTTAAGATTAATATTTCGTTGGATTTCCATTTATCCATTTCCTTTAAAGTATCCATGAAAAGGAGGTTTGACTTGTCAAACAGTGGTGGATTTTTCTGGACCTCGGCGATCAAATTATCCGCAGTGCCGACTGCCATTTTAAATGTGCGAGCCCTTAAATTAGAGCGGATTCTGATTGGCCGTCAGTGTGTTATCGGTTGCTCTGAAAGTGATCCCAACAATATTGTCTCTCTATATCGGTATTGTTAAAGCTGTGGCGTGGACACTTCTATTCTTTATCGTTATCTTTATCTCGTTATATGGTTCTCAGTGTGAATCGGCCTTTACTTTATAAATGAATGCAATCTATAATATTGTTGCTGTCGGGTATTTCGTAATTTTGATCTTTTTTTTCAACCATTACTATTGGTCACCATTTACGTGTGTCGGCGGGTTTTGTATATGAAAAGTATTGAAAAGAATGTGACTAAACCTCGTATCCTCAAACTGTCAGTCAAACCTCATAACTCCACCCACCTCTATCGTGTCACACACAGTTTGGAGTGTCTCTGCTTGTTTGCAATGCAAGGATAAATAAAGAACTGGTTCTTTGAATAAGTACAGCATTTTCTTTACTCAAAAACACTATATATAAAGGCTTATAGTTTATGTTTTTGAGGAGCGTAGAAGAGCCAATACTGTCTTAAATAGACCATGCAAAGCACTTCAAGAGAGTTTAGCAAATTTCATCAAATACTCAGCGCCCGCATACAGTTTATAACAAACTTTATAACATTTGGGAAAGACCTAAAAATGTCCACAGCCCGGGGATATATCACACGACAGAAACACAAACCCCAACAGACCACATTCTTGTTTCTTTTAAGCAAATTTGAAGGACAGAATTGTAATTTTGTCTCAGCAGCTGTAAACGCAGCCACACTTCTGAGAAGCCGTCATCCAGTAAAACATCTAGCAGCAGATCGGAGCCTTCGGTCTGTTTTATATAGTTTGAATCGGCACGAGACGAATGCCTGGAATGCCAATTATGGCTGGAGAGTTATTTCTGATCATTCTTCCACGGCGCTTCTGTTCAGAGTCTTCCCTCTGTACGTGTTTGAGCAAAGCACTCCTCCTACAAGGACGTGCTTGATGTGCGGCTCTGGGTTAGCGCAACCCAAGGATGACCCTCCGAGTGCAGGCGGTTCAGAATGTGGGCGAGACGGGCTGATGCTCAGTAAACCGGCTTCCTGAGCCGCCCCCTGAGGCCCGGGAGGCAGAGCTCGATAACATCTGCTGGTATTTCATGCTAGAGGGAATGGGTTTTGCATTTCCTTCCTCTGCAAGTGTGCTTTTCCGATCAATACGAGCAAGAGCCTATCGGCCCATCTGAAAACGCTGGGCAGCAGTAAACTCACAGCACTGAAGGTCACTGGAGTTATAATCGCCGTATTAACACACTACACGAGATGCGTGTTGTTTACAGAAGCGCTGTTCAAAATGCGGCTCTTATTGAGCTTTGAAGGTCCTCAACATGCTTTTTTGTTTGGCAGCTGAATTGGACAAGTGTGTGTTTGTTCTAACAGGGCTCACAAACCATTTCTGAAGGCATCTGCGGCTCTGTGTAAAACAGGTTCTGGTTTCAGTCTGGGTCTGAACTGACCTTTTCATTTCTTTTTGATATTTCCAGTTTTTAAATGTACGTTTCCATCATTAATAAGCCACTTTGCATGACATTCAGAGCGATGTAATGCAGATATAATTAATAAATGAGGTTATCGACAACATTTCGCCCTCCCAGAATTCAGTAAAAGACAACCGGTTTGTTTTAATAGAAGCATCAGAGCAACTGCCTTTTTCACGTGCTCTGTAAAATCCACATTATAGGTCCATGAAAGCCTCTCCAGGTTTGATCCCGCTCTATTTGTGTTTCTCAGTTGCTCATGTACCCCAGCTGTGAAAATGAGAAAAATCTAAAATGAGAAAAATCATGGACATCAGCTTGGTGGTTAACACACCCGTTGAGAAACAGTAATGATGTTTGGGCTCGCTGTAATGAACTGAACTATTAAAACTGCTCTCAGTGTCTCCACACGAACATCCGTAATCTGCACCGGCGCGGGCCGGGAGTGTGTGAAAGCGTGTGTCTTCGCACATTCCCTCGCTTCAGGTTCAGATATGACTTATTCATTGGGTCCTTCCAGCAACTGGATCCAGTGTTTTCTTCAGTGTGCATCAGACGTGCTTCATTAAGTGCCCTCGATATACATGTTTAGGTTTAACATTATGATCAAATGATGGCTGGGGAGATACTGAAAGTCATTTAGTGCAAACATCAGTTGCTGGACTCCAGGGTCAAAATGAAATGTTAAAAAGTTGCATTTAAGTAACAATATAAGGAGGAAAAATAACACAGCAGAAAACGGGATCTATGTGAACTATCACTGCGTGTATAAACCTGTGTATCATATGAATGGATTTTTCCTCTCATCCATTCATATATTTTTCTCCTGAAGTTCACATGTTATGTGTCACAGTTTCCACACAAATCTGAAGCAGCACAACATCATCAAGAACATTTCTGATAGGGCTGTCCCCTAATGTTCAACTGCTCGTTAGTCGACTAGAAGAGGCTTACTCCACCACAGATGTAATTAGTCGGTTAGTCGTAGAAAAAACTGGGTAAACCTTGTGGTGAAGTCATGCGGTCTGTGAGCGACAGGTCAGATGGATAGCGGCGGGATCTTGTGGTAAATTCCGCATGTCAGGCAGGAAATCCAAATGTTCACCTGTCCTCCATCAACCTCAAATACGGCATGGAAGTAACTTTACTCGCTCTAATGTCAACAGATAAATGTGCGCTATGTTTGGCGCAATAACTTAAAATACTCTGTCATTTTCATTCATACAGATAAGAGTAATACATCATTGGAAACTGGTTTTATTTGTGTAAACTCACAACAACAAGAAAACATTGTGCCTTCGTAAAACGAAGCAAAACTCATCGTAACCTCCTCACAGACATGAGAAATAGATCTATAGAAAGCTTGAAAAGTCCAGAGATTGTCAACCAATTCAAGTGGAGAACAAATGTTCTCAGATTATTAGAAGTATTATCAATAAATTATTCAAATGTTTCGACGGTTTTTTCACGACACATTCATAATCTTCACGTTTGCGTGTGCGCTGCAGGCTGTGTGTTATATATAGGCAATGAAAGACTCGCTATTATGATTTGTAATGCTTATTAATGTGCGTGTGATTGGTTGACTAATCGCTTGAATGAACAACCACTAGTCGACTAGAAAAATATTTCGTTGAGGGAAGCCCTAATTTCTGAAGGATCGTGTGACGCTGAAGACTGGAGTAATGATGCTAAAAATTCAGGAATAAATTACACTGTACACTGGAATAATATTTCACTGTTTTTGATCAAATAAACACAGCACTGGTGAGACTTTTGAACCACAGTATGCATGCATATATATACACATATACACACACACTATGTTGCTTAACTTAATTGGATCATGAATCGAGGTTGTGTCCTGGTCAAGTTCACCACCTTCAGTGGATCTGCGGGTCAGCGCAGACACGGCTATCTGCATGTAAAGGTTAGCGTTCCCTGCATGCAGGACCTGAATCTGGAATATGGATAAATGCTCCCAGATGATGAAAAGCCCCCTTTGAGGCCTGAGCGTTTTCCACATGCCAGAGAAACAGCATTAGGACAGAAGGTGGTGTTCTTCTGCAATGGAAACCAGCTGTTACTGGCTAATAGCTGCAGCATGAAGTCTTTTCCTCTCCACGATCACACCGAATCAGGTGAAAAAGCTGAGCGGAGCGGCTCAGAAACATTAGCCTTCTCTTTCCCAGCCGAAGACGAGTCAGAAAACAGCTAATGACACGTAAAATGATCAGACGGTCGACAGAGCTCTAGCACAGGATTTATTCACCTTCCCTATTAAGTCATTAAAAAGCGTTTATGAGTCTCCTCAAACCGAACAACACACCGTTTGAACAACAGTTTCCACGGACATAAGCGCCACACGCTTTAAAGGAACGAAGGCTCTAAGAGCGTTACCGCAAACTTGCTTTCAACCAGCCAGGTGTTGCTTTTTAATTAAGACTCTAAAACTCAAGCAACAGCAGATTTTAAAAGGATGCTTTAATATTTTGGTTATATGGAGGTCATTTCACCATCCCTCCATCATTTGCTCAGTCTTTTATAAATATGTTTTATTTTACTCTTGTCCTCCACCTTTTCATCTTCTAACTTCCATCAAAGACACTACTAGATGTCGACAGCTGCGATGAAATCAACCACACGTTGATATTTGTTGTGTGAAAGCAGAAAAATCAAGATAAATATCACTCCAAGTTACAGAATATGGTTGTATAATTTTATGGCGTCGTGTTCAATTAGTGTGAAAATCTTATGTAACTGTATTTCGGATCCATGAAATGGCAGTTATGCAATTGGGAAAAGCAAAAAGTGCAGCAATCAGCAGCATGTCACAGGCTTTTCTTCCGTCCTAATTTAACTGTACTGAAGCTCAAATACTAAACTCGGTGTAATAAAGCAAACATAATAGAGGCTCTCCCCCGCACGCAAATGAAACGTACAAGTCCACCAGTATGACTGTGACCTATGAATCACATCCACTCCGAGGCTTGTGTTGTGCTGGTCTGGTACAGGAAGCTCTTCTGAGCGCATGACAGCCGTACATACTGAAGATCATTCAGTGAAGTGCAGGAAAATAATGCTGTAATCCCACACAACACTTACCTTCATACATGAATCATTAGAAATCATCAGAGATAATGACATGTGCAGGTTATTAATGGCTGACATTGATTTGATCTGAAAAATATATCATCGCTGATAAAATACTAGTTGATATGAAATAGAAAAAATAAAAGAATTAAACTGGTTTTAACTACATACAGAACACAAATATATTGTTTTTTTTTATTATTTAAATAAAACCAGTCAGTAATTGTAACACTACCATCTACAAACACTACCATCACAATAAAACACATCTGGCCTCGGTGTGTGTTTTTATTGGATTTTTACCATTTCACCCGTATTTGCTTTAATAAATCTATTTTACTCAAGTAACACTAAATAGTTCCTCGCAGGACCTTAAGGACAAAAATGTCCCCATTGAATCCCATTAAAACCGCAATTTTTAATCCCAAGTTGCAATCTTTGATAATAGGCTTTCATTTTGTGGGCAATTTTTACTATTTTTTTACCAGATGGAGCCATTTTCTCAGGTTCTTCACGCATTATTCCTGTTTTCTGCTTATGAATATTATAAAGCCGATTGGATGAAATATGCGGCTATAATTGAGTGGATGTCAGAATGTGGTTTATATGTGTGTGTGTCATTAAAAAAATTGTGTGTGCGAGTGATGTTTGAGAGAAATAAACTGTACTGCAAATCACAAACCCAAGCACTGTGTGACCAGTGAGGCTTTGCTGGCCTGTAAGGGGAAACATTTGGTCCTGCGGCCAAACAAAATCTTACTGAAAGCTCATTTTTTAAGTTATCAACCTCAAATTTGGAACACAGCTTGTTTAGATTATGGCTTTGATTTTCTAGCAGTTTAAGCTTTTAACATGTTTCATAAAATATATATTTTACACAAATAATGTTCATAAATTTTCATAAAGCTCTATAACTTTAATCTGCCAACGGTCTTCTTTAAAATGAGACAAACTTGAGTCTATGCACAGTTTTTTGACAGACATTTTTGTCCACTATTGACCTACGTGTGATTTTTTTTCATTGACGTACAAGGCTTTGTATCGTCACACAGAGGCTGCGTAAGAGCATTTATTAACTCGAGATCATGTTTGGATTTATTACAGTTCATCACTGAAGGTTCGATGGCAGATTTTGTCGCAGTAAACGGCGCAAGCGGCTCGTGAAGAAACACGGACTGACTGAATGACACTTTCATTTGTGCAGAATCTCTCAATGGAGATCAATAAACTCCAGCTTGCATGTTTTTCTGTGTTTTCAGATCATCAGCGCTTTAGACGGAGCATGGTTGCCGGTTTCAGAATAATTAAAATACCGGGAAGAAAACGTATCCTTTATCAGAAAAGCTCTTTAAACGACTGACATCTGGCAATCGCAGGCGTGAAACCTCAGAGCTTTGAACAGCGGCAGGTCAAAATTTGTATTTTTTTTAAGCAACATTTTAGTCATCTTTTTTTCTTCAACAATATTGCATGTTGATATAGTCACAGGTAACGTTTAGTCTTAGTCGTGGCTTTTTTGTAATTGTTTTCATTAACAAAATTAACTCTAATGTGCACAAGGTATTTTGGAGTCAGACTGAATCTATTGAGCCATCAGTGGGATTATGAAGAGTGTTTGGGCGTTACCTGTGTGAGCACATCCAGCTGTGCGACGATGTGCTGCAGGGTGCTGGTCAGCGCAGCGGGAACACCGTCCACTGCCGTCTCCGGCGGCGGGGAGTCCACCCCGGCTCCAGACGGGGTCACGGCCAGTCTGACGAGGGCTGTGCTGTCACTCTTGTGTAAGGTATGGCCATTGGACACACCAGCGTCTTCTGACACCTGCAGGAGCATTGGGAAACTATTACTGACATCCGTCTGAATGTGCGTCACATGATCCTTCACTACATGTCAGGCAAACCGAAGATGTTTCGTTTCAAAAGTTGCGAAGTAAATCCTTTCTTTTGTATTGCAACACACATCCGAGAGCAACAGATTATCGAAATACATTTCCTGCATTGGAAATATTTTGGCGGTTGCCGAAATTAATCTTTGTTTTGGCCCAAAATCATTTAATGTGACAATTTTAATTTTATCTTTATTTAATTTAATACCAAAAGCAAACCTTCTCTTGCTTTTTTTAATGAAGTTTCAGATTACAAAATACATGCTTTACAAAGTCATTTGTAACGTATTTCGTTACATCACTCGAGTTTAGTGACTTCATCGAAATACTTTAGAATACTTTGGAATACTAATAAGTGTGGAACAAACACAAAAAAGATCATTGCGAGTTTTTAGCTCACAATTCTGACTTTTTCCCTCAGAACTGAGTGATATAAAGTTGCAATTGTGAGTTATAAAGTCAGAATTATGAGATATAAACTGACAATATTGAGAAAAGTCAAAATTATGAGATAAAAACTCTAAATAGTAAATTCACAATTGCAAGAAAAAAAAAGTCAGTACTGCAAGTTTATATCTCCCAATTCTGACTTTATAACTTGCAATTGTGAGTTTAAATCTCAATTCAATTATAAAATGACTCCCAAAACATGAAAACAGTGGAAAACATGAAACTGAACTGGTCTTTTTCAGACGGTCAGAGTCAGAGAATCACCAATCGCTGTTTAAATGACATTAAAACTCAAAGTAATCACTTTGGTAAAATGTCACTGTAATGAAACACAGTGACTCAAATTTTGTATTTTAAATGCGTAACTAAGTTACTTGTATTTTGTTACTCGCCAACCCTGACTTCAAATGATTAAATGGTTCGTTATGCTGTCCTCTTTATTGTTGACTTTTCATTCTTTGGCTACAGCAATTAACAGTTTACTTCGGGCCGCCGTTGCCATTCCATCAGCAGCTGTTGCTTAAAGTCCTTATTAAAAACACTGAAGCGGTCACATGTGTTTTTGATGATCGTTTGAGAAATCATGTAATAGTTTAATTAAAGTGCTGAACGCAAAGGCCAGCTGTGTAATTCACTCATGTTGCCTGGATACAGTATTATGGACACAAATGAGACGAACAGCATATCGGACTGATCACCGCTGGAAGACGAGACATGGAAAAGCCATCTACATTACAACTGCTCCATCAATAAAACATATTACACCAATAAAGACTGATATTAAACCCACGACAATGATTAAATATACTAATAAGCACTTTTACCACCTCGAGCAGTGTGTGTCAAACGTGCATTACACTCATTTCTTTCCTTGAGTGTGTCTTGGTGTGTCAGCCTCAGAACATCTGATGGGTTGGAGGTCCATGATAGTAATCCACACGAAACATTTGCACTGCCATAATGAAAGTGAAACCACAGACAGACGACTGAACTCTCCAGTCTGTGATTTTCCAAGCGTGTGATTATTGTAGGAGATCAACGACCTCAAGAATGAATATGACCGATACTGATGAGGATTGAACAAGGTAGATCAAGAATGAATAAAGTAAGTTCTCAGATCAACTGCTCTGAACAGAGGAGTCTCCCTGAAGAGTGTGTTGTGAAAACCAGCGTGGACCGTATGGAAACTGCTCTTCAATGTGAAATGTTTCAACAAGAATCATCTAAAACACTGTCATCAGGGATGGGTTTTCTACACACACATTTGGTCAAAGGGTATGGCATCATGTCTAAGTTCTTCTGAGAGAGGCAATAGGGAAAAATAAACATGAAGTCGGCTCGTTCAGAGAATAAAGACGGCGCTCCTGCCATAAAGTGCCTCTTGGACACATCTGGCAAACAGGTGCCATTCGAGTGCCTCTTCCTGGTCCAAGCTAGGTAAATATTTGCCTGTGTGACCCTGGTGATTTCAAGAAAAATAGGGGTGTCTGTTCAACACAGACTGATGTGATGGTGGAGCAAAGCCACCCCACTAAACACCAGCAGGTCTGAGTTTGGTAAATATTGAGTCCTCTAAACCACAGCACACTTACTGCAGTTACAGGGCCTCTACTCATCACAGATGCTACCAAGACTGCGACTACAAAATGTTCAAGTACACGAAACCGAGAGACCATCTGTCACAGGTGGCTGCTTTCAGCAAGTGCACGAAGACGAAGATACAATCAAAACAGTCTTTCATCCAAAATCCGACAAATATATGAGAACGTGGGGAACACGACGACACCAAACCACGAATTCAGAGAACAAAGGGCTTCGATAACAAGGAGAACTAATGAGATCATGAACAGAACAGAATCATTAGACAGACACTGGGAAACTGGGTCAAATGAAAGGCACAAGGAAAACAGACCCTAAACACAATGAAAATTGTGAGATAAATGAAAATAGAGAATACACATTACAGTGGCCGGGAGGAGCATCCTCAAACAAACAGAAAACAGGCAACACGGCCCATGGGAGGGTGGAGGTTGGGGCCAGGAGCAGGAGTAGCCACAGCCAACACGATGACTCACAAGGGAGTCGCAGCAGGCAGGAGCCATGGGAGGAGGGACCAGTTGCGGTTTCCTGCGCCATAGCTGGTTATGGTGGAGAACCAGAAGGAGCTGAGGAGCACGGTGTCAATGCAGGTCCGGAGGGGCCAGGTGGAGCTAACAGCTCATGGAAGCGAGGTGGAGGCAGGGACCTGGAAGACCCTGGTGGACCATGGACAAACGAGGCACAGCCAGAATCCAGGAATCTTATGGTGGAACCAGGGTGAAACCTGACCAAGACGAAGACAAGGAATGAGGGAGCCCGCTGGAACAGGAGGGATGACGGGCCACGGTGGAGCTGATGGGGCGGAGGACCGGAGTGGAGTCCAGGGTTCTGTGGCTGGAGGCAGAGATGGGAAATCACACCAAGGCGGAGCTGTGGAGTGGAAGACCCAAGATAAATCCACTGTATTGCAGGGGACCGACTGTAAATGAGGGCTGGTGAACAGGAAGGCTTGGGTATAGGAGGGGGGAGATGGAGGCAGGACAGGACGCACAGCTAGTTCTAATCTGGGCGGAACCAACAAGGAAGGGACATTCAGGCGTATTATTTCCAAAAAGGTCCAAAAAATTCCCAGAGTCCAGGATTAGCTCATTCACAGCAGTGGGAAAGTGGCCGGAGCTTCCATCACATTACTCTAGTTCCATTTGTACTCCCTCGGGAACGGGTATTGTTGCCGGGTCAGATGAGTCGGGAGACTCAGATCTCCGTGTCTGCGGTGGAATCTGTCTGTGGGGGGAAGGCTGACTGGGCTCTGAGTCTGGAGTGCGGCTGGTGTCGTCCTCAGCAGGACAGATGGTGAGCATTGAATCTTTGTTCACCAGCAACCACTCCCATGAATGTGGCGAAGTTGTGTCGAGGACTGCTCCGAGGACAGCAGACTAATGCAGGAATGTCCATGGTGACAGGATGGAGGGGGGGGGGGGAACAAAAATGCAGCAAAAAATAGTGTGTCGGTTCAGTGTTCTGTCACAAGTGTTAATCATCCCTCAAATTAAAATAACTCATCCTGCCAGCCACATAATGAACCAAACACTTCTCATTCTAATATAAATGTCTTTGACGTGATGTTTTGTGGCATTACTTTGGAAAATATGTCAATCGAACCAAAACCAAAACAGAAGATTTCAGCATTTCACTTGATTTGTAAGGAGGCGTTTGTTAACCTGTTTTCACGGAAACCACCGTTTTATGCCCAAACAAAAGCTTGAAGTGTGCTCACACCAAGAGCGATAACTATAAAGAAAACTATATTAGCGTCCACACCAGCACACAATTTCTCTCTTTTTATTATAAGCAGTTTTGCCGTCTGTCTCTAAATGTTCAAGCTCTTCAGAGAAGGATGGATTCTGATCGTTCTCCAGCTGGAAAAGATCGTTCCTCGTGTTGTTATCGTGCTGTCACTCCGCTGTTCTTTTACATTTAGAACAGTTTTTAGAGCTTCATCTTGATCATCCTTGGTGTGAACGGGCCTTGAGGGTTTCACTCCTGCAAGTAAAAGGTTGAGCCGCAAGCACTGAAACATTCAAATGGCTCGGCTTCATAAACACACCAGTGTGAATGTCATGTGGACCATCACACCTAAAAAGAGCTTCGAGTCTAAGGGTTAGTCCACATGTCAATGCAAAGACTTTTTGCTCTGTTTACATTTTCAGACCACCTGGCAACATGAAAAGCGCACTTATAAAGCCTTAGAAACCAGCCATAGAGCATCAGCCTGGCGACAACCCATGACACCTGAGCATCATCTCCACAAAACCCTGGTATTCTAAACAAGATATGAGTCTATTTACCAAGGCCAAGAATGGATCCTTTTCACATTTCTGGGGTTCACAGAAGTGAAAGTCTTTATGTTTAAACTTCTATGACGGTTTTCTGAAGGTAATATAACACAATATATAATGTTATAA
Organism: Opsariichthys bidens; assembly: GCA_037194245.1. Taxonomy (NCBI): domain Eukaryota; kingdom Metazoa; phylum Chordata; class Actinopteri; order Cypriniformes; family Xenocyprididae; genus Opsariichthys; species Opsariichthys bidens. Next base: position 7,608,383 of record CM074312.1, read on the forward strand.
CTGTACATTACTTTTTTCTCTCTTTTTTTTAAAAGCGGCGGTGGAATTCAGTGTGAATATGAGGTGCAGCGAATGACAGCTGTTGCTGGTTTCCTTGATACTGCAGAGTTCAGAGGCAGCTGTCACATTCCCTCAGCTCCACCTGTCAGACGCGGCGGACGAGGAGAAGCGCTCGTTCTGGCCGGCACACGGGATGGGAACTCTTTAATCAGCGCCAGCTCGTCTCCAGTGACTCAGCCCGGTGCTCGTCAAGGATATTTATGACAATGGCAAGCGTGCGACCGTCTTAATCTCCCCCTTGATTCGTTTACATTCGTTTAGTCATCCGTTAGGATTTTTTCCTTGGTTCTCCACTGATGGTGCGACACAAGGTGCGTTTCTGCAGTGCACTGCCCGACCAGTTCAAATATTTACTCGCAGTGAAGTTTAACCTTATATAAACCATGCGCGGCTGCTCCGGCACACTGCCGGCCTATATTTAACCAGGCTGGGCTGGTCTGGATCGGAGTGAAAAACTAGATCCTCATGGCTGGAACAATGGAAAATGTTTGGTCAAGCAGCATTATATTTGGAAACACACACCCTGAGCCTTGCGACGCTTTCCGTTCTTATACATCAATTACAGGTGCATTATTGATCAACATGACAAACGCAGGTCGTTCATAAGAGCGTGTGCTGAGAATGTACGACCCTTCAAATGACTTCCATGAAAATTCCAATTAAATTAGTCACGTGAACGCTGGTCATGCAACATTATTTTGGCAGTAAAAGTCTATGAATTACACGGGACACGTTTCGTTAACACTATAAGGCATCATTTGTTTAAGTTATGTTAATTTTAACATTTAATAATACATTTTTCATATCAAAAGTTGAAAGTTAATATTATTTCAAGTGTTAGTTCACCCAAAAATGAACATTTCTGTCATTCGTGGTTCTACACCCGTAAGACCTCCGTTCATCTTCAGAACACAAATGAAGATATTTTTGATGAAATCCGATGGTTCAGTGAGTCTCTATTGACAGCGAGATCATGAACACTTTCAGATGAATTTCAAAAATTTCACTCACCATGGTGAAGTGACAATAAATGGAAATAAATGGAAATTGAACAGAAAGACACTAAAATGTGCAAGGTGTCAAAGGTCGTCTTTTGGACAACTGTGGAGTCAGCGGTCTTCCCCATGATTGTGTCTACAGAACTCGACGGAGACCATTTGCAGGTGTTTTGAGTTTATTAGCTGATTAGAGAGTGTCTTCAATACCTTTTCACAATATTCCAATTTTCCTTAGTTGTCAGTTATAATCATCAAAATTAAAAGCAATAAACATTTGAAATATTTCAGTCTGTGTGTAATGAATGAATATAATATACAAGTTTCACTTTTTGAATGGAATTAGTGAATTAAATCAACTTTTTGATGATATTCTGATCTATGAGCAGCACCTGAATGTAGACGTAGGCCATAAATACATGAGCTCATTTTTAAAGTCTTTTTTGTTTTTATCATTGCGAACATGACAGTCTTAATTTGAACTACATTATAGTTGTGGAAAGGCTCGAGCCGTGCAGAGAGGCCGATCTCGGCCGGTGGAACTGCAGCTGAATGTTAAGGAAGAGCCTGACGAACAAACACAAAAACATGAAAGCTGAAGAGAGCTTATGCTGAGCCAACAGGCTTCCAAAAAGCAGGATTAACTCTTGTTGAGAGGTGGACTTATTCACAGCTCAGCAGTAAAACAGCTGCTCAAACACACACACACACACACACATACGGTGAGACACACTCACGCACCCTTTAACACCCTCACCATGAATCACCTGGACTGGAAAAACCAACAGTGGAAAATTTCCTGAGGCCCCAGTGAAACTCTGAATTGCACTGGTCTGACGGATCCATCAATAGAAGCTTCCTCCATACAGTCATTCATCAAGAGCCGAGCCGAGCCGAGCCGAGCCGAGCCGCCCCACACACACACACACACGCTTCAGGACCCCACAAAGTCAAAGATTCGGTATCTTTTGTATTTTGTGCCGTTTTCTGGACCAATTTAATATTAGATATTGAATATAGAAAATTAAAACGAAGCAGATCTGTTGATTCTTCAATGTTAAATAATGTTAAGATGCATAAATTCCCTTTTAGCATTTAAAACGGGTGATTTTATTTTTCGTGTTTGTTATCATTTAACAAAAATAGTAGTTTAAATATGACCATTTATAGGCAATAGCAATCAGCCACAGAAATAAAATAAAATTGCCTTTTCTATATCAGACAGAATCTTATTTTTGACTTCCGCCAGAAACAATGCAAATGCCAGAGTTTAATTGATAAATGAATCAGTCGTGAAGAGTGATGACCGTACACACACACACACACAAAGTGTGTTAATTGAATGAATGCGTTTTTTTTTTTTTAAATGAATGCCGTTTAACAATTAATTACACATTAACTTTGACAGCTCAACTATTAGGCTTTTAAAAAGATAAATGGTTAATATATCAATGTCAGTTATAATTTTAGTAATTGTATTCATATGAAGTTTTGATTAATATAATTTTTGGTTCAGGGTCCAAAATTGATTATTTGCCATACCAATTAATAGCAATTTATTTGAGTTTAAGGCTCCAAAAACCACCACTTCGTTATGGTGACTTTACACAAAATACTATGTGTATTCCAAATTGTGTGTTGTTCCTCTCGCGTCACCTTTATTAAAATCAATAAAGTGTCAAAATCATTGAATCAAAGCGGATCTCGAGCGGGCAGATCTGAATCTGATGAGATTAATGAGGACACTGAAAGAAAACAGCTCCCTTGAACGTTTTCACAAATATGCTCTGACTTTCAAAGACTTTCTGCTGCTCATAAATGAGAGCGTTTGGGCCAGTTAGGACTTTGTAAATTCATACAGGAGAAATGGCTAAAGATTCTTTCCCTCTGAGAGGATCTCTATTCATCATCAGTACGATGAGCTTCGAGCTCAGGATCATTTGAGGTGGGAGGGAGAGAGATGGAAAGCAGACAAAAGCAGAGAGAGGAGCGCAGGTCTCACACGCCGCTGCTCTTTATCGCTCCGTCTTTCTTTCCCAGAAGCGTTCTTCGTGGAAGCTGAAAGATCAGCCATTAGACAGCGAGAGAAAGAGAGTATCCTCACATAAAAGCCTCCAACCTGTCAAACGCGATTCTGTGAAGTACGGCCAAGCAACTGCCACGAGGAATTATGGTATTTTAGTTTTTCCCAGTAACCTGACAGAGGGAAATATTGATTGTGCAGAGTTGAACTCTGAATTTCCCTTCATCACATCACATCACAAGAGCTTAGCCGCAGTTTTTACATTTTCTGTGCTGATTTTGTGGCAAAAATCTGCAGAAAGGATTTGAAGCAAGGTAAAAAAAAAAAAAAAAATGCATTCATTGCTGAAAGAGGGCGAGGAATATGTTCAATAGCAGTTGCTCTAGTTCTGGAGAGCAGCGTCGTTTTTGTTTCGTGAATTCTGATCAATGACACTTCTGTGTCGAACTGTCCTATTTATGGGAATCAGCCGTTAAAATTGTTTCAGAAAATTCTGACATTAGAATTGAACTACATTGTTTAGAAAGCAAAGATCTTTTGAGACCGTCCTAAACTGCAAGAAAAGAAAAAGATTTAAACAACTTTACAGTTCAAATAACAGTTTGCCTTGATGATAAACCTCCCATTTCGGCCGAATAAATGATTATGTATGTCTGAATAAAAAAAGTCAGGCAGGTGGAATGAAAACGGAAAAGCGGAAATACAGCGGTTACCCCGGTCGATCGATATCAGTCGGCATATTTTCATGTGTGGTGTAGAAAAAGCACATGTCTATCAGATTTAATGAATGAGGCATTTAAATAGTGCTTTAAACCAGAACTAACACTGCACAGCACACACTACATTATATGAAAATAGCTCGAAACAAAGCCACCGCACTGTAATGGCGTCTCTGAAGTGTTTCCTGACAGAACGAATCAGTCAAACGCTTCGTTCCTGAATGAATCAGCCATTTGAACGAATCGGTTGAATCTCAATGCTGCCACCTCCTGGCAGTTTTCATTTTACATTTAACGTATCTTTGTGTTTTAAATCATTTCAAATATCAATATTCAACAGTTTGTATAAAACATCAAAGCATGGCTTATGAACTTGTAACTGCAGGTTATTCATTCATGTCCATCTGAGTCGCACCTCAATGCTTCTGTTTGCTCTGCTTGCAAAGATGAATTTTGTGGATATTAAATTAGACTGGTAACAGTGTCTTATTATAACTGAATTTGATTTAAGAAATTGACAAAACATGATGCATGCATACAATTAGGGAAAAAATGGATTTATAATCTAAAAATCTCTTGAAACGTATCGGAATAAATCATTTCTGTGCCCACACAGAATATATAAAAACTTCAGGTGCCAAGGTAGCGGCACAATAACACACTCAGCAAAATATTGTCCAATTATCGTTGTCAAAAATCCCAGAAAATATCGAGATGTCATTTTTTGATTTCTACCCGCATTTGGTGTTTGTTGAGTGTTAAATTTAGGTCCTGGTGTCTCCCCCACTCTTTGTGAGAAGTGCCATGGGATTTTTAATGAGCACAGAGAGTCAGGACCTCGGTTTAACGTCTCATCCGAAGGATTTAAGAGCAGATTGAGGTGATGCCGAATCCTCACAATATAGAGCTCGGCATCACCCGTGACAAATCTCAACGGTGCTGCACAAACTGCTCTCAGCACACATCCTGTGGGCGTATTGGAGAGAGCATGTTACAGCATTCAGTCAATCTCACAAAAGAACATGTTGAGGCATATTTCATGTCACAATCAAACGGCCAATGTTTTGAAGAAATGGAGCAGAAAACAGCCTTTTTCATGGATAATTAATATTTATGTTTTGCAAAGTATTTAGATTGTAAACTGCAGTTCTGCCTTTAACTGATGTATTTCAGAGGAGATGTGTGTCGTATGTCTGCGCACGTGAGCGTGGCGGGGGGGGGACGCACAGATGTGGAGCAGAGAGATTACACGCTCGCTGTGTGTGAGAATCTGATCCCAGCATGCTTCAGCAGGACAATCTCATTCATCGCCAGCGTCACACACACACACACGCTACAGCTGTGACGTGTGACCAAACACACATGACATTACAGTGACAGACACTTTCTGTTCAGTAAACCTGCCTGAATGCAGAAGATTTAAGGTGGCGTCTGACGGACAGCCTCAGTGTTCTCATCACACTCAGTGATTACGTCTGGATTAAGGGCTGAGAGAACAGAAACAGCCGCTGAAATCACTCCGACTCCCGTCATGTGATGCGGCGGACCGCGCCGAAATGAACCAGGTCTTGAAATTAGTTTCTGAGAATGGAGGGAATTCCCTCAACGGATGATACGAATTAGCCAGCAATTCAGCAAAATGCGAAATAATTATGAAATGCGACGGGATTGTGTTGATGATCCCACGGGGGGATTTTTTCATTTGAGAGCGAAGGTGGAAGTCATATTCTTGATATATTAAAAAAAAAAAAATAATTATAGTTGATGAGTTTATGAATTACGCTCCTTTATGAGAAACGATGTGCTGAATCAAGTTTAAGGCTAAGAAGACTAACAGAAATCTGAAAGCACGCACCACACAGCTCCAGATGCTGCTTTTGGGTAAACGTGATGGCGACGTCAGGTGCGTTCAGTTCATTTCTTTAATTTTAACGAATTTACCGTCAATCCAGCATCCACACAGACATGTTTTCTCACTGACATGACACCAACCACAACAGTCAGAAGTTATTTAAAGTTAGTTCACAATTACGACACTGGAGGCTTTCATGAGTGCTCGCCTCATAAATATACCATGTTTCCAACATGATTGAATGCACTATAATTGCCTAAACATACTGGAAGGAAGTCTGATTTCAAACTTTTAATTAAACCTATCTATCATCTATATATATATATATATATATATATATATATTTTAGAGAATCAAGAGCTTCTAAATGCAGCTCGATTCAGAAGTTCATGTGTTTTGGTTCGCTGTATTAATCTTTGATTATCTGTCAGATAAGAGGTAACGTCAGAAATTCATCACTAGGAGCTTCCGTGTTCAGGTAAAAGGTGGTTTCTGAATAAATGTTGGTGGGAATTTCCAGCGTTGCGAGGACAGAACTTGGATGAAAGAGTAAAATTATGTACAGCATCCGTAATCCAGTGGCAAACTTCAGACTGTGCTGCAGAACGAGGATGTGATTGATGGAGTTTCTTTACCCGGTGATTATGTATTCATCCCTTCAGGGCTCGTTCACAGTGACACTCAATCAATCCGTCTCATTCCTTCCACTAGTCCTGTGTTTCTCTCACAATAACCACTATAGCTGAACACAGGCACAGAGAAATCAGTGTAGAGCGCCTACTGAGCTTTAAAGGTTCTTTGACGTCCACTAATAATGTTAACGAGTTTTACATCAGAAAACATTCTAATTTAGAAGTTAGATATTCTCTATCCTGTTTTTGAGCCTCTCTTTGAAATAGGAGTGCCGCATTCAAGACTTCGAAGTACACGCCCACTGCTGTTATTGGCTGATCAACGTCCCGCCATCACACGTGTGGAATTGTTTTGAACACGTCCGATGTTCAGCCATTCATGTTTGAGTCAGCGAACGAATACAGTCTGTGACAGCACGGTAATTAATCATCTTTATTTATGTTTACTCCTCATGTATAAAGTTGAAGTACTTGGAGTTTCCATAGTGTTTAGTGTAATCGAATTACAAACGAGCGATTTGTCCTTCTTATATTCATCGTTCATCATTTTTTCATTAAAGTGCGCACATATCAAACTATCTGTAAAAGGTAAAAATTAAGCAAAACGAAGCAGTCTCACTGACGCAATCCGGAGCTTTGTTAAACATGGACGCGGTTTTTCCACAACTTGACACTTCAAAACGTCTTGTAATCATCAGAGGCGTCTCTAGTGATCCTGCGTTTGAGTCGGTCTCAAGTGTGAATTGGTGGGCGGGGCTAAAGAGGCAATGATGTAGAGGTAGGCGTCGATCTTCTTCGTTTTGTGTTCTTACAAGATATTTTTATAGTGACCTCTTTTATGCCAAAATGTGTTTTGACCCCTTTAACATTCAGCTCCATACATGTAACTGCTGTGCAGGAGTCATTCTCACATTCGTCGTTGTTTTTATCTCACTGAACGTGCTGAAAAAGAACCCATCAATCACAAACTCCTCTTCAGTAACATTAGGACTTGTGGGAAATATTAGCAGGGAATATGTAAAGTAGCCCCAAAACTATTTAGATACCACAGAATTATATTTTGAAATATGTCCAATATTGTCCAAACACATTACATAATGGCAGCATCTACAACATATGATATGGGATATGGAATGCTTTAACAGACAACCGTGGATTCAGCCTATGCAAAATAATGGGGATTATTTAAAAAATAGAAGACAAATTCTATTTCATATGATTCGTCAATGACAAACTGCAGCCATAAATCTTCATGTGTTCAGAGCCGCTTCTCTTGTACTGAACCGGGCGCTCGCGTGCATAAAGCAGCTTCAGACAAGACCCAATGTGACCATTAATAAAGAGCGTGAGCGGACCCACACACACACCATTTCACTGAAGACTCAGACAACGGGCGAACATCAGCGCCATTCAACATTTCCAGGAAACAGAGACCGAACTTGTGAAGACATGTTTAGTTTTCAGGTTCCTCTAATTACATCTGACAAATGTAATGAGTCTATCAAGGCCATTAAGAAGCCCTGGAGAAAGTGCTTCTGTGAATTACCGTGCATTTGAATTTGACATTTCACAGGACGTCACAGAAATCTCTCAGCCGCCTCTAAACGGACCTATTAGCTAAAAGTGCTCGGTAACACACACACCTTCTGCCCGCTGATCACTTCTGAAGAGTCACATTAAACAAACCTGTTCATGTACGGTGAAAACCAGATGCAGAACACCACCATTTATGAAAAAAACTGCTAGAAAAATGCTTGATGAATTATGAATATCCCGCACTTAAACACGGGAAAAGTCCGATTTTAAAAATGGAATCCAGAAAAATGAAAAAGAATTTTATTTATTTTTATTGGGCAAATGTACAACTTTCACGATTTGAATTCATTAGAAATGCTTTTTGGATACTAACATTTTATTTAACCATTAAAACTAAACTGTATAAAACTGAAAATTGGGGGGGGGAAAAATTATTTCTTACTGCTTTAAAAATATAATTTTTGTTCAACTTAAAATTTCTACTTTTTTTTTAACACACACTTTGAGTTTTTATATTTTTAATAGTTAAAGAAATTATCAACAGATTAATTCATCAGAAAAAAATCATTAGTTGCAGACTTAAAAATATGAAATCAAAATTAAACCAGAAAAATCAAAATGGAAAAAAAAAAAAAAAAATCAAACAGAATTTGAAAAAACGGCCCTAAAATATAATTATGGTTAAACTTTTAATAAATTGCTGTTATTTGGGGACAAAAAAAAAAATTCATCAGGCCCAACCATATCCTGTAAAACCTGTTAGTAGAAAAGTGCGGCCGCCAGTGTCTCAATAAGGACCTGAGCCTGCGCAGCAGAGACTTGTGCCACAAGAGTCTATAAACGTATCTGCATTATATAACAAAATATTAAAGCGAAGTGGAGCCTGCGGGACCAAGTCGATCACAAACAGATCGGTTTGTCCAGTTTACTGCAGAACAATGAAAAATGTAAAAATTAAAGCTCCAATCTCCTCGCGAAGATCCCAAAAAACGATTAGTGCCTCAGAGAAGCGGTCGATCTCAGCTGTCAATCATGACATCACACGGCTGTTTTTATATCAAATAACGAAAACCAGCCGAGCACTCGAACTCACATCAGCATGATAAAAAATAACAGAAACCATGTGTGTCATTTAACGGTTTCGTTTGCCTCACGTCACACTGGATTACAAAGGGAGGGCGGGGTTTATAACCCGGGGGCGATCGAAACATTTTGGCTCCACTGTACAGGACTTGTGCACAACACATGCATGATGCTTTAAAGTCAACATGAAACATTCATAGGAGCGTGTATCAATAAAGCTCATGTGACGATGAACCGCTCGGCCTGCTGTTCCCGAGATGCAGAAAACCACAGGAACGCCAATAGAGCTCTTTCCTTAAAAGCTCCAGGCCATCGATCTGTGTGAAAGTGAACTCAGGTGGGCAGGAGACCGAGCTGAAACTCGACACGCGGCTCGGCTCGCCCCACACCAACACCGAACGACAGCGTTTAATATTTAACCGTCATAACTCTTCCACGTCGCAGCCTGGCGAAGCGGCCCGTTAAAAGGAGCTGGTAAAAATAGTGAATCAATGTTGGTCTGGAAGCCATTATTTAAACATGAGACTGTGAAGGTCAATCCAACGACTGCTCCTATCCAGAGCTATACAGACACATTGTGCTCCGTCTGTACGGGACGATCCATTAAACCACTTCACGGGCCCGTGCGGAGGAAAAGAGCCACTCGACGTGAAGCCTTAAAATCAATACGGACAAGCGAGGACAAGTTAAAGCCGTCCATAATAAAAGGATGAAAAAGTGCGATTAGAAGCAAAATAACTTGCGCTGCATGGACTGTGCAGTAGCATGGGAAGACTGACTCATTTCAGAGAATCTTCCGTCCAGATGGTTCAGTGAACCGGTTCAAACAGCTGAATCACAGACACATTTGAGTCATCATTCAATAGTGTTCCCAGAAGCCCCTGCACAGCATTCACTTCAGGAGACATGGTTCAGTAAATGCGGGGTGTTTATTAGTTGTGTGTTCGGGCACATCCGACGCCGTCGTCCCGGAGAACATGCACTGAAAAACATGTTCCTCTAAACATTCTTAAATCAAGATGCATTTACTGGAGAAGTCTTGTTCACTGATCAAAGCAAAGTGAGTTTGTGCTTAAAACAAGAACAATGGAATCCGAGAAAAGATCTGAATTAAGATTTTTTTCTGACTACATTGGCAGATATTAATGAAACTGTGACAGAAATATATTAGTTTTGTACGGAAGAATATGCTTCTCCAAAGTCCTCTGTGGTAATAATCAATAATGATTAGTAATAATAACAATAATAATGTTCACTAATAAAGCACTTTTCAGGAACATCCCAACAGTAAAACTTTGTTCTGCGGTACTTTTGTTTGTCAAAAAGTAAAGCTTCCATTTACATTACATTTTTAAAAGACTCAATGTGATTGTGAAAGTTTATTTATTCATTTGATTACAGTTGTTTTTGATGAATCATTATTGAATCATAAAACACCAAATCCAGAAAAGTTCAAATGGACAGCACAGAATTTCAGAACTACTGTTAAAAAGTTAAGTTAAATATTTACGAATCCGACTCATTAGACGTATTTTTGATTATTAAAAATGTAATTACGCCAATAAAAGTCCAAACAATAAATCAGATTTCATACGACCCTATAAAGATCGGTCCAAAACGAACGGTACAGTAGAGCGACGGGTCAGCGAGACTTCTCAAGGAGTGACTGAACAGTATTTCTTTGATCCTGAAGTCTGAAGTTTTTCACCCTTAATTGATTCTGTGGTTCATAACTTTGCCAAACACTCATTATCAACAAATCTGTCTCGAACGGTGAACAACGAGAGCTCTTTACTCCGAGCTCTCATGATCAACAGTTCACGTGAGTCACGTGAGATGATTCAGTGAGGAAGTGATTCATGCCTGACTCTTGTGTTCACTTCAGTCTGATTAAGCAATCGTTCCACTGATTCATTAAAAAGAAGCACTTCTTTTCTCAAATTAGACCACATATTAAAGGTTCTGGTGTACAGTTGGCGAGGCCAAAGCGAATGACTGTTGTTTATTGTCTTCATATATTCATAACTCAGATTGAGCAGAAGTGCAGGACACACTCGATTACAATATATTCAGGATCGGCGAGTAACGAAACACAAGTAACTTAGTGACGTATTTAAAATACACAATGTGAGTGACTGTATTTGATTTGAAATGGGTGGTAATCAGATTCCAGTTCCATCTGAAAAGTGTTTTAGATTACCAAAGTGATTACTTTGAGTTTTAATGTCATTTAAACAGCGATTGGTGATTCTCTGACTCTGACCGTCTGAAAAAGACCAGTTCAGTTTCATGTTTTCCACTGTTTTCATGTTTTGGGAGTCATTTTATAATTCACTCGTCACTGCGACTTTTTCTCACTATTTGCTTTTTCCCTCATAATTGTGAGTTTGTGTTTCACAATTCTGACTTCTTTTCCTCAGAATTGAGAGATTTAAACTCACAATTGCAAGTTATAAAGTCAGAATTGGGAGATATAAACCAGAATAAAATTCTGACTTTTCTCAATATTGTGAGTTTATATCTCATAATTCTGACTTTATAACTCACAATTGCAACTTTATATCACTCAATTCTGAGGGAAAAAGTCAGAATTGTGAGATAAAAACTCTCAATGATCTTTTTTGTGTTTGTTTCACACTTATTAGTATTCCAAAGTATTCTAAAGTATTTAGATGAAGTGACTAAACTTGAGTAATGTAACGAAATACGTTACAAATGACTTTTTAAAGCATGTATTTTGTAACCTGTAGTGAAACACATTTGAACTGTAACCCACCCAGCCCTGCATGAATTACAGTCATATATTTTTGCCTTCGTTCTCACGCAACATTTGAAGGCATCTTTTGAGTCGGAGTGTATTTGGCAATCGTATTTCTCATGTTCCTCATCCGGAGGAATGCGAAGAGTGTTTCATTATTGTTTGATTGTTAAAGTCAAGTGAAGCGGAAGCACTGGAAAGCAAAGCAACAACGAGGGCGGAGTGTGTACCTGTGCTGACGGCCCACTGTGAACAGAAGCAGCACATCTCTGCTCCAACACGGCACTGTAATCCACACGGTCAAAGTTCGTCCTCCACACCATCACCTGCAACAGGTCACATGATGAGCGCTGCGCACTGAAGACGCCTCAAACTCACGTCTGCGGGTTAAACAGATCACCTGTTCATCAGACCCAGCCGAGGCGAAGAAGTCTCCCGTCCTGGAGAAGCGAACACAGGTGGCAGGACCCTGCAAACACAGGAAAACAACATCACTAAGACAAACGCTCAGCTCTGGAAGAACATCAATGATGCTTCTCAGAGTAGTTGAAAAAATAATTTAAATGATACATAAAACAGCAGCTCCTTCAACCCACGGTGGAAAGTCAGTCAACTCTTCCCTTAAAACGGCTTTATTGTGCACTGTAATATAGCAGGACGGCGGTCCTTTCCTTCTATACACACAATTATCAAAGGCAGAAGAGAACAGAAGAAAACCCTTGGCCAGCCTGTAGGAGGAAAATTATAGCGTCATGATGCCATATTGACTTTGGCTGAAGAGAGCAGGTTAAATTTAGGACGTACATGGTGCTGAACACAGACCAGACACGGCTCTGGCAAAGCCAAACCACACTCTCTCACACACACACTCTCTCGCTCTCTCTCACACACACACACACTCTCTCGCTCTCTCTCACACACACACACACTCTCTCGCTCTCTCTCACACACACACACACTCTCTCGCTCTCTCTCACACACACACACACACAGGTTTGTTTTGCTATCTTAGTGAGGTCATTTCATAGACTTCCATTGATTTTATATCAGGTCAGTGATATTTTCTCTCTCCCAACTCAACCTCTACTCCTAACCCTACCATCACAGAATCATGTGACCATCACTAGATTGAAATAACTTCTTTTGGTTGATCTATAAGCCTTTTTATCTAGTGAGGACCAGTCAATGTCTCACTAGTGACTTGAGAAAGTATTTCACAACATAAGTGACATTTGGTGCTCACAAGTATAGCCAAAATAAGTACACACACACACACACACACACACAACTGCAGTGCATGCTGGTCCTCGCACCACTGACATGTTTTTGTGCTGGGTCTATTTCTAAATTCCTGTTATATTAATATAATATAAATATATAATGCCTATTTTTACATTATTCAGCATCTAATTTAAGGTTATGTGAGGTTACTTATCAAAGTTGGGATTTTCATTTATAAAATAAGGAAATAAAAATAAGGGAAGGAAAATAAAAAAGAATAGCCTTTTTCCGCTTCACTAATTTACTGTAAAATGGTGTTGTGGTGAAACGTTCCATGTCTTCAGTCAATTAAAATGAGCTCATAAAAAGCACATATGTATAACAATTAAAAAGCAATGTACACAAATTGTTAAAGAACAGGGAAAATGTTTAAAACAATATAAGATGAAATACAGGACACTGCTCGAAAAAAAGACTGGGGTTCATCAAAGACGCATTAAACTGATCGAGAATGACAGTAAAGACATTTATGACATTACAAAAGATTCTGTAACAAATAAATGTTGTTCTTCTCAACTTTCTCTTCATCAAGGAATCCTGAAAAACAAAACGTATGACAGTTTCCACACAAATATTGATAATAATCATAAATGTTCCTTCAGATCATCCTATCAGAATGATTTCTGAAGACTGGAGGAATGATGCTGAATAAACTACACATGATTTACACTGCAATAATACATCACATTTTTACTTTATTTTTGATGAAATAAATTCAGCTTTGGTGAGCAGAAGAGACTGAACATGATGGTTGAGCAGGAACTCTTCGGTCATCCTGGGTTTGGAGTGTAATGGAGTGGATCAAGCGTCCATTCACTGGATCGGTCACTGGTGTGTGTGACTCATCCGGTCCTCAGAGGCACTGCAGTCACTGAAACCCTCCCACCATCACGATGAAAATCTGCAGTTTTCCCTCAAAACCAGCTCTCCATTAACTATAGTTATGCCAAGTACACACAAACAGCAAATACAGGACGTGCTCACGTCTGGTTCTGAATGGTAACGTGCCGTTTATCATTTATACGTTTATCAGACAAGAAACTGAAGCACCAACTCGAGTAACTTGAGCACCACAACCGACGCTTCCTAAACACAATAAAAACCAGCAAAAATGTCACGATCATCTGCCGACACCGTGTTCGTCAGCGCAGTGCTGATGAACGCCACGCCACGCCACGCCACGACCCGACGTGTTCCGGCCTGAAGAGTGTAAAGACGTCAGAACACGAGGAATGCGTACATTCACACACGTGTGCGCACATGTTCGGAGACACGGCAACATCTGCTCCGTCTTGAGTAAAACATGGAAACTATTGACTCAGAGTCAGAGCCAACAGCTTGCAGTGCAAACCCTCTTTTGGCATGAAAAACTCCCGTTTTGCATTCACACATCTCACACGTACTCAGAAAAAGCACTAAAAATGCTTATTTCCTGGGACTTCAATCGAACCATTTCTTCATAAAACATTTTCATGCATGCATGCATATTCACAGGACGCCAAATCTGTCAAGGCTCGCTCGTGACGCGTCGTGTTGTGCACCAAACACTGGTAAAAGCACAAGCAGAGCTGCAGCAGCACATGTGACAGACAGACGGTGCCGACTAACAGTCTGTGAGCCTCGCAGGACGGCTCGCACATGCACACACACCATACATTAGCATGGAGCACGCTAGCAGCACCTGCTGATCTTCCCGGAGCCAAGACCGACTCCATGGCAGCTTCTAGCGAGAAAGACGCTTGCAAGAACCCAGTGAACCCTTACGGGCCGATTACACCGAGCAGTAAAACTTTTATGAGAATGAGATTCAGCCAAAACGCGGTTCCTCTGATGACCACAACAATGCACCAGCAAAGGCTCGTTCACTGCGCCTGCTGACAACATCTCATCGGTCGGCATGATCCTGACAGAACCGATCGAGTCTCCTGAACTCTGCAGCTGGATTGATTTACATACACATTCCGTGAACGATCGCGTTTACCTCGATGATGCATGTAAATACATGCCAGAAAAGTGCATTTGATCTAAAGACTAAACTAAGAATAATTTGAAGTCCCGAGAAGAGAACTGTACATTTACATAACTCTACGGAGAGGATTAGGGTTAGTTGAGTGTAATTTTGCATAGTTTAAAATTATTATTATTATTATTATAGTAGCTGCATGTAACAATGACACGGTTCACCTAAAGTTTTTGACAGTATCAAATTTTTATCATGGTATCTAATTAAAGTCAGCATGAAGCCCACTTTACTTCAGTTTTGTGATGTTTTTTCCGAGTGAAAAGGAATATTGAATGAGAAAAAGAGGGCGTGGCTTGTTTCTTCTGCTGGGAATTGATTGGATCCAGAAAAGGAGGCGTTTCATTCATTCTGAACACAAGATTACCATCAGACGGCCGTCAAACTATCGTCATCAGAGAAGAAACGCCATTCCAGCAGGGAAGAACATTTTCAGATTCAAGATTCAGATCAAAGATTACAAAGACAAAACATAAAGACAAAGACTGGTGCGTGCTAACAAAGTAAACCGGGTCCATTCTGATTTCATGATGACTTAAAGGGATCGTTCACCTAAAAACGAAACTTCTGTCATCATTAACTCACCCGCGAGATAATGTTGTTCCAAGTTGCTCCAAACCTGTATGAATTTGCACGTAAAAGAAGATATTTTGAAGGATGTTGGAAACCAAACAGTTCTGGGGAACCATTGACTTTCACAGTATGAAAAAAAATAATATGGAAGTCAAATGGGGACCATCAACTGCTTGGTATCCCATATTCTTCAAAATATCTTCTTATGTGTTCAAATTCACGTGTGCGGTGCAAGAAAACCACAGGGAAACAGGCTCGAGCCTCCACTCATTCGTGCTGCCAGATCTTGCTAAAAAACAAGAACATAATCAACTAAAATAAATGCTTTATACTGAAATTAAGACCGAAATATTAAGAGATTGATTTCATTTCTGGGACTGACGGTTGCGCTCTATAGCAGGAGGTGCTGGAGAGCGTCTCGTTCACACTGCTGGGAAAAACACCAGTGGTTTCGAGCGCGCAGCTCCGAGTGTGGATGAACAAGAGCCTTTCAGCGGGAAGTTACGCAACAGCCGTGTAGGAAGATGAGGTCAGACACAAGCGATTCACAGTCCCGATCAGCAGATGGGATGGAGACTCAGATCAGTGTGCTGGACCCTCAAACCAGCCCATCTGACTCGTGAAAAGGCCAAAAATGTGTCAGACACGAATCCAGTGATGAGCATCTCAAAGGTCCAGTTCAGCTGCACTCCTTTTGCTACCTCTGAACAGTCATCAACGAAAGTAGAAGTACTTATTCATATCGTAAACCAATGGGATTCACCACAACTCTGTCCTCCACGAACACTGCAGAAGTGAACAACACCAGCTGCTTCCTCAAGGTCACTTATTTGCAGACGGGCAGCAACGAGAAACGCATTGCACAATAATACGTTGCTAGGATTTACAACCAATATTTACCTCATCAACTCACGGTTTTCACATGACGTCACACCCTTACAGCAACGCCCACCTAGAGGGCCTTTTTCACCCTAACCCTAATGTGACATTAAAGAAAAATCTATTTCAATATGCACGTTATTGGTAATGCATACCATGTACTATGAAGTCAGAAAATAAATGTAATGCACTTTCACGTTTATGCATAAAAAAACCATTATAAAGAAAACATTGAGCATTCATATTCCGCGTTCACCTCATCTGTATCTAGTGTGCTTCATCAATAAGCCGTACCTTGAATTTGATCTTTTAATGTCACCGATTTGAGCACTTTATCATCCACCCGGCGCAATGTGACGCCAGGCGAGCGAAAGGAAATGGGAGATGAGACTCTGATCAGTCTATTGCCCATTACGCCCAAAACACACCCGTGACTCATTAAGAGACCAGTACAACCCTTTCGGATCATGCGCGTGGAGCGCCGGCCATTTTCTCCGTCGTTAAACTAGCAAAAGTGGATTTAGACGCACCCCAAGTGCTTCAGACCATGAGCTTAGATCGTAAAAATAGGGCCCAAAGTGTTTTTCACCTCAATGTGCCGCTGTTTTTCGTGATTGAAATACTGCAGCACGTGTCCGTATACAGGATCACAAGAAACTAAAACTTGAATTTTGTTCGCATATTTTTTCTTCTTCTTTTGAGATGGAAATTTAACAGGCCTGTAATGCAGTTCTATAGAAGTTCTCCGCAGCAGTCACGTGACATTTGTGCTTCACTTCTGCGTTCATACCAGCGTCGAAGCGTTCGCAGGGTATTCTCTCTATAATTTAATTTCCTGTGATTTACGACTTCTTTCTCCTGCGCGTTTTTGTATGTTGGTTATGGTGTCATCAAAAGTAGCAACTGATTTCAAACGCTCCCGTGTGGATCTGTGTCAAGTCATTGTATGTGTGAATTGCATTCGCGCATGTACTTTTGAATAACTTAACAAATCTAAACAATAGATCATGTGAATCATTTCACACACATTCCAGTCCAAGAGCTTTAATACTGACCAACCAATCACAGCGCTGCATTCCTCGTGTACTGCACGCATTTCCAGCAGCTTTTACCTCTCGGTGTGTTTGTGCTGAAGGCTGACAGAGGTTACGCGCTCATCCCACGCCCACTGACGCTAGCGGGCGTTCGGGACACTGTAAACGCAAACCAGGCTGCTTCAGGTTTGTAACACACATGACTCATCGTCGATAGGTAGGCGGTGCGTTTCTCAGGACGCGATTGATTTAGCCAACGCTCCACAGAAGTGGCAGCGTTAGTACGAACAGATCACTGCGATGTGATTCATTCATTCATATGCAGAACAACATACTGCTTTGACCATCATATTTCCCAAACGCTCCATTGACCCTGACGCGGTAAAGTGCCTTATGAAGATTAAAGTACTATATGCATCATGTAATAATGAGAGAGTGAGATTTAGTGCATGAAGAAGGCCGTCCAAAACCACTCAATTTTACTGGTCACCAAAAGCAGTCGTCAGGCCAACGTTCCCCTAGCTGTGTCCGAAAGCGTCCACTCGTTCCCTCGTTCACTAACCCCTATATAGTGCACTAGATCAGCAAAGAGTGAACGAGAACGTCGGACGCTGACGTTGTTTCGTCATGAACATTTCCTGCACCCGTCTGTAATATGTCCTGTTTAGATTAATATCACTGTTTATTTGAGAACAAAGAGAGAATAAAAACACCGGTGAGTACATTTATATTTAAAAATAACAACTGTCACATTTGATTAGAAAAAATATAATAGTAAATAAATACACTGTCCAACAGTTCACTGACATATGAGAAAAATCCACCAAATCATCATGTGATAATGAGTCTATATATTATGATATAAACCTGCTTCAATTAATTGTTCTAATGAATAAAAAATGACACTTGCGTTTGTAGAAGTTGCCGCTTCCCGTATTTATTTTTCTTTCGCGCTCGATCGCGTTGGATTTTGGGTGACGGCGCTTTAACGAGCGTAAAAATCAGAGAGGATTGTGGGTAAAAGTAGTGAACGAATGTAGGGAATTCGGACAGCACTATAAAATAGACACCCAATATAGTGCACTATATAGTGGACAGGGAGCGCTTTCGGACACAGCTAGAGTCTGGTGTGTGAGTGAGAGAGGACGTCACATGATGGACGAACGCGTGGTCTGGTCTCCTGTGAAAGCGGTACCTGATGGCCGTGCAGCGTGTAGAGCAGTCGGCCCTCCAGCAGGTCCAGGATCTTGAGCGTGGAGTCGCTGGAGGCCGTGATGAGGTAGTTTCCCGACGGATGGAAGGAGAGGCCGTTCACCACCGCACTGTGAACTGAAACATCACACACACACACACCTGTGTTCATTATCATGAACTGCACAAGCGTCACATGACTGACTACAAACACTGAATCAAATGTGAAACTTGACTGTGGAAGGTTTCCAATAACTTGTGTCAGCACAAACCATGTTTTTCCCATTGCAACCAAACCCAGATTAATGTATAGAATTATGTGTTTTCAAGGTAAAACGTGTTTCTCTTTTGCACAAATATCACTATTAAAAATGATAAACATTATTACATTTTTGAGCAGACGCACGACATGGCATTTGACAAGCTAACTAAACTCCCCTTGTCAGCAGGTCACATTTGACTTTTTGCCCTTGCTTGCTTTTGAATGCTGGTTGTGTCACATGACTTTACTTTACTTTTTTTTTTAATTATTAATAAGCAGAAGCAACTTTGTTAAAATATTTGGTTACACTTTATTTTAAGGTGTCCGTGTTACAGTGCAATTATACATTTAAGCACTGAGTAATGACAATTAACTACATGTACTTAATATGGAGTTAGGATGAGGGTTCGGTTTAGGGTTAATTGCATGTAATTATGCATAATTTATAGTTATTACTACAATAAATACATGTGATGTAACAATTACACGTTAAAATAAATTGTTACCAAATATTTGTATAAGGAATATTGGTTGAACTTTATTTTACAGTACGTGCACTTCCATGTGTACTTATCTAAGAAAACAGTGACACGGTCAGCTGAGTTTTAGGTTATATTTCCACTCTGGGCTGTTGATGTCTTGCACATGCGGCCGTTACTACAGCTCTGAATGGAGCGGGCCTCTCGGGGACAAACAGCCTTTGCTCTTCATGACGTCAGCCTCATGAATGGACACCGAACAACAGCAGGCATCAAACGCCCCCCGCAGACAAACGCACACACTACAGGTATCATTCATGCTGTGAATGAACACATCACACTGCATCTGACTCGAGCGGTCAGAACGTCCACTAGTGTACAGTGTCACATTACTGCTTCATCCACACTTATATGCTCCGCATGTCTTATGCATTACTGGAGAATGTTAAATTAAAATAAATTAATTTTGTAAACGTACACACTGCGTGTCATGTGTCGGCCTGCAGCATTTGAGTGATTCCTTTGATACACACAAGTGTAACCATTTATTAAAGGGTTAAAAGCTGCTGCGTAACACCGTCTCACCCTGACTGACACGCTCACGTGACCTGAAAAAGTCTTTACGCGGTTAAATATTACATTTTTATCCATTAAAATTAGTTTATGTGAGCATGAGATGGAAACTCAATGTCTAATAAGAAAAACAAAAAACAATACTTCTACAGCATTTATTAATCTTAGGTATTTACTAATCTCAGCATTTACTAATACATGATCAAAATCCAAAGTTATATTTTAATTAACGCACTGTGAACTAACATAGTTATTATTATTAACTAACCTTAAAGATGAATAAGTGCTGCACAAATATTGATCACTGTTAGTTTGTTGGTGAAGGTATTAACTGATGTAAACAAATTTGACTTCATTGTAAAGCGTTAATGATGGTGTTTTTATACAGGAATAGAGGCCGATCTGAACGCAACTGGTTTAACTCCAGACCCGACAGAAGACGAGTGAGGACGAACACAGAGAAACAAACGCACGGACAACTCGTTCACAACACCAGAAACAGATTAAAATAAAGAAAATGTATAAGAAAACATTTTTGTCAAAATGATGAAGTGATCTCTGAGATCCAGTGTGTGTTTAAACTGCCAACTTTTCATAGAAAAAGTATAAGCTTTCAATAGTTGAGATGTTTTTCTAACATTTGTAATGAATCTCATGACAAGCGCTGCGTCTGGCGCACTTTCATTCGTCCCTAAAGCCCGAACCACACATCCGAAGAGAGAGCCGCTCTTAAAGTGACAGCAGCCTAATATTCCTGCTGCTGTCTGTCATTAACCATCATCAAATGACAAAGAGAAATCACTCGCTGACCTCGACCGAATAACTAAAGTAGTTTTAATGAGTATTTAATGTGTTCAGTAAGATTACAGTGTTATTATACATTATTTATTAATTCATCTTCGTCAAAAACTTCAAACTGTTTCATTCATTTGTATTTTTATTTGTTTGTAATCAGTTTCTCTGCTGACTCTTTACTTGTCCTCTGTATGTATTTTAAGGATCTTTTTCTTACATTAGTTAACCTAGTGTCAGTGATCGTGGCTAATTCACTGAAAAATAAAATTTCTGTCATGAATTCCTCATGTGGTTCCACACCTTCAGACACACATCAAGATATTTTTGATGAGGTTTACGACTCGTCCATAGATCAATATAATCCACACTTTGAAGGTCCAGAAAGGAAGTAAAGACATGGTTAAAACAGTCACGTGATGCAGTGCTTCAAGAGACCAGAACACTTTCTGTGCGCACAAACAACTTTATTCAACAATCTCTTCTGTGTCGTTCTCAGACGTTGTTTAGGTTCTCCGACAGAACGACTCATTATTGGCTCCTGCGTCAGCGTCACACGCATATCACATGATCAGCTTCGGCCAATACTGAGCGGGTGTTCTGATGTATAAATGGTGTATGAAAATAAGAGGGGAGAGACGAATTTGTTGAATAAAGTCGCTATTTTTGTTTTCGCGCACAAGAAGTATTCTTGTTGCTTCAGAACATCTCAACTATTTTAATGATGTCATTAATACCTTTCTGGACGTTGCTTTCTATGTGGGGAATGAAAAAAACCTCTCGGATTTCATCAAAAATATCTTCATTAGTGTTCTTTCGGGTGTGGAACGGCATGAACGCGAGTAAATGAATCATTAAATAAACCAAAAATAATAACTTTTGGCACGATGGAGCAGCCCTGGCTGAAGTCATGTGACATGTCAATGAGGCAGGCGTGACTCTCACCGTGATAGTGCTGCAGGAGTTTGTGCGTGCGAATGTCCCACACCTTCACGGTGTTGTCAGTGCCAGCCGCTGCGACGCAGGTGCCGCTCGGGTGAAAGTCGGCGAAGTTCACATATCTGAAAATAAGCACAGACGCCAGTGTGAGCGCGTCAGTTCGGCTCTCCGACCAGCGTGTGGCGCTGTCCTCACTCACCCGCTGTGCTCACAGAACGAATGAATGCACTCTCTGCTGTTCTTGTCCCATAGCTTCACCGTTTTATCGTCGCTGGCAGAAACGATCATCCGCCCATCCGGAGAAAACCTGCGGGATTCATACGTCTCAACTTTAACCATCACATCATGAACTAGTCTGGTCCCGGTTTAATCCTATTTCTTGCGGTCAGGTGTATTACTGAAGTATAAATGCCAACACTGTGATGTGAATGTGTGGAAAGATCGAACACTGATCATGACATATTGACTCATAATTCCTCCGTAAACGTGACATGACGAAGCGACGTACTTGGCGCAGCGCACCCAGTTGATGTGCTGGTTGAGGGAGAAGAGGAACTTCTGCCGATGGACGGTCCACACTTTGACGCTCTTGTCATCAGATGCGGTGACGAGCGTCTGTCCGTCGCTGGAGAAGCTGACGCTGCGCACCGTTCCTGTGTGAGCTCTGAACACGGTCGACTCGCCTCTCCTGAACACAGCACAAATCACACACACACACACACACACTGATGCTTCTGATGGCTTTCTATCTATGAAAAAACTCATCCGTTCCTTAATGTCACGTCTATCCGCTTTTCTTTTCAATCTCAAAGCACACGATCATTCAAAAGTCTGCAGGACTTCATTCTTCTATTCATCAAGGACACTTTAAATGGATCAAAAGTGACAGTAAAGACATTTATAGCGATATAAAAGATTCCATTTCAAATAAATGCAGTTCTTTGCAGTTCATTTTCCGTTCAGCAAAGAATCCTGAAAAATAAAACGTATGACAGTTTCCACACAAACATGAAATGTTTGTTGAGCATCAAATCATCACATCAGAATGACTTGTGAAGGATCATGTGACGCTGAAGACGGGAGTGATGATGCTGAACATTCACAACTGATGGAACGATATTTCACTGTTTTTACTGCCTTTTTGGTCATATAAATGAGACTTCACAAAAAACCTTTCTTCAGAAATCTCTCTGAACTGGAAGTGCGCAGAAATATTTCCGAGTGTCTAGAGAACTCATGAAATCAGTTCACGTTCCTCATTATGAAAAGTGTCGTGTTTTTAAATAAGAAACAGAGTTTAGAGCTCGTGATGATAATGAGGATGAGCTTGTGCTTCACGGAGGCGGTTCTCGGTGTAAAGCATCGGACAGACACGCTCAGGCTTTCAGACAACATGATTATCAGTTATTTCTGTACCGACACCCACATCCAGCATCTCGCCGATTGAGAGAAAAGACTTATGGGAGCATTAGTCAGTGGCAGAACAGAAGGCCTGATTTCTCCGATTACCAAGAGCATATGAGGCTCATAAAGACGATCCGCATCATCTAGAAACGGTGCAGCGACATGAAACCAGAACAGGAAACTCAAGGTGTTTAAAGGAGAACAGCCGCTGATTCAGTTCCTGCAGAGGAACTACCGAACACTGCGTTCCTGAGCTTCTGCTGCCTCCTAGTGTTCATGAGGAGAGAAACCCATTTTCATATGTCATCAAGGACTCAGAAGTAAAAAAATCAGAATTGATTAAACAATAAAGCACAATCTCAAAACGAGAAATCAAATTCAAATGTGGCATTGGTTGACCCTCCACATTTTTAACTTGATTTATCATTTGAGCATTGAAATATAGATTTGATTACGACAGGATCACACTGGAGTATTAAGGAACATTAAATATCAAATTACTCTTAATTTTATTTCGTGTGCTTCCATTTCATAAGAAAATGAAACTGCATCTGATTTTTCATTTTGTTAGGAAAGAACTTCCATAGAGGACTGCTAAAGTCCAGAGATTTAACGAGTCTCCGTCTTTTAAAGATGTCATTTGGCTTCAAAATCTCAGGTGAAAATTGTCATTTTGACCCTCTAAAATAGTGGATTACTCCATAAAATGTTCATGTGTAGCATTTCAAACTTTGGCTTCCTTCTTAACTCATGCATTTATTTTACTAGAAGAAGAAAACACTTTAAGCTGCGGGTCGAGTTGACCCAGAATAAGCGCTTTTGGATCATTTTTTACAGTTTCAGGTCGTTTAGGGGAGGCAGACGTCGGTTTACAGCTTCGGGAGGATCGTGTGGTGCGACTCATCAGGACTCACACGCTGGGCACCCAGAGCCGCACCGTCTTGTCTCGGGACGCCGAGGCCAGCAGATGACCGGAGGGCGAGAACTCAACGCTCGTCACCGCGTCCTTGTGTCCCACAAACCTGTAGGCCCTCATCTGAGGCTTCATGTTCCAGATCATCACACACGCGTCCATGGAGCCCGAGGCTGAAACAGTGAAGTCCAGTTAGATTAACGTTGCGTTTTCTGCTCTATTGTTCTGTATATGTGAGAGAATCAAACAAGAACAAATGTAGGCGGGGCTTGATTGTGTCTGTGGGGAGTTGATTGGATTGGTGGATCTCATGTGAGTGACAGGTGGCCCCGCCCTCATCATCAGAGAAGAGATGGACGTGATGTGCGCATTTATAATAAACACTCAAATACATTTGAACTGAACTGTAATCTTGAGCGCGTTCACGTGTGAAGCGCGTTCACGTACCGATCTGCTTCACGTTGGCGCTGAGGTCCAGGCTCGTGACGTCATCTCTGTGACCCTTAAAGTGCCTCTCAAGGGTCGGATCGTCCTGGAAAACACACAGAAATCCTGTGAACGCGCTGATTCGGAATCAGTTCTGCAGTCGTCGTGTTTTAACTTCCACTCACCAACACAGAGCTCATTCTCAGACTGGGCGGTTTGCTTCCTTCACCTGTCAGCTCACTGTCCCAAACATAAAAGTTGCGCGGTACTTTACAGAATTGGCATGAAGTAGAGAACAGTTCTCCTCAGTTTCAGCGGCTGCGATGAACCGCCGGTTGCTTGTTTACAGATTTCATTTTTCCCGCCGCAGTTGGCGCTCTTCTTCTTCTTCTTCTTCTTCTTCTTCTGATTTGATTCAGCGTGAAGGCGAATTACCGCCACCTGCCGGACTGGAAGAATCTCTGGATGTGAAATAAATATCCACCTGTATAATTTATTTCCCAGTATTCATGCCATTCATGCACCCCCCCCCCCCCCTCAGATTTTACTTAATGGAATATTCATATTTACTGTCTTGCAGCTTGAATGATAGGGTAATATAAATCTTAATAGCTGCTGTACACTTAATTCTAGTGACAGCGTCACGAAAGTGAGATATAATGATGCCCCTTCAGCATTAGTTTGACTATAACCATAATAACATCTCTGCTATTGGAGATGTTTTCAAACGCTCACATTCCTGCTTCATATCATCTAATGCTGCTCTGGTCGCTCGAGCCCGCGCACGTGACGTCACGCGTCTTAAAGGGGGCGCGCGCGCTATGATCCATCAGAGAATCAAAAGTGCAAGTCATCATGATGAAGGTTCCAGAAAGACTGACTGGCGCGAGTGAGCGGATGAACACAAGGTGGCAGTGAAGAGCTTTACACCGTTCCTCACACTTGATTTAACCCATTCAAGTGAATTTCGCTGCCATTAATTCATGTATTTAGGTTGATTCAGCCTTATTAAGGGACATTTTTGACTTGCATTGAGGTTATGATTTTTCTGTGAACAATAATTTGACATTTTTTCAAAACAAACAATTCTTCAGTCATTATTTTTCGCTGCCCTGACCTCTGACCTCACCGAACCGGTTCTGCTTGTCCAGTCATTATAAATAACACAGTCTCTTTCGTCGCGTCTTTGTTGGTTGTGAGTAAATGAGCTCAGTGTATTGTTTGAGTGTCGTGTTTTGAGTCTGTAAGTGTAGCGGTGCGTGACATAAGACATTAAAAATTACATTCGACAAAATTCACTGCGTGCCAGAAACAACAGGATTTGTTTCTGTTTTGTTTTTTGAGAGAGACAGCGAAATTGCTGAGTGACACTTTTAGTATTTAATTTTAATTTACTCAAAATGATATCAATGTGGGTCCAAAGTGTTGCACTCGGATACATTGTGTCGTTTATCCGAGTGAAATGTGGGCGGGGCTTGATTGTGTCTGTGGGGAGTTGATTGGATGGTGGTGGTTTGCTATTGGTGGATCTCATGTGAGTGACAGGTTGCTCGCCAAATCATACAAGATCATGAGGGACATGAATTTAAATATCCCATGAAAAGTAAGGAAAGTCCGTTTGACCTCATGGGGACTTTAATGACAGCCACTAGGTGGCAGGAGAGACTTTTTGTTGTACAGAATGAGATTCATCAACTCAACTCAAGTAAACACAACGGTTGTCATCATTACTCAAAGTGAATTCTTCTGACTGAAGGACAAGATGTTTTAACAAACAGAAAAGGAAATCGACAGGCACGAGTTTCCTTGTCCACGGAACAACTGATCCGTATCAAATAAGGAAACCATGTAAAATTACGCGAACTGTTTCGAGTTAATAAATGACTGACTTTACACTCATGGCAGGAACTTTAAGGCATTAATGAGCAGGAACTTGTTGAAGTTCCTCATACTGGCAGAGAGGAAACATCTGCCACTTTCCTCATCATCATCATCTTCCTGCATTCACACACGCACTGACCTTGGACAGGGTTAATATTACACCTGCTTCACTCTTCACCTGTTTGGCATCTGGTGTTGTTGAGTTAATCGATATCTCATGAGGGAAAAGGTTGGACTGCTTTCATTGAACGTCAAAGCAGAGCGATAATCTTTATTGCATTATTTACATCCGCTCAGGAACCTTCACGCTACAAAATGCTGGGTTACACGCAACACACAAGTTGGGTTGAAAATGGACAAACCCAGCGGTTGGGTTAAATGTCTGCTTTCACTCAACTAGTGTTTAAAAATTACAATATGGCTGGCTTAAAATGAGACCAAAACAGGAAAAATCGGACGCATAATTACTGGAGGGGGTGATAACAATCAACAGGTGAACTTAAGTGAGAACTACAGTCATTTTTAAACTATAGTTGGACCCAACCGCTGCATGTGTTAAAACAAGCCAAACTCTGGTTGTTTTTAGCGCCGCATTTGTAGAGAGTCATCAGATTAACGCTCTCAGGTTGGCGTGACAGAAGCTCTTATCTCTGCTCCATTGTGTCTCATCTCATCCTGTGTGACGGCCAACATATCCCACAATCCCTGCGCTCCGGGATCACGAAATGGGTCAAAAATCAGCGGTTCACTTACATAACACTTACCATGTCACATGTGTAAAGTGTGCATGAAATCAAAAATGACTTGTTTTTGTATGGAATATGGCAGTGTTTATTATAATGATTTTTCGCTGCACATCATTCTCGTGTTAAATCCACGTTCCTCATAATCTTGAATCAGAATCTCTTCTCTGATGACGAATAGTTTTGGAGAAAAGCACTGTTACATTGTGCGTGTTTGAATGAATTTATGTTACGGTTTTTGTTTGGTCATCAGACTGTGTGTTTTTACAGTGTTCAACTGATCATGTATGGAGCTTTTCCCGATTATGATGATCGAACACCTCCAATAAAGTGACAGCACTGAAAGTTCTGCGGATAAAACCTTATATAAAAACCTTCAATACAGTGTTAAAGCGTGCTCAAGATTGCAAGTCAACCGCTTTTTTTGCAAAACAAAATACAGTCTGTACACATTTAACAGTTGAGTTTCTGGAGGAACACTGAAGCATGTGAAACGAGATGAGATAATCCGGAGGAAGCGTCCGTCACGTCTGCCTCATGACTCTCACGGACGCTCTTCTGTGGAACACAGGAAGATATTTTGAGATGTTTTTGTCCATATTTGGTCCAGCGTTGGCTGATTACCTTCCTTCTTCACAGAAGTTTCACAGGAGAAATTAAATCAAGACGTTCGAGAACACATGAGGATGAGAAAATGCTGAGTGTCAGTCAAAAAATGACCTGTGAATGTGCAAAACCACCGTGATCCTGCCATTTCAGTGGCCTTTTACAGTCTGTACTGTAATTTTACTGTAAAACACTTGCAGCTATAATTCTACAATATATATATATATAAAAAAGATCAAACATAAACGGTACATAATTAAAATCTTTAGTATAGTGTATGATGTGTGCAGACATGTCAAGAGCAAATAAATAAAGAAGAAACGGATTATCATTTGCTGGTATTAGAATGAAGCTCAGCAGAAACACTGACAGAAAGTCAAGGAAATTTAACCAGCACTAATCAAAACACCTTGCAGTATTTTTTACAGCAGATCTCTAGCGTTTCGAGCAGAGATCTGTGTGAGAATGAATCGTGCTTTCTGAAACAGAGAAAAGTGTCCGATCCAGAAAAATAAAAGATGATGAAAGAAGCCAACCCAACACTAATGCAATAGAACTTTTCCAGATACGGTAGTTTTATTGAACATGATTGAGAAACACTGGAATGGTATGAAGTTCTATTAACATCAGTTGATGCTGTGAAAGATTTCACATGATTGTGTGTCTTTTACCGTTGAAATATAAAACGAAGAAGCTTATCTTTCACGTAGAAAGAACGGTTCGCACCTTTATTTGTAAGTATAACGACCTGCATTGATGAATTCATGTTTTATGTATTGCACATTTGTCCACTATTTCTCACTGTGTTGTGGAAGGCGGCAGGCGGAGCGCAGTGTGTGGGCAGTGTGTGTCACTGCGTGTTGTGTAACGCTCAGTTTCTGTGAACTGCTCCAGGATTCGTGGAGATACAGTTTCATTGTGAAGCATTGAGAGAAACATGATCGATCTGAGCAGGTTTGCCCGCTTACATTCGGAAAATAAAGGACAGCAGACAAACAGGAGCAAAGAGTAAAGCTCGTCTAGCTTTTCACTCGTATGTCTAGTTATTTCATTTGTGAGCACCGTTAAATGTCGCTGTGGATTTAGCAGCACATTACTGGCAAAATACAGGAAAATTGTTAACAGTGAGGTTTCAGACTGAATTGGAATAGTTTAATAGTCTTAATCTTTAGACATCATCAGAAACATTGCAGTTCGTGATCGATAATACAGCGCATAAACCTTTAAGTCTTCTTGGACATTAATCAGAAAATTATTCTTGAATTGGGAGGCTTGGAAATTATTCAGTGTCACAATCACTTCGTTCTGCTTTTGTGATGTTTCCATATTTGGAGTTGGAGTTAACGTGAGAACGGAATAAATCTAGTTGTTTGGTTTTGTTGTGATACACACTCCACATGAAATAATAACGTAACAACCAAGCAACACACTTTTTTTGAGTTATGACAACTTTCAGTGAAATTATGTTCAGCCAACAAGCTACACTGAGTTGGAGCAACTTAATAATTCGTGGTTTCTGTCAGTTTACCTTCATCCACTCTTCACACAAACAGCTCTTTAAATTCACTGAAACACATGAAATAACACGTAATTCAACATTTATTCTCCTTCAGTCACTGCGGAGTTTCTGAAGTTCATTTTTTAAAGCCAATTAAATTGCGCATAAATTGATGTAACGATCGACATTATAATGTCAAAATAACTCCACATAATAATGTTTGCAACTTTCGTTCAAACACTAAATGATATTTTTTGACTTGAAAGCATGTATGTGTTCAAGTTGTGGAAACACTCCATGACTTTTCAGAGGACATATTTTCATCATGCATTTCAAATGAAGTTTAACGTTAAGTTTATGGTTTACGTTTAACGCTCAACTTTTAATGTCAAGAGCAGATCGGGACTCACATTGTACCAGTAGGTCACAACTGAGAACAATGATTGAAATTATAACCTTCACATGAACTTTTTTTTGTTTAATTTTACATTAAACATTCATATGAAGTATTTGAGGGCAGAAACTCTACAATAACGCTGACGATCAAAAACGGTGTCGTTGTACAGTACATACAGTCACGGCCAAAAACATCATTAAATATGATAATTGCGGCCAACGTGTTTTGGAGAAAAACATTTATTTCGTAATGCGACTTTCACCCACTTTCAATTCTATTCCTTCAATGAAAGGTTAGATTTTTGCTAATTTTATGAATTAAAGATCAAAATGATTTTTACAGTCATCTTTGATCATATTTAGCGATATTTTTGGCCATGACTGTATATGTGAATAAGATTATAAAACACGATGGATCGTGATTTCACACACGTCATAAAACACCTGACGTGAAAGTAAGTTAGTGCAATATGACGAAAGTAAAATATTTATGAGTATAACATTTATTAGTAGCAGTAGTTCTCAGATTGTCTGATAATACAGTTTTCAATACAGAAGAAGAACCTGCGCTCTAATTTTAAAACAATAGCTTGTTAAAAATGAAAAATTCTGACTAAAATGATTCATTCTTCTGTGGAGCGTATTGTGAAAATCAAGGTGTTTCAAAGATGTGACTAATTTTTCTGTGGAACGCATTTTGAAAACGATCGATATTTTCTGAACATCCGACGGAATTCAATGGAATGCTTCAGGATATCGTCCTCCGTTCCACCCTAGAAAAGAAGTCAGTCTGGTTCACGACGGTTGACGGAACGGTGACGTCCTGCATGTGGAAATATTCTATTTTGGCCTTTAAAGCTTTTACAGTAGAACTCTGTGGATGGATTTGTGTGAGTAATGATGTTGATGAAGGGAAGCACGTGTTACACAACCGTTGAGGTTGAGGAAAATATGATGAAGCCTAGGAATTTTTACTCTCTTCCGCCGTAATGAATTGATGCTTCTCATTGTTTTTGTCCGGCTCGTCTGGTTTGAGAGCAGTTTCAGAACGAGTAATGTTGGACTACAGGAAAAGTTTAAAGTGAAACGCCAGAATTTACTCACACTGTGCGTTTGCTGTAACACCTGATGATTATTTTAACCTGATCGGAACCGAACCAGCGCAGTGAGATTCTCTGGAGTCTGACTGTCAATGATGATCAAAAACTTCCGATTCACGGTCCTCGAGGGCCGCCAAAAACGTTCAAAGTGGGCGGAGCCACTTTTCCTTAAATGGCTATAACTCGTGAACAGAAGGAGATATTTTCACCGAATTTGGCACATCAATGTAAGAGCTCGTTCTGTGGTCACGTGACAAAGGACGCGGTGACTGGCCACTTGGTGGCGCTGTAACAGGAAAATAAATCATGAAAATGGCTTTAACTACTTCACTGTTTGTCTGATTGACTTGGAAATTGGCACGCGGTGTCTTTGTCCACAGTGTCACGACTGTCTATGAGGACATTGACGTGTCTCAAAAAACAAGGCCACCATCGGCCAGTGAAGTTCGAGCAGCGAACAGACAACAGGAACGAAACTCGAGACCTGAGAGAAATCCAAAACAAATTGGCCTTTGTGTTTTAAATATGCGTGTATCGCATGATTTTTTGCACATTTGTACCACATGGTAGAAAACCAGAGCTAGATTTTTGGCTCAACCTTGAAACGTGTTATAAAGCTTTATAAACCATACATTTCCTTTGGGAATTTGCCTGTAAATGGTCTTTTCCATGTATGATCGAGACGGTCACAGGCTTGCTGGGTAAAACAAAACATCTTTTATTCTTCAGGTTCAATAACAGCAGCTGTAACAAGTCACAGTCTGCTTCATAATTGCGTTTTCTGATGGTTTCTTCTGTAGATGATCATCACAGATCTTGTGATCACTGGAGAATGACATTTCCCTTCAGAACCATCTCAGTCCGACCGTACTCGTGTCTGACCGCTCGTTTGTCACGGTTAATAACGTTTGTTTCACTGTGCTGAAGACGACGAAAAACGTTCATGTCGCCAAAGATGCAAACAATAAGAGATTATGACGGGTTTAAAACTGGTTTTGCGTCACATGAGCTTTAATGAGATTTCACACAGATATAATTCCAGAGTTTATATGAATTCTGTGGGAATTTCCTCCATGAAAGCCTCATTGTTCAGGTGTGTGTCAGATTACAGGGCCGAGGCACTTTGATGTGGGCTGAAGTCTGCGCGTCTCACGTGTGCGCGACACCTGCAGATGAAGGAGGAAGTGAAGCGCACGAATAAAGCCGAGCGCTTCCTGTCATGCGGCTCATGGAGAGCTGCTGAAGGAGGACCGGCTCATTGTGCGGCGCTGAGTGAGTTCGGCGGCTCAAAGCCTGTCCGAAACACGTGCAACTAAAAATAATCCTGTTTCTGAGAAGGGAAAAAACACACTGGATTTATAAAGCACGACATCACTCCAGAGTTCATGAAATATCTGGGGAAATATCATTGTTTGCGTAAAGAAAAAGTCATTTTTCATTGCTGTAATGCATAATCTAATTTTCACACGGACAAGTAATGAAATGTTGAAACGATGGCGGTCTGCATTCCCATTCAAAATTGTGTTTTGAATTTTTATTTGATCAAAAATACAGTAAAAGAGTGAAATATTGCTCCGGTGTAAATCATGCGTTTTCTATGTGAATATATAGTACAGTGTCATTTATTCCTGAATGTTCAGCATCTTCAGCGTCACATGATCCTTCAGAACTCATTCTGATAGGACGATTTGAAGGAACATGTTTGCTGACCCCAGACGTTTGAACGGTATTGTGCGATCCCTTCATTTAATCAAACAAACACAAAGCATTGTATTAGAGTAACTACAGTCTTCAGTAACGAGAATAAATGGAGAGAAATGCGTTTGTCGTGAAGTCACAAAATCTTCCTGCTCCTGAAAGAGCCTTTCTTCATGTAAAAATGTAGTTTCTCAAGTTTAGGTCTGATCCTGAGGAGTCGACGGATTCATGAATCAGTTTGAGATGAAAGCATCGTTTGAAAGAGTCGTTCACAGCGAATCTGTTTTAGTGTGAGCTCACCCAAAACATTCTGTCATTCATTAGTCAACCTCGTGGTGCTCCACAGTGACATAAGGATGAATAATTAATGACAAAACTTTCATGGTAATGACAACAAACCATTTAAGAGTCATCTGAAGAGTGTCTGTGTCTGACAGATCAAATGTGTGTGTGTGTGTGTCAGTGTGTGAGTTTTTGTGACACATCAGGACACAAATGTGTATAATGTCATGGGTATGACACTGGTATTACAACTACATTTCATACGTCCCCACTTTTCAAACAGCTTTAAAAACACACTAAACAAGGTTTAATTAAAAATGTAAAAATGCAGAATGTTTTCAGTGAGGGTTCAGTTTGTACAGTATAAAAACCATTACGCCTATGGAATGACCTCACTTTGATAGCAAAACGAACGTGTGTAAGTGTGTGTGTTTTCAGGATCTGCTCTCATCAGAACAAATACAGTATTGTGATAAATGCTGATATTCAGTGAACAGGTAAATGGGCTCTTGTGTTTCTGTGACGAGAAACAGTGTAATAATCATCATTCCATCATCTACACTGACAACTGGACTGTCGATCAAATCATAAAAGTGATCCTGATCAAATAAACACACGTGTTAGACGGCGTCCGCGAACGAAGGCCATGATCACGACTCTGATGTTTTCACTCATTTCTGTGGACAATGATCCACTTTTGAATTGAAGGCCAGATCTAAATCCAGTTATCAGATTGTTTTTGTTATTTATTAACTATTATGTAACAATTAAATAACTTTTTTAACTGAAGTGAACTTAAAATAACATCACCTCTCTCCGCCAGTCCATTTTAAGCCACTTTAAAGTTTATTTTGCTCATTCATTCTCATGAAACATCATCAAACCCCTAGTTGAAAACACATGTGTGTGAGAACAGAGGAGTTTAGCGTTATAATGATAATAGTATTTATTTATCTGGATAACAACAGGGTTCCACACTGATTTTGCTGACACAAGAACTGTACCGTGACTCACTTTATTCAGAAGCACATTAATGCGTGACTAACCGTCAGTCATTCACTTCCACTTTCTGAAAACCACGAGAGACGACCTCAGCCGAGGTCAACAGAGGAATCCCCGGAGACGAGATCCTCCAGCATCACATGACGGATGGAGATCCGGCATCTTCAAAGTGGCGAAATGATTCAGTGGTTCAAACAGAGTTCAGTTCATGTGAACAGAAGCTCCGGAAGTCGGTGTTCGTCAGAATCCAGCTCAGGGCTGATTCACTTCAGCTCAGCAGAAGAGAGACATCAGCTTCATGACGTCCAGGTCTCTGCAGTCCTGCTGCTGAACATCAGGTTTTCTGGATTGCTGAAAGACGTCACGTTTTTATGAAGCTCGATGGCTGAAATCACTCATTTTGTTTGCAAAATGCGCCAACACTCACAAAACATCCAACAAAAGCAAATACTTCCATGCAACGCCACAACGTGTCAAATTCACATTTGTATGGTGCATTACAGATGAATAATTTTGCAAACACTTTCTGTCAGTGTGAAGAGGATTTCCTGTCCTTCAACATTGATCTGATGGTTTGGGGTCTTTCGATGAGACGGAGTGAAAAATGTGTGAAACAAATGAAAAAAAGAAGGTGATGATGAAGATCAAGTGGATCCCAGTTTCTTTTAGTGTGTCTCAGCCAATGACAGACAGAAAACCAGGAGAAAGCGGGATCAGCTCTCCTCCGACATCTTCTTACTCTTCGGAGTGAACTGTAAATGAATCTTGAGTTTCCTGCGATTGTAGCTCCTGTGTACATTACATTTATCGATTTATCAAATTCAAAACTCAAGAAGCCCTCAGCAGATTGAATCAACCCTTAAATAATAGAAGCAAGAAAGAAGAATCAGAATCAGAGAGAGTTTTATTGTCAGGTATGTTTACACATACCAGGAATTTTTTTTAGTGACAGAAACTCCACAGCGCAACAAAGTGACAGCGACGAGACACAGATAATAAAAAAGAATAAAGGAATAAAAATACAAATATACAATTTTATGTACAGTTTTGATGAGTGCAAATTTGAAATGTAAATAAGTGTTTTAAGAAATGGTGTGTAATAGTTTGGTGTGTCCCGTGTTTATCAATTGTTCATGAATACTGAGTTGTACAAACATTTACATTAGAAATAATTCTATTTTAATAACATTTAAACATATGTAAATCATATAATGAACAGGTGGAGTAAAAATAATCAATATGTAATGGCATGAATGTATCAAAACGCTCCTCTATGGCGTAATCTTTCTAGTTTATAGTCACTGAATGTGTTTTTATCGTGATCTGTCGCTGTTCTGCATCTTCTGGCGTTGTTGATTTTATTAAAAGTCTCTTGTTGTGATTGTTGGGCGTCAGATCGTGTTTAGTGAAGTTTTGTTCACACATCAGCTGGAGTTACAGAGAGTTTTGGATGATTTGGCGAGACAAAAGCTATAAAATGAATCTCTTTTACAGGGAAGAAAACATGATGAAATATAAAGAGGCTTACTGGTACTGTTTTTTCCTCTCCTTGACAACTCAAACAACATGTTCTCTAACGTTAACCATCGACACAAAACAATTATTAGCCGACAGATTCACTTTCAGCGTGATGAATTATGATTCATAAAACCAACCCTCCACAGACACAAAACTCTCCTGTTCTCCAACAATACGACCACAATATTATTTAATAATAACAATTTATATCGCAATGTAGTTTTTTAATTTTAGTGGATAAGTGCAAAACAACATTACAAAGTGTGAAACACTTTTAAGAAGCTCGAGACAAATTAGCATTTTGGAAAATATTTTTTCCTGTCATAAAACACAATTACATGGGAAAACACTTTTACAGAGGACGAAACACATTTACATTTTAGAAAAGAAATTAACAAGACGCAAAACACTTTTACCAGTCCCGAAACACATTGACAACGACGGATTGTTCACGGAAACACCGGAAGTGTAACTCACTTTGCTTACCTGTGTTTCCGTCTGATCCTTTAGAAACTCCAAACTCTGACCACACGTGAAGCTGAAGCGCGTTAAGCTGCTCGTGCGTTTGCCGCAAAACGTCCCTCGGTCCACGTTCGGTCACCGTAAACTTTATTTACGCCATTTACTCCACAACGACAACTCGAATTTACCGCGCTCACCAACGACGACACCTTTCACCGCGTCACTTCCGGTGTGCGACCATCGTGTTCTGTGAGCACAGTGGGCGTGGTTATCATTGCGCTGCGTCATTTACGCAAATCGCGTAATTTCTGACGATAAACCAAAGAAGGTGAAATCTGTTCGAAACGGGTTTAGAAATGCAGGTTATTCCCTTCGTAAATGCTCATTTGCTTGTCCAGATTAAACGCAATGTGGTTGTTTGCAGAGTAGTAGTAGTAGTTGCGGAGAAATGTGTGTTTCCATTATACCATAGACATAATAAAATACATAGACGCCCCATTGGTCTCTGGCTCGTACGTCAACGGCGCCGCCATATTGTGCAGGTCAACGTTCCCATAACGCTCATAACTGGAATTGAGGAAAATGCCTGTTTCGTGTGATGCTCGGGGCTGTACAAATCGCCACACAACTGAATACACGTCTCGGGGAATAACCTTTACAGGTACGGCTGAACATTTGTTTCTGGTTGTATTTGGTCATATAAATATGTTGATAGTAGTTGGTCACCAGAGTCAGTCAGAAAATAGCTAATTAGCTGTTAAAGTTAAAGTTAGCTGCATGAGTTAAAACGGTCTATATTATAGTTTTAGCATATATTACTGTGCGAGTAAACCTCACTCCTCTGACCTCAAGAGATGATGTTCTGGCGACAGACGGAAGGGGTTGTATCCTCCGCTCGGAGCGGGTTGAGAGGGACCCGGGTGGAGGGGTTTCACATCTTTATTTTCTTAAAACCGACTTTTAAGACAAGCACTCGTTTCGGATAAGTGACTGACATTTTGTGAATTACTGTAACTAGCTCACTTTTCTCACACATTGAAGGTTTCCCAGAGACAGAGAGTTGAGGAGACGGTGGGAAGAAGCTGTAAGGGAAGGTTTTTCCAGCGTGTTTGATTTTGTTTTTGACGATTTGCTTCATTTTCACAACGGTGGTCAATTCTAAACACAAGAAAAGCTAAAACGGGTTAAAAGACAGAAAATGCCTTTTCCACAATAAGAAATCTTTTTTTTATGTGAAAATTTAAATTCTCTCATTATGCGCGTTTTCACAATTCTTATCCAAGAATAAAGCAGCCAAATACAGGACAAGTCTGAGCTTTAACTATTAAAATAAATATACATTTTTTAAGTCTACTATCGAGGTTTTAAGTAACTAGAGATGGAACTTTTTGTACATCATAAACCACTGAAATCGGTTGATAAATGTAAATAATTTTCGTTTTTATCCAGAGAAACCGCAGCTCGCCAGTTTACTTGCATGTGTTTACAGTGCAGTCTTGCCCTCAGCAATATGGCGGACGCGTTGACGTATCGCTGCAACGTTCCAAGGCGCGCAATGGGGCGTCTATGCATTTTATTATGTCTATGCCATTATACAACATTCGCGCGTTCACGTTATCGTTTTCACGTTTTTTCTGTTTGTTTTGCAATTCTGAATAATATTTATCGAATAATATATTGTGTATATACTCTATATGTTATTATTATATTTATATTATATATAAATACAGAAAAAACGTTCTCGTGCGAATGTCTTTGAATGTCTTTCATCGTCAGAATTTACGCGATTTGCGTATATGACGCAGCACAATGATAACCACGCCCTCTGCGCTCACAGAATCTGGTGTAACTGAACAATCTGTCATTGTAAATTTGTTTCGTCCTCGGTAAAAGTGCTTTCCCCGTGTCATTGTGTTTTATGATAGGTTAAAATGTTTTCCAAAATCTAAGTCTCGAGCTTCGTAAAAGTCATAGGCGGAGTTTGGGGGGGTCTGGGGGGGGGGCAATGCCCCCCCATTCCAGAGCCAATTAATGCCTGCCTTGTGCTTTGAATATTTTTTTTTTATTCCAGAAATCAAATTTTCTCGTTTTATTTGTCTTATCTTATTAGTTATGTGTATAGAATGAGTAAGATATGGCTAATTAATTTTTAATTACTGTAGCTTTATTACATTCTCCCGCGATTTGTGAATCTCAAAGTATCGCGGTACTTGAGTGGACGCTCTTCTCGTTCTGTTTTACGCGCTGAATAAACAAAATGGACATTCGTCGTTTTTTTAATAAATCCACTACTAAAAGTGTGGAGTTTTCTAATTCTACTTCAACTATCAATTCCATTGCTGCTAATACTACCACAGCAATCGAGGCCGCATCAGAGAACAGCGCCGGTTCTGCATTAGGTAAGATATTAATGTCTGAAGTAGTTCTATGACAGTCAAGGGAGGCTCTGTTTATGAACTTTAATCGGAACGAAGAAGAACACACTGTGTCCAGTCCCTCCAGAAAAACGCGATTATGCGATCGTTTGATTTCATCCATAATCAGACAAAGTCCGCATATTTATGCGGGGGTCGCATTTTTTCAAATATGTCGCACTTTCGCCGCATAAATTGCCGATTTCAGCAAGAAAAATATGCGGGGTTTGCATGATTTCATAATCCCTGTATTTTCGCTGCAAAAAAGTCTCATATATCTTAGCAGAAAGTTGAAAAATGTTGCGTTGACTTCACACAAGTAAAGCGCCATTATTTTCCCCTGTTGCCATGGGAACCTTATGAAGTGACGTAATTACGCGACGTGAACGTCATCTGTAAACCCCGCGGTGAAACCAGGGTGAAGCACGCAATAATTCTCATTCTCAACAAAAATAAGCTCAAAAGAGCGCGCGAAGCAGTTTCCCAGTGTGTCACATGACGCTGTATATTAGTAGTATGTAAAATAATTCACGTTGCAGTAAGAGATTACACTTTGTGCACTGGAAGCACTTCATTTAACAGAAGATGTGTGTTTTGTATAGCTACCTCTGTTAAACAGGAAGCACACATTTTATTTTTTTATATTTTATTTATTCATTTTTACAGAAGTTGAATATTCCTTTTGTAAAGCGACAGAACTTGTTTGACTCAATGTTTTGAAATTTTGAGCCGTGTGTTGATGAAGGTCTGAAATAAAACAGAACGAGAACTTCAATATTCTGTGATTTAGTAATTCTGCCTCTTTACATGAAGGTAGTATCTAGTGAGAACAGGGTGTTGGGGGGGGGGGGGGGGATCACCTTTTTTCCCTCTTTTGCATCAAAAACCGCAGTTTTTGCAAGTTCCCGCAATTTCGTCGCATAAAATTGCAAAAATATCCCGCATATTCCATCGCGTTTTTTAAGAAAACGTGCCGCATAATCAAGGATTTTTGCCCGCAACAATCACAAAGAAATCCCGCGTTTTTCTGGAGGGACTGTGTAACACGCGCGCCCGTCTGACACACTCGCTTTTTTTCGCCGCACTTCTGAACTCCCCGCGTTAACTCTATCACTGCCGATGCAAAACAAAACAGCAACTATAAAGAGTCTGTTCTATTCGCTATTCTTTGTATAAAGTCATTGTTCATTGTAAATGTATTTTATATGTAGAATGTATGATATATAAATATATAAACACTGAGCTCGTGGTCTGCTGGCCTGGTAGGTGCCCCCCCAAGCACAAAAGTGAAACTCCGCCTATGGTAAAAGTGTTTCACACTTTGTAATGTTGTTTTGCATTTCCCGCCCACCCAAAAAAAAACAAACAAACAACAGGACAAATAAAATACAAGAAAGAAATAAAGAGCGCTTCACATTTTTCAGGTCTATTTGACAGTAGCAGAAATAAAGAAATGGAACAATCAAATGAAAAATAAAACACTGCATATTATAGATTCAATATTAAAACTACTGAAGTTATTCAGTGAACATAGACATATACACGTCTATGTTCAGCGAAGAGCGCTGAGTGATTTCGTCTTCGTCTTTTATGCTTTGATTCATGTTCAGGATATAATCAGCAGTTTTATTAGGCTGCTGTCACTTTAAGACACAATCTATTGATCCATATTCCTCACAAATGTTTATGTTCCTCACACTGAACGGCAGCATGAGTTGCATTAATAGCTCTTTTAACATCGAGCACGTGCACACTTTAATTTTAAACTCTAACGTGTCAAAAAGCACCATGATATAGTCATGCTAAGAGGATGGCAAAAACTATTTCACTGACAACAAAGATTACCTGCTAAAAACGCTCATATTTAGCTGCTAAAAATAACATTGTTCATAGAAAAGTAGTGTCGTGTGATTTGCTTATATCTAGCAGGAAACTATGATTGGCTGTGGAAGTCTGATTAAGTGGTGAAGGATGGTCTTAAATTTGAGAATAATGGCAAGTATTTAACCCTTGTGCATTGTTCAAATTCACGACCCTTTCGTTATGTTCGTTGCTGAAAACAGCCACGATTTTAACTGCTTTAAAAATGTATCAGATAAATATTTTTTTTCACATTTTTTTGCTTAAATCTATTAATCAATCTCAGTCCTGATCAAAACTACTAAATTTTAAAAAGAAATCAGGATTTTAACTGTTTAAAACGATCAAATCTGATGCTGCACAAAAACTAACAATGTTGTTTCTGATCTTTGACACGTTTTTTCCCAAATCAGTGACATCGTTTATGAATTTGGCAATTAAAGAGTTAAAATCCTGATTTTTTTTTTTTTTTTAAATTTAGTAGTTTTGATCAGGACTGAGGTTGATTAATAGATTTAAGCAAAAAAATGTGAAAAAAATATTTATCTGATACATTTTTAAAGCAGTTAAAATCGTAACGAAAGGGTGGTGAATTTGCCCACAGAGTTCTGTGGAGTGTTTGAACATTTTCAAAGCATTTCCCCAAAATTTGTGTCAAAATAAGATTTGTCACCAGAAATCATTCCATTTGCTGAAACACGGAGAAAGTTACGGCCAAATTAAGACTCAAAAATTCCCCATAGTGCATGAAAACATCCCGAACAGCACATAAGGGTTAAAATACAAAGTGCAACACGTAAAATGGCCTTGTAAACAAGAGCCAATGGCTGACTGGTAAAGTCATCACGTGACTGCAGGGCGAGCTTGATCCAGCCTGAGAAATGACATTTTTGTCATGATTCAAACGTTTAGAAACCAAATTTATGAGACAGTTGCTGTCAGAATGTCATTGGTCATTTCAAATATGAAATGTAATCGAAAGCTTTTAATGTTTGATGAAAAAAAAAAATGAAGCTTTTGATGAAAAATTTGATGTTTCCCCACATAAAGAGATGCTCTCGCTGAAGTGACTGTCCTGAAGGGACTTTGGTTTTGTCCGTTTCCAGCTCAAAGCGATAATCACTCGGAGTTTGAGAAGGAAAACCTTTGTTGCTGTTGAATATTGTTGTAAAATATTTAAGTCCATGTTTATTTATTTTTAAAGAGTAGCCATGCTCTTTTTCTTATGTGGGTCAGAGTTCGATGTTGGAGCATCACCCGTTTTCTGTGAGAAGATTAGCGCTTCTCCTCTGGACAGTGTCGCTTTCACATGTACCTGGGCAACGCTGCAGATGTAGGTCAGTGTGTCAGGTTTGGTTACGGATGGGATTCATAACGGTCACTTCCTCACACAGTGAGGGGTCAGTTGCGTAAACACTCACTGTCTGACAAAACAAACTGCATTTCCCCCATTCAAACTAAACCAGTCTGCCCTCTTATGTCATTGACAAAAGGTATGAACAGTCGTGAAGGGGCGGGGGAGAGAGATGACCAACAGGTGAGACTAGTCCAAGCGGTTTACCTTACGCAACTGACCCCAGGTCACCCGTCCGGCGGTGATTTAACACAAACGACACAGTAAACAGATGAAATGTGAGCGTCACTCGTTTATTAAACCTGTGCAGTGTTCAATCCATCTACATCAGTGTAATGCTTGACCGATCAATACGAATAAAAACTAGCGACTGGCCGACACTAGTTCAACATCTTTAAATATAAAATACTTTAGATTTACTCCATTAACAAAATACATAAATACACAAATCAAGTGGTTAAATATTCATTCTGTGGATCTGATGTACATGGAACGAGGATCCGCTCCGGTCAGCCGCAGGCCGACACGGGTTGGCTGAGGCCGCTGAAGAACGACTTCTCTCCCTCGCTCATCACCTGGAAGTGCAGCGGCTGCCGGCAGAAGTTGCACTCATCAGACGAGGGCGGCTTCAGCTCCAGACCGACCTCCGTCCACGCCTCCGTCAGCTTGTCTGTGCCACACACACACACACACTCGTTACACACACATCTAGAGCCGCGCTTCACTCTGAAACACGCCGCATGTTTTTATCTTCTGAACGTGACCTCCACTCACCAACAAAGTACTGCATCATCTGGGGCGTGTGGTGCGGCGTCGGCGCGATGCGCAGCAGCTCCTCTCCGCGGGCCACCGTCGGGTAGTTGATGGCCTGGACGTAGATGTTGTAGCGGCTCATCATGATGTCACTGACCTCCGTGTTCTTCTCAGCGTCCGAAACCTGACGGCACAGAATCACATGTTCAGTCGGGACACGCGTACGTGCGGAGAGAGCGAGCGGACGCCGGCGTGTCAGGGAGTACGTACTCGGACGGGAATGATGTGGCTGGGGCAGTGAACCACGGGCAGGCCGGTGTCCATCAGCATCTGACGCAGCAGCTGGACGTTGCGCTGGTGTTTGCGGCGGAGCGCGCGGCCTTCCTCGCTCTTCAGGATCTGGATGGACTGGCGGGCGCCGGCGAGCAGCATGGGAGGCAGGGACGTGGTGAAGATGAAGCCGGCGGCGTAGGAACGGACGGTGTCCACCAGAGCGTTAGTGCTCGCGATGTAACCGCCGACACATCCGAACGCTTT
The DNA here is from genome assembly GCA_037194245.1 of Opsariichthys bidens. Classification (NCBI taxonomy): domain Eukaryota; kingdom Metazoa; phylum Chordata; class Actinopteri; order Cypriniformes; family Xenocyprididae; genus Opsariichthys; species Opsariichthys bidens. The sequence goes on from CM074312.1 coordinate 7,650,911, forward strand.
CCCTGCGGACACGGAGGAGACGAGGACTTTAGAACACAATCTCACTGTGGTCGTCAGCACCGATCACAAGACGAATCGTTAGGGCTGGGCATGCATCGGATTTAACGATTACGATTCTTGTAAAACATTTAATTGCAGCGGACGATCACAAACACTTACAACGAACTTTTGTCGATGGTTTAAAATACCAAAGCAAAAAAAAAACAAAAAAAACAATTCGCATCACACTCAGTAATCAAAAAAAAAAACAACAACAAACAAAAGGTAGTAAAATTTCACAACTGTAATATAAATTTTTTTTTATAAATACTTTAATAAAAAATATATTTATAAATATTTAATAAAATGCATTAATTCATTTAATTAATATTACTATTATATTTTTCTTGAATACTCATTTTCATATATTGCCTTCACTGGGCAATTTTCATATTTTGTAATAAACAACAGCAACATTAATAATAATAATAATAATAATAATAATAATAATAATAATAATGATGCAATTTTGGCCAAGTTGTGCCGCCCTACTAACAAGCACAGGAAACCTGGGATTTTATTTAAAATGGCATCTTGCAGTTATCAGAAAAATCCCAATTAGATGTTTTTCCTCGAAAGTGTGCATCTCTAACATCAAGTGGCGAATCGTTTGGAATAAAACACAAGAATCCAACAATCTTTTTGCTTCTGAATGGCAGGAAACAGACAATCTGCACCCACAGACTTCAGGAAGAGCCGGAGTGTTTGTTCACGGCATACTCGGGCTGATGTGATGATGCTTCCAGCGTCCAATGAGAGTGCAGTGCTCTCGGCTCATTTAAACACATTTCACTGAATTCCCACAGAAAATAAAAAAACTCAGCAGAATCCGGGTGAGCTGATGCCATCCGCCTCGGCATCGTTTTACATGTTTTTATGCCAAGTCTAGATTCTGCGCAACAGATTACAGGAATAAATGGATTTCATTCGTTTCCTGAGGTGCTATTCAGCAGCTCTGCGTGCCTGTCGGGTCATCTCAACCCAGCTGACAAACGGCCATTCAACAGGGAAATTCAATGAAAGCAAAACAAGAGCGCTGGTTTCTAAGCAACACTAGCCAGAGTATCCACTAGAGCCCGGAGCGACATTCGCGCTTCTCCTGCAGGGAGCCATTAAACGGAGCGGACGCCACATGTTTACGTGAAGAAAACTCACCCAGCGTGCCGGAGACGATGTCCATCTTGTGCATCACCCCATCTCGGTCTCCGATGCCGCCTCCCCTGGCTCCGTACAGTCCCACCGCGTGAACCTCGTCCACGAAAGTGATGGCGCCGAACTCGTGGGCGATGTCACACATCTCCTCCAGCGGACACACGGCACCTGACACAACAAACAAGAGTCTCCGTGAGCTCCTGAAACCCACGGGAGGAAACTCACGCTCGCACGAGGGGCTCTCACTGACCGTCCATCGAGTGCACCGTCTCGAAGGCCACGATCTTTGGAGTGGAGGGGTCGGACTTCTCCAGAAGCTGGCGTAAATGTTGGGGGTCATTGTGACGGAAGATAAACTTCTTGGCGCCGCTGTTCTTGATGCCCTGAATCATTGAGGCGTGATTGCCTGCGTCTGAATAGATCTCACAACCTGAAGAGACAAAAAAAACGCTCGCTATCAGAAATCGGACCATCTCAATGGGTGAATTCTCACATCGTAACTTGATACTTCCATGATCAAAATCTGAATTGTTGTGCTTCAGAAAAGCGTGCTTTATTTCCTTAGACGGGAATAGTTACCAGGCAGGATCTTGGCCAGCGTGAAGAGTGTGGAGTCATTGGCCACAAAGCAGGAGGTAAAGAGCAAGGCAGCGTCCTTCCCGTGAAGATCGGCCAGCTCGTGCTCCAGGTCCACGTGGAACTTACTCGTCCCCGATATATTCCGAGTCCCTCCAGCTCCCGAGCCGTGCTTCGCTAAAGTGTCCCTGTTGAAAGAAACCGAGGCTCTGTGTAATCAACAGAAACACTTCAGCACAAAAACAAACTTCATATATTCTAGATCTGTCCCCGTTAATGTTAATGTCGTGAGGGACAGATCAGATGGTTAACGCCAGGTCCTCACAGTAATTACAGGATGTCGACTATAGGATATTAAAAAAAATTCATCAAAAATATCTTCGTTTGTGTTCTGAAGGTCTAACAGGTGTAGAACCACATTAAGGAGACGAATTAATGACAGAAATGTCATTTTTGGGTGAACGAACCCTTCAAACAAAAGGTTTTCCTGTAAGACGTTGGTGTGAAATGAGACTCACGTTATTGATTGCACAACCTGCGGGTGGCGGCTCATGCCCAGATAGTCGTTGCTGCACCACACGGAGACGCTTTTTCTGAAGGACAAGGACTCGGAGTAATCGTCAGCCATCGGGAACTCCGTAGCCCTGCGGTTCACGGTCTTAAACACGCGGTACGTGTGATCTTCCTTCTTTTCCTCAATCTTCTTCTCAAAGAACTCGTCATAACGAAAGTTGGACACCGCTGAAAGAGAAGAGCAACTGCGTTTCAAAATAGGAAGTGGTTTACTGTACGGCTGTCATCACTGCAGACCGCAGAGCAGGACAAAAGCGGGCATTCACACGTACTTTTGGGCATGTTCTCCTGCAGCAAATGAGAGACCCTGGTGGGATGCTGGTTCATCAGCTTCTTCATGAGATTTCCTCCCATCTTGGTGTCCTTCACCAAAGGATTGAGCTCCGATGGAGAGACGTCTGTAAAACAGGCCCGTCACCGTCAGACAACGGAGCATTTCAGTGAAGGAACGGACGGTCAACTAGCTGGCTCAGTGAGATCGACTAGTCGCATCTAATTAGTAAACCTATTCATTTAAAATATAATTATATCAGATGTTCTAAATTTAATTTTCACATCTAAACAAAAATAGCAGACGAGCATAATAAGGAAGGAAGTCGAATGCCATTTTACTGTTAACATCCCCACAAAAATTGTAATTGACAGCTCACATTTTTTCAGACCGGTCACTCCACAATTATGAACAGTAAACCACAACAGAGCCGAGAGTAAAACACAAACCTTTGCGCATGGTGCGAACTTCAGAAACATCCTCCTGAAGCGCCATGCTGGCCTGCCGAACCACGCCGCTGTTCTTCTGCCCCATCTCCGCGGCCAGGAACGGGCATTTGGAGGCGGACGCCGAACCCGCCGGAGGCGCGGGGTGACCCGCAGGAACGTTGGGGGTTTCTAATAAAAACAAAACAAAGGGTACATTGTTCAGTAAGGCACACAAACACACCGAACCTCACACATGCACGAGGCAGCGGCTGAATATACTGACCGTCTCCGGTTGGGGTCGTGTTCTCGACCTTCTGGTAGCTGGAGGACGTGGAGCAGAGCGAGCGGACCATCGGCCTCGAGGCAAGGTCCATCATGACGGGACACTTCACTGCGTACGCCACCAAGGACTTCCTGGCCTGCTGCAGGAAGGTTTGGGGGACACGAGACAGGAATGGGCAGCGAATGATGGCGTCCATAGTTGACTGACCAGAAATTCTGGAAAGAAGCAGAACAGGTTCGTTAAATCGGTCATGACCGCTCGTTTCTAACTCGCGCACCATTGGTGCAGAGCCATGACCCGATTACAGGGACAAACGCTCCGGAGGGACACGGCGCACGGGGATCAAACCCCACGCTGCACAGATTACAGCTGAACTCCTTACGGTCACCTGACCCTCCAAACGCCACGATAAGCCGATTTCACACCACCTCACAGGTGGAGAGAATGTTGTTCACAGCTGGAATATCGCCATCATCATCCACTACTGTACTATCATTAAAAAGTTCCTCATTCAGTGATTCCGAAGGGAAGCCTGTGTGGTGACTCATGACGACCAGCAGCCCGAGAGACGAGTGTGTTTGTAAATATATGTGTGTGTGTGTAACAATATTTAACTTATGTAATATAGAACATTATATTATTTAAATTATAATAACTTCTTATGTAAATAATATTTTTATATAGTTATAAAAACATACACGTAAATAAATAAAATCGAATTTTAATAACAAGTATTAAGTCGAAATCGAATTCAAGTTAGATTCTCGTGCTCGTCCTGAACTCTCGCTTCTCCTCTCGCAGGTGACAGTCTTCTCATGTAATAACATGTCGATTTAGAGATCATCTAGCACTAAAGTGAGTGTCTTCTGAGATGTAAAGCGCTTGTATAAGCGCGACGCGACCGATGAGACGCGTCCGTCAATGACGCGCGGTGCCGGAGCGAGCGCGCGAATGTGCCGCGAACCTTTAATAAGCGAAGTACTCACCTCACTGACGTCTGGGATGAGTTTTTCTCGCTGTAAGACTGTCAGGCTTCGGGTAGAGAGTGTTTTGTCGCCGGTGGCCTGCTGAAGCGGCTGCTGTGAGCGCGATGTATCGTGAACCTTCACTGAGGACGAACGAGAGGACGAACTGATGCACCGGGATTATATCAGCCCTAAATATCGCGAGACTTGCGTAATACTGACTTGCGCAGACACGCCCGACTTCCTTCCTCGAAACCGTGTCCTCGTAAACTAGTTACCGCCTTAAAACACTTTATTATTTCCAGTGGAAAGATTACTAATTTATTGTACCTATAATTTTTTTATGCTTTTGTTTATAAGTGGAAAATGAGATTCGTTACTTGAAGTGTGATGATTGACGTCATCAGACAGGAACAGTTGAAAATGAAAATTCATCATTTAAAACACAAACAACAGAATTACAGTCAGATTCACTGAACCTTTAAACTGTAAAAATAATTAAAGTTTATCACGTGTCACAGTGCACAGTTTCAAAGCATAATTATAAAAATCACAATGTTTATGGCAACTGGTTTGAATAGGATTTCCTGCTCTAGTTGGTCCAACACAGAGTGAAACTATAAAAGTGCGTGAAACTGAATTCATGCCTGATATCTTGTGATTCATGGAAGAAAAAAAGGTTTCAGTTTTGGAATGACATGAAGGTGAAGAAAGGATCAAAATCTCAATGTAAGACATGAAGGCCAATAACAGATATATCAATAGATAGAGTTGATTGATTCATGATGAAGAGTTGTTCATGACTCCTGCTGGAGGAGGAAGAGCGAACAATAAAATATCTGGACATTAAGGTCCGCATTTCATGAAATATTGCAGAATGAGGCACTCAAAGACAGATTTGATCAACCGTTAATTTAACACCGTTACTTTAAGTCTTAAAGTTTTATATTTACACTATACTTTCATTCTTCTATTGTCTATTGAATCCCACAATAATTTTTCAAATATCAATATATATATATATATATATATATATATATATATCATTAATTGTGTACTTTCCGCTGGGAGGTGTCTGTCCTGAATCATAATCCCTGAATTACAACTTGTGAAAATGATATTGAAATATATGTGCATTTTTTTTCATTGATGTTTTTAAAAATATATATTTTTTACTTTTTTTTTTTTTTTTTTTTAAAGTGAAGTTAAAAAAAACGTATTTTTAAATCATGAAATGTGTCCTACATTTTCACGTCACTACCGAAACTTGTCATCACTGTTTGGTGACAAAATGGAAACACATCATCATTTATTTGGGGGAAGAAAAAAAAAAAACACAATTTTGCAAGTATATAATTCATCGGTAGTATATTAATATGTTTTAGTGGTATTTCAGTATGAGTAAAATCCTGTAATGTGATGATGTCACTGCCATCACGACCCAATCATGAGATGTTTTGTCAAAAATAAAATATATTGAATCATCAACAAAGATGTTATTATTGATTCAATTCAAACTTATTCACTTTGAAATCAGTTTGATGAACTTCATGACTTTCACGAAGAAAGATTGGATTCAAAATACATGAATTGCACTTGAAATATTGTTAAAATTGTAACGGTTGTTGATTTACAGGTGGAAACTCTTGTTTATAACATTTGAAATATATGTATATATTTACGAGATGGATGTGACAGAATCTCAATAGATCAATGTAACCCTTATTATGACATTATTTATTATTGTGTTCCGGTGGTGACAGAGAAGGAAGAATATTCCTAAGCTTTCTGAAAATACAATATGAGAATTAACTGCACAATTACTAGAGATGTGTATCTTGGATATTAGACCAAATTTGTAGAAAAAGACTTCCAACTTTCAACTCTGACTTTGAACGAGTTCTGAGTCTGAGTGGATCAGTGACTTGAGAAACACTTTTCATTTCAGTAGGTCACTTTTTAATGCCAAACTAGGGCAAAAGATTTAATAGTGAGTGTATTCGGTTAATGACAGGTCCAGCTGTGATGGATCTGACCGTGTGAAGCGTGACCGATCCGGTCAGGACACAGCTGCGGGTGAGCGTCCTCTGCTGACCGACTCTCAGAACTCAAGTCATTCCTGATCCGTCTGAGGCAGTAAAGCATTTCTCAGGTCGAGCTGATGTGTGTCTGGATCTCCTGAAGGATCCGGTGGTTATTCCCTGTGGACACAGGAGCTGACCGCTGGGATCAGGAGGATCAGAAAAAATCTTAAGAAGATGTTCCTCTATAAAGAACCTGTTGTGGAAGGTTGGAGCGATCGACCAGTTAGAGTGTTGTGGAAGTCTATCTCAAACAGGAACAGTACCCTTACAAAAAAAGAACTGCAGTGTATTGAAGTAAAACTGCAGTACCAAGTAGTTTAACTGCAGTTTAATTCAGAGTTGCAGTATAATGAAGTATAGTCACAGTACAACTGCAGTAAAATGAAGTACAACTGAAAGTTGCATGAAGTATAAAAGCAGTAGAACTGCACTTTTATTTTACTAGTACTTTAGATGTATTGCAGTATAGTTGAACTCCAGTAAAACTACAGACATTTTAGGTTGTACTGCAATACTGCAGTTTTTTCCTGTCCAAAAAACTGCATTTTTCTATATGCAACAAAAACTGTAGTATTACTTCTAAAAAACTGCAGTAATCTTTTGTAAGGGTATTACACAAACATGATTTTTTGCAGCATTGATTCATCAGATTCATTGTTTTCTACAGAGACGTGGACGAGATAAAGAGAAGCTTCCAGCAGAGCATCCAGGAGAAAGAGAAGGAGTCTCATCAGGTGAGAGAAGATCCAGTGCTGGAGATGATGGGAGAAACGAAGCTTTTCAAAGCATCGAATCAATTGCTTGCAAAATGATTCACTGACTCAGAGTTTGAAACGCGACACGCTGGTGACCCCTGCTGCTCAGTAAATGCAACAAAAACTAAACTAGGTGTTTACAAACACTTGCGTCTCCAAGACTCGCTCCGATCGGTCAAAAGTATGAAATGAACCGCTTGGCTCAAGCGTCTTAAATCATTGGACTCACTGGCTCAAGATGGACAAAATCAGATTGTCGGGTATTTTGGATTGTTTGAAAAAGCTACTTTTGCAAACTAGTCTTGGGGTTTTGGGCCAATCGGAACCGAACCAGTGCAGTGAGATTCTCTGGAGTCTGACTGTCAATAATGATCAAAAACTTTCGATTCACGGTCCTCGAGGGCCGCCAAAACGTTCAAAGTGGGCGGAGCCACTTTTCCTTAAATGGCTATAACTCGTGAACGGAAGGAGATATTTTCACCAAATTTGGCACATCAATGTAAGAGCTCGTTCTGTGGTCACGTGACAAAGGACGCGGTGACTGGCCACTTGGTGGCGCTGTAACAGGAAAATAAAACATGAAAATGGCTTTAACTACTTCACTGTTTGTCTGATTGACTTGAAAATTGGCACGCGGTGTCTTTGTTCACAGTGTCATGATTATGTATGAGGACATTGACGTGTCTCAAAAAACAAGGCCACCATCGGCCAGTGAAGTTCGAGCAGCGAACAGACAACAGGAACGAAGGCCGATCGGAACGAAACTCGCTGGGCCTGTTTGACTCTCAGCGTAAAGGATTGTGTATTGCTAGATTTTTCTACCATAGAACTCCTCATTCTGAGCAGCTTTGCCTCTACGACCGCCTCGGTACCATTGGACCGTTCATTCAATTTTGGAGATTATTTCAGAATCCAATTTTGGTGAACCAGTCCTAGATTTTTGGCTCAACCTTGAAAAGTGTTATAAAGCTTTATAAACCATACATTTCCTTTGGTAATTTGCCTGTAAATGGTGTTTTCCATGTATGATCGAGACGGTCACAGGCTTGCTGGATAAAACAAAAAAATATTTTCATGCATGTGCTTAAAGGCCTTAAAACGCTTGAACCTGTTAATTGCTTGCAACTATATTTGAAAATATCAATTGCAATTTTCTAATCACCTAATATGATTAAATATAAAGTGTGTGTATAATATGTGTTCATTTATGAATTGTTAGGGCTGGTTTTGTTTGTTCAGCTCAGCGAACAGGCCAAGAGACTTTTATCTATTGTTTTACAGAAACTGGAGAAGTTTTACAGAGGAGCAGCAGGTCGTGGCTAGAGGTAAAGCCACACTCATTCATTTTTAATAAAAACACTGAGCCTCAGAAAGAGGAAGAAGGTGATTATCCTGACAATATGGAGCAGAACGTTTCCAGCAGCTTGTTGAATCTTTGCCACCAAGAATTAAGGCAGTTCTGAAGGCAGAGAGTGGTTGCTGAATCTGTTGAGTGTGAGTCATCAGCGCCCCCTGCTGGCGGCTGCGTTCATCACACGATCATCTCCTCCAAACACATTTGACTTAACATTTATTTATAAATGACATGAAACTATATAAATTAGGTATGATTTTGTTATATTATTTTTATAATTAAATGATGATATTTAGGCAGTAACTCAATTTCATAATTTGTGGCATTGTATATATTTTTTTACATTTATAAATTAAAATAATTTCAATTGATTTATTCAGTTTATATATTTAACCGATCTTTGATTCTTTTTTTTAAGTGCAAAATGTTTAAAAGTGCAATTTCCTGTGTAATATACATTACACATTAATGTACTTAACATTTACATTTCAGTTCAAAGCAGTTGTTCTGGTATCATTGAAATACTGTTATAGTTTTATTAATATTTTGATTCAGTTTGAATCTGTTTATTTGTATATTCTCCATTTTCATTTCAGTTCAAGTTTTAAGAATTTTTTTAAATGTAGTGTTCAAAAAGCACCCATAAAACAGAATCATATTCGTTTCAGTTGTTTTATATACATTTGTGCATGCATACAAACACACACACACATATATGTATGTATAGGGCCTCTATGTATATATACACATGTGTGTGTGTGTGTGTGTGTATATACACACACACACACACACACACACACGTATATATACATACAGGCCTATACATACACACATTTGTTTGTGTGTGTTTGTGTAGAAAGAACGATCTGTTTATCGTCGGTTTTTGTCAAGAGACACACGGCGCAACTCAAGCCTGTCCTCACGTGAGCGCTGATGAACATTAATGAAGTTGGCATGAAACAGATCCGCGGTTCCGCAGGTTCACTGGTGTCACTGCAACCAGATCCCCGCGGACCGTCGACGTCACCCCGCTGAAACACAGCCGGTGTCCGGCAGTCGAGCAGTCCGGTCCCGTGCAGCGTCCGTCTATGTTCTCTCCCGATGGACAAGAGCGTGATCAAATTCAACCACTGTGACAAGGACATCTTCTGCTTTTTCGTCCCAGATCAGTGTCCTGAATGTGGCGTCAGTTTCAGCGGGAAGAGGCTGGAGGAAGCGCCGGTCAGCATTCCAAATCCCTTCTCCAACGGACACAAAGTCCCATGCGCTTTCCTCGTGGCGTCAACAGAAGACGATGTGCTCAGGTCTGAACGAAGAGATCGTCCTCAAGTTAAGATCATTCGAGCCGTTTCTTGCACTGATGCTGTGATGCTTTTTGCAGGGACTTTGATGGCCGCTCTGATCTACACACAGGAATTACTAACACAAACGGTACGTCATTTTACCACGAAAACAGTAAATACACATGATTTACTGCAAGGTAAGTGACTTATTAAATCAACTTATAATACCAGGTGAAATATATATATATATATACTTTTGCAGTGTTATAAACAAAAATTTGTAAGTATGCAAAAGGATGTTTCCAGAAGTTCCTGCTGTTTTAATGAATCAGTTATTTCTCGTAGCGTTCTGCCCGAAACTGAAAAAGTGAATTTCTTGTGCACACAAACTTCTAACAGGCAAAATTTGCCAGTGTATGTAGTTCTCTTATAATCAGGGTTATGAACTAAAATGAAAACTTAAACCATTCAAAATTGCGGCTTGTTAACTGAAATAAAACACATTAAATCTGTGATTCTGAAGGACAGTATCGACACGCAGCCCGATGATCCACGGAAAACTGCAGTTGCAGATTTCAAACAGAGATGGCGACAGAGAGGCAAAACTTACAGACTTCAGCTTTAATGCCGTTCAATAAATTGCACTTTTAAACATTTTGCATTTTAAGAAGTAACAGAATGCTAATTGTCATATAATCATGTGAATTAGCTAACGATTCGACCAAACGTAGGTATGAATTGCAATGAAACTGTATTTGAATTATACTCTGCCCGGCGGAGCAAAAGTCGCTTTTTAAAACGAAACGCAAATACTTCAGAGTCTATGACTGGATCATTTTGTTTTTAGTCGTTTCTTAAACACATCATGGCCGTATTCCAGGATGACAACGTCAAAATTGTGAAGCAGATCTAAATTACATCACATTTATTTCCATCAAGGGCTGCGTCCATGAGTTTGGGTCAAGTTTGGTCAGTTTGAGCCTGATGAATCTCGACTTTGTCCTGGATTATGGAAATGATGCGTCTTCCACATGACGGTTTAAGAAAGGAAGAGCGACACACTCCATGACAGGGAAAGTGTTGCGTTTGTCATACAGGAATAGTGTACAACTACACGAAGGCGGGAGTTCAGCGGGAGCAGCAGGGCTGGGAGCGCTGCGTCAGCGTCCCGCTGGTCCAGCCCGACATGTTCAGTCTGATGAGCCAGTGGGATCAGTACCTGGAGAAGTTCTCCTCCGCTCAGATGTGGGACCCTTTGTGGCAAAGGTGAATATATACACACTTAAAAAACTGTAAGCTTTGATTTTTTTTGCAACGACTTTCAGATGGCTGCGTTCACACTTGTAGTTCGGTTCGTTTGATCCGGACCAAAAAACAGAACATCTAGTCCTGGTCCGCTCAGCGTTCACACTGGCATTGTTAACAGCGAACCTGAAGTGACCAGGGATGGGCATATCGATATATCCATTTAACATAGTAAATTAAATTTTTAATTTAGTATTTTCGGTACTTCTGTTTAATGTTTGTCACGTGACGACTGTGAGAAACGCGAGCAACGTGCCCCGCCCACATGTACACGTCACTTTCACGGCACGCGGCGCGCATAAACAGAACGGCACTAAGTATGGCAGAAAGAAAGAAAGAAAGCGTAGCGTGGTGCGGTGCTACTTTTCAACGGCAGAAAAAAGTATTGCGAGATGTAATATTTGTGACAAGAAAGTGTCACACAGCAGCAACACGAGCAACCTCTTTAAACATTTTTATTTATTTGTTGTTAAATTTACTTTTGTAATAAATTTATTAATGGCCAATATGTCTTATGTGTCATGTGTGGATGTAATTTGCCTTTAAGTGTAATATATATATTTTACCTTTTTTTTTTTTTTTTAAATCACATACACATTTAAGAAATAAGCGATATCGGTAAAATTATACCCAAAAATATCGGTATCGTATCGAATTTAAAAAGTCAGGTATCGCCCATTCCTAGAAGTGACCGAACCGAAGGCGTAGGGATTCGGTCACGACCTGATTGGTCACTTTTATGACGTATATTTGGCGACGGACTCGCTTACTGAACACCAGAGGTGGGGGAGTCACATGACCTGACTCGAGTCCGACTTAAGTCGCAAATTTTAGGACTTGAGACTTGCTTGACAAATATTAATAAAAGACTTGACTTGGACTTGATATTCATGACTTGAGACTTGAGTGAAATGACTCGAAAAAAAATTATTAAAGTGTTTTTGAACGTGCCGCAACCTAACCACGTGACGCGGCAGGCAAGCAGAGAGCGCGAACTGACAGTCGCGATTAAACACGGAAGGCGCTACGCCAAAAATAATTAAGTTCGGGTAGCAGGATTATGTACAAGACAGCGCTAAAAAGAGAAGAACGGCAGTATGCAAGACCTGCAAAACGAAAACTGATACAACCACACCACTTCGAATTTCATTCGACACTTCAAGTCCCACAAAAAATTGTAAGTAACGAAGTCCGTTCCACTGTTTTCAGCTCATGTCTTGCCTAGTCAATGGTTATAGTAGTTGTGATAGACATGTTATGAGTTGATAAAAAATAATCCAAGGCACTCGAATATTATTGAGAAAATACAAAGAGCCTTTAATTCATCATGGCCTTAATATTCTAAAAACAGGTGACAAGTAGGCCCACTGCACACCTCCGCTTCGTCCCATCAAACACATTTACGTTGCGGCAACGTTCCATTTTCACTGTGGCAACGTTGACTGTCTACATGCTCGCAACATTGTATCAACGTTGAATTGTAAGACACTAAAGGCTGTTGCAACGTTGTTGCGCGACATTCAGCAACTGCAACACGACGTTCCGACCACATTTATTGTTATGCCAGATTATTAATATTATATGACCTTTTCTGCTTCTTATTTTTTATGTATTTATTTTTTTTGTGGTCAATCTCTTCATAATCATACACAAGATGAACATGGAACACTTTTTTAAATACTGTTAATCATTAATTGTTATTTTTAATGTAAAACCAGCTCTGAAACTTTAAAGAGGAAAAATGCCATACAAGTTCATATAATCCAACTTTATTAAAACTATTTATTACACTACCAAAACATACATTTGAAGGGAAAAAAACGTTAATATAGAGTTTATTAATTATATTAAGCTCAAATATAATAGACTTACTTAACTTAGCATTAACTTACACCAAACCCGATCGCAAACGACTCGGTATGTGAATGATCAGCTATTATCAGTTTATTAACAGAACAAATAAATCTCACATTAGACATGAAAATTATCGGTTTGGTTTGGATATTTACATATCTTATTTATCTAAAAGAGAAATCATAAGCAATACTCACGTATCCCATGGCTTGAAGAAGAATAAAATTTAAAATGTGCTTCGGAACAGTGACGAGAACATGTCGTACAATGGTTGTCCAGACAGCCTAAGCACAACCTTCAGCAATGGTCCTGAACCGAGGTTGAATGGCAACATTGTGACAGCACAGTAACAACCTTAACGACACAATATGGAACCAACAACCTTTTAGCCATGTTGTTACAACGTTGCTAAAAGGTTGGCTACATTGAGGCACCGTTCTGTGTTTGTTGGGGTCAGGGTGTGATGACAGCGTGTGGTCATGCTGTACAGGAACAAGCAGGAGCGAGGGAGTTCAAATAATACAAAGAGAACATATCTCACCCAATATTATTTGTATCTTTGATGTGTGGATGTTGATTTGTATATCTGTTCATTCATGATTTTGTTGATTGTTAATTTTGATTTGCATTTGTTTTTCCCCCCGTTTTAATTCTATATTGGGTGAGATAGCTTACGTTCTCTTTGTATTATTTAATTTTTCTCTCTCCTGCCTGTCCTGTACAGTGTGACCAGGTGATTGTTATATAACTAATTAATGTTTGTTGCTCACACCCTGACGAAGCTTCATTAGCTGCAACACGTAAGTGTTGAAAATATTGAAATACAGGCTTTTTAAAAATTTTCAATAATATTTGAGTGCCTTGAATTGTTGTTTTTTTTATCAGCTGAATCATCCCTTGCATCCAAAGGGCACTGAGAAAAAAGCATTCACACCCCACGCATCACTTTTTTCCATTCCTTGTTTTAATGTAAAGTTTACTTTGAATTGGTTTTGCTTCATTAAACAGAAAATTGGGTTAAATGCCATATTCCAGTTTTTCTGATCTGCATGCATCCCTTTGTACGGTCTAGTTATATGCTAGAAGTAGAATCTGCTATCCCAGTGTTGACTTGAATGTTAAGAGTAATATTGTAACTGTAATTTTCATAAGTTTACAATCAGTGGTGTCATGGCAAAATTTGAGGAAGCTGAATGAAGCGAGAAATCATATAATTAATAGCATGACTGTGATTATTTTAAAGATTTTCCGAAATGAATCGCATTTTTGAGGGCCTAAACATGCTAGAAAACTCTCAAAATTTTGCACTGACCAATGCCAATATTCAATTCGTCATAGCGCCACCTCCTGGCAACAGGAAATGGCATGCTTTACACTGTAATTCCCTCCCAGAAACACATTTCAATATGCCACGAAGTACCAAACACGCTAAATCATGCAACACTTGGCTAAGTGCTAATGTATGCGATTAACGCCACAAAACAGGAAGTTGTTGTAACTCAGGGATACGATGTCCGATCTGCTCCAAACTTCACGTGTTTGATAATAGTCCTGGCCTGAAGACATCTACATGGCAAGATTCAGTCACAGTCAAAGTTCCTCCTGTTGGTAGCAAAGTGTGGCACTTTGAAATGACTTTACCGTTGGTCTCCTGTATTTTCTCACTTACATGCACGTCGCCCACTATGTGAGGGCCCTTTCATCGCTGCTTGCAGCTTTAATTTTATTTTTAGATTTTTATTGTATTAACAACTCAGCTGTATGTGGACACATTTTGATTAGAAAGGCATATCGCATCTTTTTGTAGTAAATATAACTCCCATAGTCCATAACTACTGTAGTTGTAACTTAACTTAACATATAAATTCAGTTAAATCAAACATTTGTATGACTTGCCAGCGACTTGTTTGACCCAAGCTACGACTTGACTTGCTTGACATAAAGCAGTGACTTGACTTGATTCTCTCAAAAATTGACTTGGACTTGCTTGAGACTTGAAGGTTAAGACTTGTGACTTGCACATGGGTGACTTACTCCCACCTCTGCCGAACACTCAAAACAACGCTGTGTTCTGGATTAAACACCATCATTTCATGCTTTATTTTGACCAGCTGAGAATCACGAAGAGCTCATCAAATGATCAAAACAGCAGCAGGATTTCCAGAAACTTCACCTCCTCGTCGCTCCTCGACTCATTTTGATGCACCGATCTTCCCGCGTCGTCAAATCAGTGACTCGTAGCGTCGCATCTTGTGACATCACGTCCTGTTTTTGGTTCGTTTAGGTCCGTGTCACGTTCATATATCCATCGAACCGCACCAGAGTTCGTTTGGAAGCGGATTGAGACCCGTCTTTTTAGCGCACCAGGGTTGCAGCGTTCACAAACGAACCGCACCAACTGAGCGATCGCACCAGGGTTCGTTTAAATCGAACCGAACATGACGAGTGTGAACGCGCCCAAAGTGTGCGAAAGTGAATCTGGATTCAGCCTGTGGTTTATTTTCCAGCTTTAATGAGGAAACGCACAACTGCTACAGCTACACGCTGACCTTCATCAACTGTGTTCTGGCCACGCAGTCCAAGAGAACCCTGAGCAAAGACGAGTTCACGCGCTCGTTCGTGCTGCCTCGGATCAAAAGAGCTTCCAAGTACATGATGTTGTGCCGTGAGATTTCCCAGAACCACTTCTACATCGTCGACAGCCCGCGGAGAAACTCGCGCGAGAGTCCGAGCGAGGAGGACGAGAGCAACTGAGCGACACCGTCACCCGTTACTGAATCGTTTATATATCTTGTATCAAGGTGACATTTGATCGAATTGTTCTGAGCTGAAATGCTGCTTTTGTACAGCTTCTCAACGTCTGTCGTGTTTTGCTTCAGTGAGGAGGAACCGAAGACTGTGACGTCAGGCCGATCACACCAACGATATAACTGAACGGATTCTGATTGGCTGTCATTTTTGTGTGTGTGTGTGTGTGATTGCAACAATGTTGATACTCTGTCATTATCTTCTGTTAAATTTAGAACGATTTTTAAAACCATAACTTTATCGTAGATGGTGTGAAAGGGCCTTTCGTCCACATTCATGCAAACATTTAAGCCGCTTTTCCACCGATGTTGAATGCTCAAATCTGATTGGCTGAGGAACGTTCTGAGGCGGTTACTTTCAGGGAAACGCGCGGCGAAAGTAGTTCCAGGCAGATCTTGAGCGCATTAGTTCCATATCACTCCGCCAAATGATTCCAGTCATTTCAAAAGCTCCTGAACCAGAACGACACTGACAAGTAAATATAGGACACGCTGAGATAAAAACAAGAAAATATTGTCATGGCTTTTGCCACAAAATTACGTTTTATGATGAATGGAATGCAGGTACTCTCTCTCTCACACACACACATTCAGTCGGACACACACTCGCACAGAAATGTAAGACTTTATCAGTAAAAGTGTTGAATCTGAGTAGCTTCATGACATGTCTCACTAGCGAGGCAACTAAAATGACGTTGTGAAATGAGCAACGGAGTCTTGGGATTAGATGCGTAAGAAATGAGTCCCTCACAAATGTCTCGACACACTGCATGTGGACAGTGGAGGTGTAACGGCCACTGTGAGGTTTTACTTTTCTAATAATTCAACAACCGTCATCAATTATTCCTCACTCATCCGATCTCAGCGGTCAAACACAACGCACTACACCGGTCCTCTCTCAATAGATTTATTGTCGAACACACTTTGACTTTGTGTCTGCTTGTTGTTTAAACAATATTTTTCAAAAAAATTATAATAAATAGCAACTTAATATTTTGAAGCAAAATAAACATGCAAGGAATGGACAAAGGAATGTTGTCTTAAACGTCCTCCTGTTCGGTTCGCTCTCTTGAGGAGACCCATCTGCTCACCAGCACCTCCTGCAACACACGAGGGAATGACACGCATGCAGACAGGAACAGAGAAACTCTCTCTCCGCCGTCTTTACCTGTACGGTGAATCTCTTCAGACAGTCTGGCGAGGACAGCGCGTCTTCCGTCAGATCTGACGGAGTGATGACGTAACAGAGCATCAGTTCCTGTGAAACACAAGCACAGCGTCACTCCAAACACTCAACGTTTACTTGCTGCACCTTCCATGAACGAGGCCTGTGACTGTTCGGTTCGCATCAGAACAGGTTCATCCGCCTCTTCTTAACTCATCCGTTTTCTGTATTTTGTCATTTTGGCAACCCTGTTTTCACAATGGTGTTATTTTCAAGCAATAAAACTGAACTAAAAAAAAAATTACATATAATACCCTAAAATTTCTCAGATGAGTTTGGACCCAATGTTGGTTTGTAGTTCTAGTCAGCGCTGGGTGTGTTACTTTTCAAACGTATTTCACTACAGATTACAAAATACATGCTTTAAAAAGTCATTTGTAACGTATTTCGTTACATCACTCAAGTTTAGTGACTTCATCTAAATACTTTAGAATACTTTGGAATACTAATAAGTGTGAAACAAACACAAAAAAGGTCATTGAGAGTTTTTATCTCACAATTCTGACTTTTTCCCTCAGAATTGAGTGATATAAAGTTGCAATTGTGAGTTATAAAGTCAGAATTATGAGATATAAACTCACAATATTGAGAAAAGTCAGAATTATGAGATATAAACTCACAATATTGAGAAAAGTCAGAATTATGAGATATAAACTCACATACTAAATTCACAATTGCAAGAAAAAAAGTCAGTATTGCAAGTTTTATCTCACAATTCTGACTTTATAACTCACAATTGTGAGGGAAAAAACAAACAGTGAGAAAAAGTCACAGTGTCGAGTGAATTATAAAATGACTCTCAAAACATGAAAACAGTGGAAAACATGAAACTGAACTGGTCTTTTTCAGACGGTCAGAGTCAGAGAATCACCAATCGCTGTTTAAATGACATTAAAACTCAAAGTAATCACTTTGGTAATCTAAAACACTTTTCAGATGGAACTGGAATCTGATTACCACCCATTTCAAATCAAACACAGTCACTCAAATTTTGTATTTTAAATACGTCACTAAGTGACTTGTATTTCGTTACTCGCTAACCCTGGTTATAGATGAACATAATTAAAAATGTTAATAAATATAATGGTTTAAAATAACACAAATACATTTTAATAATCCAATTAAAAAAAGAATAAAATTAGTAAAGCAAGTTGTGAACTGGTTTAACGCACAGCTAGCCGTGGATTATCTTGATTCCATCACGATCGATTGACAACTTAAAGCTGTTATTGATGTTTGCAGTAAAAATGACGTCAGTTACGGTTGTTAGATCAAACATTCTGCCAGCTTTGAATCAGATCCAGAGATAAAGTGGTGTGTAAGATTACATTTATTTAAATGAATGAAATCTGTAAATCAAAATGAATGTGTTCAGTCTCTCTAACGCAAGCGAACAGTCTGTGTTACAAATCAATGTTGATTTTGTGGTTTGCTATTGGTGGATCTCAGGTGAGTGACAGGTAGCCCCGCCCCTCGTCAGTGTCGCACCTTTGAGACGTTGCCGGTGGTTCTGCTCAGAGCGGCGAGACTCCTCCAGCTGAAGGGCCGCAGCGGCGCTCCGCTGAAACACGCGTCCGCTCTCTCTACCACCACAGAGTAGCTGAACGCAGAAAGAAGCGCTTCACTCAAACCATTTCAACGCAGTAAAGCAGTAACTCGAAGCATCTGACGACTAATGACATATTAGAGAAGTGAAAACGCTGCATAAATTATGTTGATGATTTACGATTTGCAAGTCATTAAACTCAAAACACTTATGCAAATACAAATAAAGCTGAAATAAAATACAACAAATATTAGGTAACATTAACATTTATATTAAAAAAAAAATATATACATTACAAAAGCACAATGACAAAATTCTAAATATGAATAATAAACAGAGCAATTCCAAGAAGGCCCTTCAGTGCTCGGACCCTCATAAAACTATAATAAAACAACACAAAAACTACAAAAAGGCAATTATAGATATTTTGAGAAAAAAAAAGCAAATGTAACACGATATTTAACAGTGTCATTGTTACATATGTTACATGCAGTTACTATAGTGATAACCATAAATTATGTATAATTACATGCAACTAACCCTCATCCTAACAACATTAATAATACTTAATATTACTGGTAACATTTTACAATAAGGTTCACTAGTTAATGTATTAACTAACATGAACTAACCATGAGCAATACATTTCTTACTATATTTACTAATCTTCGCTAAAGTTAGTTAATGAAAATTCAGTTGTTCATTGTTCATGTTAGTTCACAGAGCATTTATTAATGTGAACAAGACTTCAATAATATATTAGTAAATGTTGACATTAACTTTAACAAAGATAAATAACTGCTGTATAAGTGCAGTTCATTATTAGTTCATGTTAACTAACGAACCTCATTGTAAAGTGTTACCATATTACTCAGTATTTAAATGTATAATTACAATGTAACAAAGACACCTTAAAATAAAGTGCAACCAAAGGCAGATATATGGGTATTACAACTGGAATATGGAGTTTTGATGTGAATTTCTGAACTCCTTTCAGCATTTGACCAACAACAAACCTTGCATGATAAAACGGTGGTCCTTTTCGGTAGAGCACTAGAAAAGAGAAACAAAGAATCAGCACTCGAACACATGAGAATCTGAGAGCTGAAAAAGCAACAATCAAGATGCAACTCTATAGCGCTGCTGAAGCGAGAGTCGTGAGGTTCACAGCCAGCGCTCAGTTTCCAGCGGGACGTGGTGCCAAGGGTCTGAGCGCGAGGAAAGCAATGCTTAATACACCTGAATAATTCACCCGTCCACCTCCAGTGTTACTGACACGACTCGGAAAAATCTCCCTCACCCGCTGGACTCGGTTGATCCAGGGTTAGGCCTAAATGTTTTAGAGGGACACGCCACAAACAGCAGTGCTTCGAGAACAGACGGGCAACAAACATGACATCAGATGCCAGTCAATTTCAATTTAACAAACTATTCCGACATGAACGTTAGAGCTGACCGAGATCTTGATATTTTCTGCAGAAAGTGCGAGAGCTGCTTTGCGTTGCCATAAAAACTTCGTTCAGTCCGTGTTTCGTGACATGCAAAGCTTGATATTCATTGGCTTCTTTCGAAATTGTTTTCATTGACGTGGAAAAAGAACACATGAACAAGCCATATTTTTACTTAAATGTAAGTTATTAACAGTAATGAAGTCATTATGGTTACACTTTATTTTAAGCTGTCTTTATTACAGTGTAATAATTACACCAATAAGTACGAAGTTATAAATGAACAACATGTACCTCCTATTGGATTAAGGCTCGTTGCTTGAGCAGTAAATGCACAAGGACACAATGCAAAATAAAGTTACCAACTTTTAGTGTAAAGTATTTTTGGTAACACTTTATTTTACAGTGCCATTGTTACATTGTACTAAGTAAACTATGCATGATTACATGCAGCTCAGCGTAATGCAAACCCTCATCCTAATATTACTTAACATTACTAAGCACTTAAATGTGTAATTACATATAATATAATTATATTACATATAATTACATATTTATCTTTAAAATATAATTTTTTTTAATGTGTACGTAACCATTTTGTCTTTAAGTGTCGTGTTGCCAACTTCTTTCTTTAAATGTGTAGTTACCGATTATTTCTTTAAGTCTAGTGTCACCTTTTTCTTCAAGTGCAGTATGAAACCTTTTCTTTAAAAGTGTAGTGTTACCATTTTTTACAAACGTTACAAACTTCAGTGTAGTGTCCAATATTGTTCTTGAAGTGTAGCGTTACCTAGCGGCTACAAACATTTTTCTTTAAAAGTGTAGTAATATTTTTTGTCCTTTACATGCAAAATGTTACCTTTTTTCTTTAAAAGTGTAAGTTGTTAAAAAAAATGTCTTTAGAAGTGTAGTGTTACACACTTCAGTGTAGTTACCAATTACTTTTTACTTTAAATCAACAGTTAGCGTTTTTCTTTAATTCTACACTACTAGCCTTTTTTCTTTGGCACATTTAAAGAAAAACAAGTTTGTAATAATTTAGTCATTTTTTTCTTTACACTTAAAGCGTTACCACCTTTTTCAATAGGAGTGCTGTATAAAAGCAATATGAAAATTGTGCACGTCACAGAAATGCTGAAACGTACACAAATGCGCATTCAGTTTCTTAACTTTAAAATGTGGAATTGCTTGCGGCATTTATTATTAAAATCAGTTTGATGTAGTTCAGGATTTCAGTTGTGATTTTGTGAGAAATGTCCTTACTCAAGTCGCTTCCATATTTGATCCCAGACTTCGGCACCCAGCCTTTACTGCGGAAATAGTGATAGGCCGTGTACGAGGTGGAGAAGTTGGGCTGCAGCGAACGAAACATCGTCCAAACCTGAGCGACTGACAGAGGTTCCTATAGCAAACAGGACCAGACAGAACTCAGTTACGAAACGACACATTTAAGTGATGAATACCAACAGGCCAATTCTGGCCACACGCAGTAAAGACGGCAAAAACTCACCCCGCAGTAATAAACCGACAAGCATCCGAGAGCATAAACCAGAAAGAAAGCCTGAAATATAAAGACAAGCATCTTGTTAGGAGACAAAGTAATCTCGCGTCTCAATTGATTTGCTCGGTTGCTAACAAGGTTGTGTCAGGATGTCTCCTAAATCACACCGGCTTCGGTTCAAACCGACGGAGAAATTACACAGGGGAATGTCAGATGAAGGTAAAGCACACAGTCGGAATGATGAATAATCAATTAGAAAACATCGCACATTCCTCAAAAGCGCTCTTTGCTTAGACTCTGGGGTGTATTTAACTGGAGAATGATGGGATGCGATTACATTAACGAGAAGGAGTGGTACTTTCAGTAAGCTGTTGTTGAGGGAGCTTGAATTAACACTTAACATTTGGAGGAAGGGAGACGCAGATGAGACATTCACAGCTTCGCTTCTGCTGTTTGGATTGGATCGAAATCGCTCGACTACATCCAGCTGTAACAATAAAAGCTCTACTGAAATGAACCGGCAGATAAAAACCAGGGGCACGAGACCACAGTGATTGCAGCAACATCCAAGATGTTGACAGACAGGGTTTTTTGGGTGATGCATCACACGGACAGATTGACCTTCAGTCACTTACTTCTTCATAACTCAGTTGCAGGTACTCCATCATGGTGAACGGGTTGATTCTGCACAGCAACTTACCCAGCTGGTCCTGACACAGAAAATACATTTTTTAGGTGAATTTTCACAAAACAAAGTTCTTGAAGCATGACTGTAGTTCAGAAACGCATGCATGAACACATCCTTTTTGACCGATGTATTTTCATGACTACTGGATTGTGACTTTGAGTCCTCGACACGGTCACGTCCACATTCGGTTCGTGCGGGAGTGGCGACCGCCGCCGAGTGAGCAAACATCAGATGAGAAGGTTGTAAAGGTGATGTTTATACATGCATGAGGCCGATTGCCTAGACTTTCAATGTTTGAACCAAAATTGACATATAATACAACCCAGATATAATCGACCGATCGCTCGGGGGTGATACGACTTTCCGTTCGCCATCTTTAATATGACTTAAAAAAGGGATGATTTTCTTGTGGAAAATGTTGTAGAAAATCTCCATCAGCTGCAACAGAAAACACCAAATCCTATTTTGGGCAAAAAGAGATTCTGTCTGTTTTTATCGGTCTGTCTATTCTCTCTCTCTCCATGTGTGTGGATGTGTTTTTGTTACAGGTGGGCGTGGCCTTCATTTGAACCTCCTGATTGGTCCAGCCGAAATCCTGACACGTATTTAAGGAACGCCTTAAATATTGACTTAAATAAAAATAAAAAAAAAGTCAATAAAAAATTGACTTTCTGCTTCCGCCATCGTTCTTCGCAATTTTCGATTATTATTGTTCGTTTCGTCATGGTTTGTTTGCGAGTGTCGTATCGGAGAGATTGCGAGTGTTTGTTTATTGTTAATTCTGGTTTACTTGATCCTTGCCTGTTATACGACTACGACTTGAATGCGGAATTTGATGTCGTTCGCCCAAAACTGTAAATATCGCTGTACAAAACTCTTTATTTTTTTTCTTAATTTATTTGATATTATTTTCACTATGTTTATGGTTGTAGGTTTTCTTTATTTTCCTTTGAGGTTATTTAGTTTCTAAAAACAGATTGTTTTGGCCTTGTCTGCCCTTATTATTGTTGTAAATAAAAATCGTATCATTGGAAATCTCTCGGATATCGAGACTCGCAGTCGTAACAACCTGAAATTGGTCTTCATTCTTGCATTTGCGGATTGTGAGTTGTTCTTGTGCAAATCTAGTTTTATTTACCGTTGAGATGCCACCCTCGGTAGAGCTTCCACCCTCATCATCATCATCATCTTCTTCAGAAACCTCCACCAGAACATGTTCATAGGGTTCTGACGCGTCTGCGCTGGGCACAATCCGCTCTGAGCTCAGCTGGTTTTCATCTGGTCTACAGCCACAGTGAGCGATCCAGTCGTCATGTCTTCTGCACTTGACGCTGGGCTTTGAGAGCTGGTCCAGCCGCTCCGGTTCTTGAGGATAGAGTTCGGCCAGAGGGTCATGAAGTGGGTTTCCTTGACGCTGAGGCCTTGCCGTTTCAGTCCAATCCACATTTAAACCGGTCTCACAAGACACATCATCCAATGAGCTGCTGACGCTTCGGGCCTGAGATTTCGTTCGTTCATCACCGCGTTCCTCCTTGATATCAAGCTCCACTGGTTTTGTGAGTATCTGCAGGGCATGATTGACAGATTCGTCCTCCAATCCCTGCATCACGAGTGCCGCCCGCGCCCAGCGGAGACGTTTCTGGTATCTGGCAGAAATTAAACCAACACCATTAAGGATTTAGTGCATACATGAGAATAACTGCATACACAACCCGAGCAAGATTACTTACTCTGACGAGGAGATCACAGGTAGACATCTGTCTCCAATGTCTAAAAAATGGAAAAAGTCACGGTCATAAAAATGTTTGGATGTTTATGGGCAGTTCTACAGAATTGGTTCGAACTGCTGTCCCACAATCAAAAAAACATACATTCATAAAGCTTATAAGTATTCACATTTTTAGATGTTTACTAAGAGCTTCTATTATTTATTGAATCCCAAAATAATATTTAAAATATCAGTAAGATTAATATATATAAAATCATCATTTATTGTGTACTTTCCACTGGGAGGTGTCTGTCCTGAACCATAACCCCTAAATTTCAACTTGTGAAAATGATATTGAAATAATTTTTGCAATTAAAAAAGTTAATAAAAATAATAATTATAATTATTAATTATATAAATTATAATAAATATAATTTATAATAAATATATAAATAAATATAATTTTTAATTTAATTGCAAAAATTATTTCAATATCATTATATTTAAATCACAAAACTTTAAAAAAAAAAAAAAAAAATTGCCATGTCACTACGGAAACAGTGTGTGTTTTAGTCCATTGGCTGAGACTGATTTTAACACACTTCTACATTTCTGATCAGGAAATATTCCTCTCATCGCCTCTTTCACAGTAGACAGACCATCATTTTGAGTTAAATGTGTTCAAAAGTATGAAAATCTGTGTGTAATGTTAAGAAACATCACTACCACACACCTATTCTGCAATAAAGCAAACTTTTTTGGGTATTATTTCATACAATTTAGTGGTTTTTGAGTGTGTAAAACTGTTCAGAACTGTGCTAGCTAACCATGTGCTGATTATCATCGTTGAGCGAGGCTCAAAAGTACCTAAAATTTCACCACGTTTCGGTCTTGACTTTCAGTAGTGACAAAAATGAACACAATCATTTATTTGGGGGAAATAAACAATTTCATAACATTTATGCAAATCATTAGAATTTTATGCGACTTAAAATCCTGTACTTCGATGATGTCACCACCTAAAATGTGCATCACAACCAAAACATGAAATGTTTTGTCAAAAATAAAGTATACTAGATTATCAACTAAGATGTTATTATAGTGTTTAGTTCCATTCAAAATAATTCACTTTGAAATCAGTATGACAAACTTTATGCCTTTTACAAAGAAAGATTGGATTCAAAATACAACAACTCTCATAAATTAGAAATATTGTTAAAATTGGTAAAATTACAAAAAAAATAATAATTGAAGTTTTTTTTTTTTCCAAAAAAAAAAAAAAGCAATAAATATATTTAGATGTGAGCACAATCTTAATAGGTCAATGTAACCCATCTTAATAAATTACATATCATCCTGTATTGATAGTGACAAATTTGGGAAGAGGAAAAATATTCCAAAACTTACTGGAAAAAAAAAAAAAAAGTTCACCGATCAATATTTATATGTGAATAAAAGCCTAAATTATGTCTGTTTATCACATAAATCAGAGGTCCCCGACCCCCGGGCCGCGGACCGGTACCGGCCCGTGGGTCATTTAGTACCGGGCCGCACAGAAAGAATAAATAACTTATTGAAAAAAAAAAACCTGACTTATGTAATTAGTATGAAATGTGCATTTCTCTCTGGCGCGAGTCAGCATCTCAACTTCAAATTCTCTCCGTTACATCCGTCTATAGCAGTGTTTCTCAAACTTTTTCAGCCCAAGGACCACTTAATCGTCCAATTTTTTTCTGAGGACCACCTAACAGAATCCCACTCTAACACGCCCCCCAAAAACAACAAAACAGGAAGGATAAACTAAATTTAAGTTTAATATGCAACTGTTTCAAGTGAAAAACTAATTATTTAAACACAAATGCAATGATATGATCCATTTTTTCGTTATTAAAACACACCGATCGGGGCTCCAGACTAACTTTTCCACTGGTTGCACTGGTGCTACCAATTTTCTCAATTGGTCGCACAAGCACAAGATTTGGTCGCACATTTTTATGTGACATTTTTACATTTGACTCTATAGCAACGCTTGTTTAGGTCACGTGATACGTTACCGCTAAAAATGAACACACAAGCAAGCAAAATGAGTAAAAAACAAACGTCTCTGGAAAGCCTCTTTGCGAAGGGGAAACGGCCCAGTGACAAGACAGAAGAAGAGCCTACGATTTCCAAGAAAAAGAAAGCTGCATTTAATAACAGACAATACAGGTGTTACACCAGATTCTGCGACCATCGTGTTCTGTGAGCGCAGAGGGCGTGGTTATCATTGCGCTGCGTCATATACGCAAATCGCGTAAATTCTGACGATGGAAGACATTCGCACGAGAACGTTTTTTCTGTATTTATATATAATATAAAAAAATAATAATAATATATAGAGTATATACACAATATATTCTTCGATAAATATTATTCTGAATTGCAAAACAAACAGAAAAAACGTGAAAACGATCACGTGAACGCGCGAATGTTGTATGACGGAAACACACATTTCTCCGCAACTACTACTACTACTCTGCAAACAACCACATTGCGTTTAATCTGGACAAGCAAATGAGCATTTACGAAGGGAATAACCTGCATTTCTAAACCCGTTTCGAACAGATTTCACCTTCTTTGGTTTATCGTCAGAAATTACGCGATTTGCGTATATGACGCAGCGCAATGATAACCACGCCCTCTGCGCTCACAGAACACGATGGTCGCAGAATCTGGTGAAACACCGGGAGTCCTACTTGAAATGTGGATTTACACGCACCAAACCAGCTCTCTAATGAGGCAATGAAGCCTTCAAAATTGCTTCGCCACTTGGAGACCAAGCACCCCGCATTAAAAGACAAGCCTTTTGAGAATTTTGAAAGAAAAAAGTGTGAACAAGAAGGCCAGAAGCAATTACTGAGGCCGCCACAACAGCACTGAAAACCCTGTTGCCATTTCCGACATCCTGTGTGAAGCGGGTTTTACCTCAGTGACCGCAACCAAAACAAAACTACGGAGTAGACTGGACATAAGCAACACACTTCGGGTGTCCTCGTCTCCCATTGGCCCTAGATGGGACCGTCTCGTTACAGAGAAACAGGCTCAGCGTTATGGTGAGTTGTATTTTTCATGCCTTTTATAATTGTTTTTGTGGTGTATCTTGTTTTGAAGGCATGTTTTACGTTGCCATAGCGACCAGAGAGCGTTAGGGGGCAGAGAGGATGTCACTCATGTGATGTTGTTGGCGCGAAGTTGCGAGTAAGCCTACACGGTCCGTGAAAATATTGTCTGATATTAAACCGGTCCGTGGCGCAAAAAAAGGTTGGGGACCACCGACATAAATCATCAGAATTCCCTTCGCTTGATGAATTTAACGATCTCTTCATGAACGCTTTTTGAGTGAACACTTTAAAATGGCGGGAAAGAAGTCTCTCAGATTTCATTAAACAAATATCTTCATTTGTGTTTTGAATATTGACGAAAACGTTACGGGTTTGAAACAACATGAGGGCGAGGAAAATGGTCAGAAATTTATTTTTGGGGTGAATTTTCAAGAAATATGATTTTAATGCTTCCAACCGCCACGACGACGCGGTCAATACCTACACTTCCGCTGCTGAGAGGTCACGTGCTCAGGTCTGGATCTCGAGAACACTCCTTTCCCAAAGTAACCCTTCAAGAACGAGAACACATTACAGTCCACCGGTTTAAAATGACTAATTTAGCATGGCATAACAAGGTAAACAGGGTCAGTCTCACCCGCTCGTACAGCGTCTGTATGTGAGCGGGGTTCGTGACCAGGACTTGATGACTGAAGACTTCCGCTCTGAAGATGATGTGCTCCTCAGAAGACACGGGCAGAGGAGCCCCGAAACACTCGTACACCTTGGCCCGCCGTTTAGGCGCTTGAAACACGGCTTCAGTCATGGAGGACAGCCAGTCCGATCACATAAACGCCATCACAGAGCTCTCCAGAATCCATGCCGCGGTGTCACAGCGAAACCCGTCCGTGCAGCTTCTGGAAACACGAGCTGTGAGTTCCTGGTTTCGGGAATCATGTCTTCCTTTCAAGTCGAACCTCAAAATAATCATATTAAATAAGCGATATTTATCATGAACCCAGAATCAAACATTACGAACTCTATAAGAACTCTATAATAAGAAGAGTGTAATTTGTGTCGAGAGCCAGTAGAGAGCGCTGTTCCCCAAATAAACACACGTGCAGGTTTTCATACATATTCACAATAAAGGCTTTTCGCAGACACCAGAAAACATATAAATATATTTAGACGTACGAAACACTTAAAAAACTTTGTCTTTAATAATGTTCTCAAAGTAATTAGCACTAAACATTAGCTATATAGTTGTAAGCTGGGAAGTATCTACACAATTTGGAGGAATAAGTGAAAACTATAGTTTATGAATAGCATCATTCAGTTTCATTTTATTATAAAAGGGTGACAGGATGATCACACGACCTTCTGTAAGTACAGCGTGTGTGTGTAGCTTATGTCTATGGGACAGAATTTGTTCAAACTGTTTAAAAAAACACATTTAATTGCAAGTATTCAAATTTGAGATGTTTACTAAGATCTCTCGATAAAATTTAAAATATCAGTAAGATTAATATATATATATATATATATATAAAATCATCATTTATTGGGAACTTTCAACTGGGAGGTGGCTATTGAAAACAATGTTGAAGTATTTTTTGCAATTCTTTCCATTGCTATTTAAAAAAAAATATATATATATATATATATATATTTTTTTTTTTTTTTTTTTTAAAGTGAAGTTAAAAAAAAAGATTTTATATTTATTTTTAAAATCATGAAACTTTATGTGAAAAAATGTGACCCACATTGTCATGTCTCTACCGAAACAGTGTGTGTTTTAGTTCATTGGTTGAGACTCATTTTAACACACTTCGACATTTCTGATGGGGAAATATTCCTCTCATCGCCTCTTTCACAGTAGACAGACCATCATTTTGGGTTAAATGTGTTCAAAAGTCTGGTAATCTGTGTGTAACTTTAAATAACGTCAATACCAAACACCTTTTTCTGTAATTAAGCAAACTTTTTTGGGTGTTCTCCCTAAAATCTAGTTGTTTTTACGAGTGTATTAGTGCTCCATGTGCTGATTATCATCTTTGAACTCGACTCAAAAGTACCTAAAATTGTCACTACTGAAACTTCTCATCATTGTTTTTGTTGTGACACATGATCATTTATTTGGGGGAAATAAACAAAATCATTTCAATATGTTTTAATAGTATTTTAGTATGCGAGTTAAAATCCTGTAATGTGATGAAGTCACTAGTGAAAATGTGCATCACGACCGAAACATGGGATATTTTGTCAAAAACAAAGTATATTGAATTATCAGCATCAAGATGTTATTATACTGTTTATTCAAACTAATGAATCCTTCACTTTTAAATCAGTATGATAAACTTTATGCCTTTTAGAAAGAAAGATTGGATTCAAAATATGAAAATCTTATGAATTAAAATTGTAATTGTTATTGATTTACCTGTGATTTTTAAAAACAAAAAACATATATTTGCAAGATAGATGTAAACCAAATCTTAGTAGGTCAATGTAACCCTTCTTATTAAATGATTTATGATTGTGTTTCGGTAGTGACACATTTGGGGAGAGGAAAAATATTCCAAAACTTTCTGAAAATACAATATGAGAATTAGCTGCACAATTACTAGAAATGTGTATCTTGGATATTAGACCACTTGCATACATACAAAAATTTTTTTCATTTCCAACTCTGACTTTGAACCACCTCTGCAGAATGACTTATAAATGCAAATGAACACACACACACACACACACACACACACACCCGCCTCACACGCAGGACTAGAGCAATGACAGAAAAGCTTTGCTTGTTTTGTTTAAAAGGTTTTCTATCAAAACGAAGACAGGATTTGACATTGAGTGACGCTGCCGTGAGTTTGTGAGCGCTGGACGTGGGTGGAGAGTTCGACAGGCTTTAAATGAAGAAATCCTCTCGTGATCTTTTGTTGGAAACGCAGGTGCCACTCCTGTACATTATTGTGAGACGACACACATTTTCTTTGCTAAATGACATTCCACAGGATTATTTAGACTCCCGGGTAACAAAAATGTGTTCAAAGAAAGTTTCGCGTTCCCACTGAATTCAAAAACTTGAGTTTTTTTGGTTATACGAATGTTCAGAGAACGTTATGTTTTGCAAACATTATGGACACGTTACTTTTGAATGTTCTCTGAACGTTCTGAAACAACATTTAAAAACATAAGGCGAACGTCCAACTAGAAGATTTCTGAAGAAAACGTTTCATGAAGGATGTGTAAAGTTTTTGTGCTTACATCATTACTCTGAACAATCGTTATATTTACGTTACATTCATAACATTGAGAGAACGTTCTCTGTTGGCTGGTTTTACATCAACCCCGAACAGTAAATGTAAAAGTGTCCAAAGGGAGTTTATGTCAGATTTTCCTCAAACTCCAGGTAAGACTAAGTGAAGCCCAAACGCACATCTTCAACATTTTCACTGCAGATTTCGTGGGTTTTAACAATAACGTCTTTTCATAAACAGGGTTGTGGAGTAACGAAACACAAGTAACTTAGTGACGTATTTAAAATACAAAACTTGAGTGACTGTGTTTCATGTTAAATGGGTGGTAATCAGATTACAGTGTGTTTTAGATTACCAAAGTGATTACTTTGAGTTTTAATGTCATTTAAACAGCGATTGGTGATTCTCTGACTCTGACCGTCTGAAAAAGACCAGTTCAGTTTCATCAACATTTAATACTTTTATTATTTTTATTTAGTTCTGTCCTGAACGAGACAAAATGACTGAATTTATATAAAAAACTGTCCTGTCATGACCTGATGATCCACGACCGTTTTCATGTTTTGTGAGTCATTTTATAATTCACTCGTCACTGTGACTTTTTCTCACTATTGCGAGATTTAAACTCACAATTGCAAGTTATAAAGTCAGAATTGCAATACTGACTTTTTTTCTTGCAATTGTGAATTTAGTATGTGAGTTTATATCTCATAATTCTGACTTTTCTCAATATTGTGAGTTTATATCTCATAATTCTGACTTTATAACTCACAATTGCAACTTTATATCACTCAATTCTGAGGGAAAAAGTCAGAATTGTGAGATAAAAACTCTCAATGACCTTTTTTGTGTTTGTTTCACACTTATTAGTATTCCAAAGTATTCTAAAGTATTTAGATGAAGTGACTAAACTTGAGTAATGTAACGAAATACGTTACAAATGACTTTTTAAAGCATGTATTTTGTAATCTGTAGTGAAATACTACGGCTGAAAGCTTGTGGTCTTTTTAACATGATATTCAAGGATTTCTCCTGTTGTGGAACACATGAAATTGTTTTAGGATGTATAACCATGTCCTCACAGATGCCGCCGCTGTAATGTAATACTGTAACGTTGCCAGTTTTGACACTGAGACCAGAAAACAAAACAAACTCTCCGGCAGCGTTGTGTTCTGTTCAGCAGGTGTATTCCTTCACACTTCAGCCCTTCGACTCTCAAACACACGGAGCGGATCAAGCTGCCGTGAGCGAAGCGCTCCACGCTGTCCTGAAGCCTGTGCTATCTTTGGCTGCATTCCTTCAACCATTTTTAAAGCAGCAGAATGTATTTTCTGAAATGGCTTGGCATTGTCCATGAAGCGTCTTGGCAGGATGAGGTATCTGGGGGATTGATAGTAACAAAGCGAAGGATATGCTGATACAGCACAAAAACACATTTAATCATCATCATCAAAATAGGCAGCAGGCCACGGTCCAGAGCGGAGCCGTCCACTCGAAACTGTCCATTCCCATCCCGCTCTCGAGAGAATACAAGTTTATAAATCACCACTGAGGCTGAAGTATGTAAAAGCTTTCCCATAGTGCTGCAATGACACGACGAGAGAGAGCGATCGACATGGAGCCGCTGGATCTCTGGAGAATCACCCGTTTTAAACAGAGGATTTATTTTCGCGTCTATTAATGGTGAAGCTACAGTCACGTCTCCAGCTTGAGATCCTCTTCATCTGAACCGGTTCTTTCTCTGGTAGTGAATGTTTTATGAGCAGCAGAAGCCGAAGAGCCGAAGCACAACCACAACAATACATGCAGTTTTGTTTTTGAACCACTAGAGGGACAAAACATATAGTTTTTAAAATATTTTAAACACCTTTAAACCTAAAATAAGAGTCTGATCTCGAGAAACCGTCGCACATTTTATACAAAAATGTAGTTTTTAAGCACAAATGCTGGTCTTGCTCTGCTCTGATGCGCCACACATCACGTCGTCACGCTGGAAAGGTCACGTGACGTAGGCGGAAGTACCGCGGTAAAACTCGAAAAACTTCAAAATCGTCCGACATCGTCGTTGTTCTACCCTTTTTTTGTAAAGGTGTTTGACGTTCTCTTTGTAAACTCTGGATCGGTACTACGTCACGTGACCTTTCCAGCGTGATGACGTGATGTGTGGCGCATCAGAGCAAGACCAGCATTTGTGCTTAAAAACGATATTTTGTGCGCCGGTTTCTCTAGATCAGACTCTTATTCCTCGTCTGGATCATGTAGATCTTTGAAGCTGCTCTGAAACTGACATTTGGACCCGTTGAACCCCATTGAAGTCCACTATATGGAGAACAATCCTCTTCGTTTCTTTTCCACCGAAGAGAGAAAGACGTGAACATCTTGATGACACGCAGGAGAGGGAATTATTTTGTTCTGAACGGAACTAATGCTTTAATATCATTATTAAAGACTCTGAGAGAATTTACAGTTTTGACTTTCACATTTTCACCAGTCATATTAAACTCGCTGATTCTCAACACAAAGACGATTGCGCAAGAAGTGACAGGCACGGCAAGTGGAAGCGTACAA
This sequence comes from Opsariichthys bidens, assembly GCA_037194245.1. NCBI lineage: Eukaryota > Metazoa > Chordata > Actinopteri > Cypriniformes > Xenocyprididae > Opsariichthys > Opsariichthys bidens. Next base: position 7,683,667 of record CM074312.1, read on the forward strand.
AAAACGAATGACAGATGCCTTTTCTTCCACTTCCTCCTGGAAAACGGCATCAAATCAAAGCTCTTTTATTGTCCAAGCTCCCTCATTTCTCCCTGACGCATGACTAAAACCTTCTAACATCAAAAGGAAGAAGTATTCCCGTCCTGTCCAGCTGGAAATGATATTTTATCAAAGGAGATACGCATCTACCGCGGGGTGCAGCGGAGTTCACGTTTTGCAATCACGGCAGGGTGTGTTCAGAGACACGCAATAAAAGCATGACGTAATGCCTGAAAGTGGCTGTGCGTGTTCGGGAACGGCACGCACACTCCTGCCGCGGGAAGACCTCGTCTGACAAACACTGCAGGCGTGCGGCGACTTGAGCGAACGGCACGTCAGTCAAAAGAGTGCAAGTGTGAAAAGTTCATCGTTTGAAAATATTTATTTACATATTCAAAATACAGTCCACATTTACCGGTTTACATCATGCCATTGAAAATGTATGAAAGATGCTCCCTTTTAAAATCTTTGTTTCATATTTACATGCATTTCGTGAATTAAAGTAAAAAAATTAAGGTTTCAGAATGATTTGAACAACAAAGCATAAAAAGTCCCTCGCAGTTTAAACAAATTGCTCATGAACGAGAAAGGCGAGATATTTCAGATCAGAATTTGAGGCAAAAGAAGCAAGTCATCGAAGAAAGTGTTTTATTTGCTCGTGCGACCGAATTTCAGTGGTTAAAATGAAACGTTTTCAGATTGATCTCGTATACTGCATCTGCTCACTTTTCGGTTCTTTCATCGCAGTCCTACATGAAGAAATGCTGGAGACACTCCGGAAGATGGTGTGAATCTGAACTTATGATCAAGCTTTTGATGATGGCCGACGATGAACCGGTGTCAAAAAGTCTGAGACCACGCTCGAGTCGTTTCAGGAGCCTGTTAAACTTCAAAAAAAGTGTCACCTACACACAGAAAGTCAATCCTTTTTGTTCATTTATTTAGTTCCAATCTTTACATTTTTTAAAATGCAGTCTCAGACTTTTGGACTCCGCTGTATTCAAAATTAAATATGGAGTGTCACTTTTATGTCCTTGGCTTCATCTGCAAGGACCGTGAATGCAAAAATCACCTGCTAAAGAACATTTTCACAGTGGTACCGCCCGTCGCGGCGGTCGCTCTCTGCTGGTTTCTCTGTCTGTTACGGTGCAGGAGCGCTCAGGATCACGGACGCGGACTAGTACAAGTCCCTCATGATCTCCTGCAGGAGCGGGTGTAAGCACCAGTCCACCTCCGTCTCCTTCATCAGCTGGATCAGCTGGACGTGGTCGGTCACCAGCTGCCGCAGGTCCGTCATCTTCTGCAGAACCTTGGCGAAGAGCTGCAGCGAGTCGGGGTGGTTGGTCTTCAGCTGCAGCTCCAGAGAGTGAAGGACCGTCTCCTGCAGATCCTCGATGGGCTTGACGTTCAGCAGTCCGGGCCGATCTAACACGGGAAAACAAGCGAGAATCCCTCAGTTCCACTTCAGGTTTTTCCTGTTCGGCTCATATTTCAACAGAGACTAAACAACAAAAAAAATCCCCTTGCAAATTCTCAAAAGCCTGTTCTTGTTGTTGGTATAATATCTGAAAATCTTAACATGCTCATAATTCATAATAAAACATCACGATAATCACACATATCCTCCTCCCACGTTCTCATTAAGCGATAAAAAACCATTGTCGTTATTTATATGCAGTAAATCGTAAAGAATAACGCACAGAGGATTTCCTCTTTAATAATCCAAGACTGGCAAATGTTCTCTAAAATATTTTAGAAATAATTCATCATTTTAATGAAAAAGTTAAATTGATCTGAATTAAAAACTGAAAGTAAAAATGGGCTTCATTCTCTTCCTGAGTCTTATTTAGTACCACCGAATATGATTTTTATGCATTTATAATTAATCATTATAGTTTTATTAATATTTTGAATTAGTTTATGTTTTTATGTTCCATTTTAATTTCACTTTTGCAACTTTTATACGCTTTATTTATATATTTTTTCAGAATACATCGGTATAGTTTTTTATTCATTTCTAGTTTTCGTTTTTTGGAACATGAAAATGGGATCTGTTGAAATAAAATGTTTCTCTTTATCTATTTTATTTCAAGTGACAACAATGTTTTATTGCGGTTTTTGTGTTTCAGTAATATCAACATTGATTTGTAATATCACGAGTCGTCGATAGTTTTGAATCATCAAAGCTCGAGGTCGTCATGTTATGAAATGTTCACGCATCAGTGACCAACGAAACTACACGATGACCTGCTTTCAGGGTCTTGTGGTTTTACCAGCGACTCGTGCATGAAATAATAAGGTTCAGAAGGAGCCGAATCTGAGTCTGCTGACTCCGGTTTGAGCTCAGCTTCATCTCTGAACTCACCTCCGCTCAGGATGATGACGGCCAGGAACAGCGCCATGTCGCTGTCGTCCAGCTCCAGCATGTTGAACTTGACGGAGAACTCGAACTTGGGCTCCATCATTTCGCAGAAGGGTTTGCGCAAGCTCTTGAGGAACTCGCGGGTCATGAAGATCTGACCGTAGGAGATGAGCGTGCCGTCTTTGTTCATGAGCGGCGCCATCATGATGATGAGGACCTCGATGACGCCGTACTTCAGGAGCGTCACTTGGTCGTTCAAGTCCAGGTTGACGAAGCCCGGGATGCTCTTGGCGAATTCGGTGACTTCGCTGACGGCTTCGGCCGAACGCGACTGGCAGCTGTGGAAGAAGCGGAGCTCCACTTCACGCATGATGCCCATGTCGGATCTCCGGTGCTCCTGCATGGGCATCTGCCGGCAGTTGATCATGTGCTCTCCTTCCATCAGAGACTTCATGTCGTGGATAACGAAAGGCTGTGAACAACAAGATAAGTGTGCGTTTAAGTATAAGACAATATGGACTGTGATGTGAGAACCACACCGACTGTAAACATTACGACAAATAACCTCTTTAAGAAAGGCACTACAACATGTCCAGTCTGGGTGTTGTTTCTGGGCCCTACTACAATTAATCTCCTCATATCCTCCATTGTTGCAGCTCCTCTCCTCCCGGTCTGTCAGTAACGCTCTGTTTACTTCCCGTGTCTCCTTCTGAAAAGCACACTGTGCTCTGATTGGTTGGCTGGAGCGGTGGTTGTGATTGATGTTTGGGAAATGTCCCGCCCCTTACCATAACCACCAGTTTCAACACTCAACCAGGCCCCGCCCCTTTATTCTGCGCATGAATTATTTAAATATTGTGAGATCTCTATATACACTGATATAGAGAAGAACTCCTGCATTTTCATGCTCGAACAGCAGCATGACACACTAGAGACAGACGGTCCTGTTGGCATTGGCTGGATAACGTCTCAAGGTTTCTCTCAAGCGCCGTTGCAGAGATTTCAGCTCAAAACATCAGCAACCACGAGTCATTGTGTATCAAACTTCAGTTCACAACACGAGAGCCGCTGTAACGCAGTCTTCTGTCGGTCAGGTCAAGGTCAGCAGTGTCTTGTTGAACGTGTTTTATCTACAGTAGGTACACTGGAAAAAGTTTGTCTTCCGGAAGTGTCCATATGATGGACACTTCACTATCCCATGAGGCCACGGGAGCGGATTTGTGAATGGCAGTGAAGCGACGCAACGGATGCTGTAGGTCACATGATGTAGTATATCTAAATAATCTAGATAAATCAGCCATGAAGGTTCATTTCAACAGGGAGCTTGAGGTACACTGGCAAAGCATTCGCGTTTTATACGGTATGTGTGTCAAGTTCTGGATTGTACGGTAATATAATAAAATATGAGTTCAGGATGAACACGGCCGCTCAGTGTCGGCTCTAATTCCTCTCAGTGTTTTACTCTGGGATTAGAATGAATCCACAAGCTGATCTTCTGTTTCGTGTCAACTTCTGCGGAGCGCATATGCCCCGAACGGTTCCGATATGTACATATTTACATCTATACTTTCATACTTTCTTTCAGCAGTCTGTGCCTTTATAAATATTTCCCTCCGAAGAGAGCAGATGTGAGGAGTCGTCAAAACAAGCATCTGACAGCCTTGGTCGTATCTCCAGTTGAACACGTGACGCAGGAGCTTCACTTATTTCTGCTGTCAACACGACCCTGATGTTGAGTGGAGGGGCTTTTTTTACTTTGATTGCATGTTTATGTTCATAAAATAAATGTAAAATGCATCCTTTAAAATAACTTCTGCATTATGTTATCTAATGCAAGAGCCAGAGTGTGTAATGTTTGCTTTAACCGTTAATATTATCCAGTGAATAAGTGTTTCATTTTACAGTGAAACAATGTTGTCGTGTATGTTTTTCATGCACAGCTTTATGACGAGAGCATGGCGTGAGATTAGTAAGCGTCGGAAACCTGAATTTCTGCCTAGGCCACGCTTCAAGTGCACTTCATGTTGCGTCTAGACAGCCGCGGCGCTACCTGTGATGGTTTCGAATGTCTGCACCTGCGAGCGGCGTCTCAGTCCAGTGCTAAACATTTAAACTGCACATATTCTGCTGTTCGAGCGTGAAAAAGCTTTCCAAAGTCGGGAGATATTCTCGAAGCGACCAATCAGTGTGCTTTTCAGAAGGAGAGACGGGAAGTAAACAGAGCGTTACTGACAGACTGGGAAGAGAGGTGCTGCACAATGGAGGATATGAGGAGAGCCCCAAAACAACATCAAGACTAAATGATGCCAAGGAAGCCGTGATGAAAGGCTCTGGACTCACTGCATTGTCGCTGGTCTTTCCCGACAGTATGGCTCTGGCCTTGGCTTTGGTCAGGGGGAAGTACTTCAGATAGGACTCGTACAGATGTCTGGCCAGGGCTCGGAGATCGGCCGATTCCGGGTGCATGTGGTCCATGTCAGTGGAGAACTCGGCCATGAGCTTCTCTTTCTCGGCTTGGGGCATTCGACCAAAACGAATGGCTGGGAAAAAAGCAAACAAACAGACAGTTGAAAACCCCCAAATCCCAGATCCATCACGCTGACAGTCTTTGCTCGACGTCTTGGGTCTGTGGGGATGTGTGGGAGTTTGTTTTGGGTCTCTCAGTATGCTCGCGCAGGTCATCACGACCGACTCCGACATTCTACAGCGCTTTTATTCTGACAAACAAATACTGTCGGATTTCCTTTGAAACGATTTTCACTCATAAAGTCAGTTTCACAAATACTCACACATTTTCACTCCAGTAATCTTTTTTCAAAGAATTTTTAAGGAAAACTATTTGTATTGGCCTGATCGTTAGTATTACCACGTATCATTTTAGATCTATGTAGTAATTCGTCGAGTCTCCTTCACAATATTTAATTCCGTTTTTGGAATAAACTCGAACGCATGTGACTTAGTGATGATGTCATCAACCAGACACACAGAGACACTCCAGACAAATACTTTTACTTTTTTTTTTTTTAAATTGATTCTTTATATAATATTAATTGTCCTAAAGACAAAGTAAAAAGATTGTTTACTTAATCATTTATTTACTTTTTTGGACATAAGCCAAAATGTTACATTATCAATCAAAATATGAATTTATTATTTTTCTATATGAGTTTTATTTGCTCAGAAATAGATGGTTCTGTGAAGGTTCTTTACACACAGTAACAATTTAGAACCGGATCATCCCGAAGAGCCGTTTTATGCTAAAATGATTCTTTGTGTCAGAGTTGAGGCTTTTTATTCCCACCGGTAACTGTCAAACCTCATTCCTGGAGCTCAGCACAAATTATCCTTTTTAAAACATTGTGACTGTGATCCACGTTTGAGCGGTTCTGCTGAGCTCTTCTCTTCTAAGAAAGTGGCATAATTACTTGAACTTAAACAAATGGATGGCTCTAAACTCATTGTGTATTTCTATGCATTTATTCCTGTTCACTGTCAGTTATCCTTTATTAATGCATTCAGTTAATAACTTGCTCGATCACTGTCGTTGTTCACATAGTTGACAGAACTGTCACTGTTTTTAATGCAAAACCCCTAACAGAGGCTACAAGGCCTCACTAGACCAGCTGGATAGGTAGAAAAAGCATAAAAATTGAAATCCCTTATATTTCTGAAAATGAACCATTCTCTCGATAAGAACATTATGGATTGCATAGCACTTTCTTAATTGAACTGTAATCTTATTTAGAAGCATTTTCTCAAGAGAGGGACTTTAGCACAAAACAGACGTAAACCGGAAACTATGATTTAGAAAACTGAACTTTAAATAAACACACTCGTTTCACTTTTACAGCGCCAGCGTTCTTTTAAAGCTTCTCCTTTTGTGTTCCAGGAAAAAAGTAAAAGAATAAAAGCATATGGTTTGAGAATGACCTGAGTGGGCAAATCATGTTCATTTATGGGTGAACCGCCCGATGTAAAATACGTTTGAAAGTAAAGAGATATCAGATATGGTCACATGACAGGCCTGAAGACTAATCTAACAATAGCATCTAATACCAAATTAATCTGTGCATTGCAATCTCAACTTTGTGACACCTGTAAGTATTTCCGCTGAATCTAGGACGGCCGGCGTGATCAAAGGCAACAGAAACAGGGACATACGCCAAGTCGTAAACCCATTTAACCATTTTGCCAGTTAAGCTGAAAATAATGCCACTTTAAAACACTTTAACAACTGCTGAAATGTACATTTTTACCTTGGGAAATTTTTTAGGCCAGTTAGACAGGAAGCATGAAAAAGTGCCCTCGATTTATTGTACAAATTAAAATTGTTGTGTACATTTTTCTTTTACACAAAAACACTTAAAAAAAACAAAAACAAAAACCTTTGATCGGGATGGTCTGATTACGTTATTTGACTTGGGGGTTGGGCAGCGCCGGTGAAGGTGACGTCTGAAGGTTCTAACCCACAGAATGCCAGAAGTTATCTAATATGTGCAGTGGTAGAAAGTAAACGGTTCCTTTCATGAATATATATGCCCTGACTTGCTGCAGAACCATTCTGATTGATATGACATATTCATTACTATCACGCCTTTTGTAAATGAGTGCATGCCAAAGTATCTCTCTCTCCTGTACGGTTTGGCTGGAGGCCAGAGCGAGTGACACAGCATGTTTGTGACTGACTGTCCATGCTTCCATGAATCATTGATAAAAGAGACCAAATCCCTGCCAGATTTCAACCAACCAATGCAATGTACGTGAAAAGACAGAGAGAGAGAGAGAGAGAGAGAGAGAGAGCGTGCGAAGAGGGAGGAGGGAAAAGAGAGCAAGCCAATGGGAATGTGGCTGATAACGCTAAACTTGACTGACCCCGCAGGAAAACACCTGCGACCCGCTTCAGAGCGCTCAGACCCTCGAAACAGAGCCGCTTCTGAGAGCATTTACTGAATCTGCGTTAAACAAGATGAAAACAGGAAGTGAAACAATTCAAGAAAAACTAAACAAAATACATTTAAAAATAACATCTTAAATGAATAAAAAAAGGAGAAAAAGATTCAGGCAAAATAAAACTGTACAGGCATAAATATAAACAGATAGATAGATAGACAGATTGATAGATAGATAGACAGATTGATGGATAGATAGATAGATAGATAGATAGATAGATAGATAGATAGATAGATAGATAGACAGATTGATAGATAGATAGAGAGATAGATAGACAGATTGATAGATAGACAGACAGATAGATAGATAGATAGATAGATAGATAGATAGATGATGGTATGACATGTGGTGTTCCACGCTGAGGTGTTTTAACCAAGACTAGTGCGGTTGCAGGGTTGCAAGTAAGGTGTCACTCTGCCTTTAAGCCCAGAGGCAACACTCACGCACACACACACACACTCACACGCACACACACGCATGCGCGCACATGCACAGACGCATACACACAAGATCTCTGCACGTTCTGAAAGAGATGCCACATTTGTTGCAGCAGGAGACCACACAAAGGAAACAACAAGGCATACGAAGCAAAGCGCAGTTGTCTCAGGGCGTAGCGTTCAGAAGAGTCTGTCTCGAGTGGTTCAAACAGAAACCAGTTCTGTGAAATGGCAGGGCCTTTCTCATGAGCGCAGGGTTCATGTCAGACCCAGCTCTGCACCGCGGCAGCTCACCGTTGTGTGACATGCCAACCATCAGACACTTCTGAAAGCGGCAGTACTGGCACTTGTTGCGACTCTTCTTGTGGATGCGGCAGTGCAGGTCGCAGTGGTCGTAGACGAGCTTCAACCGAATGGTTCTGCGGAAGAATCCCTGCCAAAAAAAAAAGAAAAAGGAATGCCGTGAGGAAGGAAGGGGAATAGGCTTTCCTGAAGCCTTGTTAGAATTCTTTAAAAACATATCTGATCTATTCAGCTCATTGTCAAGAATCACAATAGCAGTTCCTATAGACCTGAGGTCTGAGCGCTTAACCCAACTCAATTCAGCGCCACTACAACAACACGGATCCTCTGAGCGGCCTAAATGTTTTTTGGTCAACACGTCATCAATACTTCTTCCATTCTCTATTATGAGTGTTAATATTTTACACCTGACGGGATGGTTTTGGTGGGAAATTGAGTCACTCTCCCGCGTCTCCTCGCATCTGTGAATAGAGTAAAGTTGCTCGGACCGAGTCCGGTGTGGGTCGGTCATCGAGAGAGAGCGGTCGACATGGAGCCGCTGGATCTCTGGAGAATCACCCGTTTTAAACAGAGGATTTATTTTCGCGTCTATTAATGGTGAAGCTACAGTCACGTCTCCAGCTTGAGATCCTCTTCATCTGAACCGGTTCTTTCTCTGGTAGTGAATGTTTTATGAGCAGCAGAAGCCGAAGAGCCGAAGCACAACCACAACAATACATGCAGTTTTGTTTTTGAACCACTAGAGCCAAAAGTTACACAGTGGACCTTTAAAGGAAATGTTCACCCCAAAAATGAAAATTCGGTCATCATTTATTCACCTTCATGTCATTCTAAATCTATGGAACTTTAAAAGAACGTACCGGCCGCTCTTTTCCATTCAGAACGGGACTGAAGCTTACAAAAACTATCATACTGAAAATATTTCAATATAAATTGCTTGAAATAAAAATAAAACTTATTAGACATCATTTCTTATTTTCTTTTAGGTTAACTTGAATGTACGAAAATAATCCAAACTAAAACAGAAGTAAAAAAAAAAAAATGACTAAAACTTTTACTAAAATGAAAACGGAAAATATTAAAAAATCTAAATAATAATAAAAATATAACAGTATCTAAATGATTCTAAAATACCATAAAAGGAACAGGAACAACATCTGCTCTGAACAAACTGTTTTTGTGAATGAGATCTTGAATGAATTAGTTGATTCCGGAGGTCAAAGATTCGTTAGTTCAGCTCTGTTCCTGCGTGATCCGCACAGAGGAGAAGGTTCTTCAGATTGTTCACGTGATTGCTGAAAGGTTCTTTGAGGAACCAAGCTTTTATTTTAAGAGTGAACTTTTATGGTGATTCTTTTTGAGAATCTTCAAGACTGTGTCCTGTTGGGTTCACAAAAAAAACTAACAGATGAAAGATTTCCGGGTGAACAGTTCTGCCGACGTTATTTAAGTTGCCCTCAGACGGTTCTCGGTTCATCTACTGGCCCTTTAAGTACGGTGGCCGAGAGAATAAGAAAACACATGCAAATAAAAAAAACCGTGATCATCAGTTTGACGACACATGTGCTGCAAATCCTCACAACACATGCAAACACAAAAACACGCTGCAAATACACAAACCACAGCGGAAATGTTTCAAGGGGGACCCCAAAAAGTAGGACGTGCGTCCAAAACCAGTTCAACTCACTGATCCCTATATAGTGAACGGCATTTGAGCGCACAGTGTGTTCACAATCATTACATCCTATAAAAACTGCAAACAAAAATAAACGTAAGTGTACATTATTTCATGTATTTATTATTTTTAATAAAGTGTTTTTCAGGTCGTCGAGCGCCTCAGGCGCCGTTACCATGACGTCACATTAGTAACAGATGATTAACGAATATCTTTAAATCCTCCACTAAATGATCATCTCTTAAAGTTGAACGAGTGAACAACAACGCCACGTATTAAAACACTTTTCTGTCAGTGAAACACATCACATGGAGTTCATGCCTACATGATATATTTTAATATTTTTTGGTTTGTGCTGTTGTCTAGTAGGGTCCGTCACTTTTTGGGGTTTTTGTGTTTGCATGTGTCGCGAGGATTTGCAGCACATGTGTCGTCAAACTGATGATCACGTTTTTTTTTGTTTTTTTTTATTTGCATGCGTTTTCTTATTCGCTCTCTCGGCCACCGTACTTGAGAGATTTCCATTCAACATGCCTCTGGAGTCATCACGCACCCAAAGATAACCCGAGGTCTCACGATAGCGAGCTTTATCTAAATAATATATCATCAGGACAGACAAGAAGGGCCTGCTTTGGACTTTGGCCAGAAAACAATTCTGTTTGGTGATCGTCTTGACACGAGGTCATGAATAGCTGTAGAATGCGTGTGCAAATATTGTGAAAACCCACATGGCTGGACCTCGACAAACAGCGCACACGCTTCCAACGACGCTTCGCCGATTTCCATCGGCACAGATTCTCGAGCGCATCCGTTTGGCGTGTTTAAAGTGGAAACAATACAGGGTGCAAAAAGACGCTGACTATCTATTTTTGGTCGGCGTTTTCTTACACCCGTGGAGTCAAAGACCCGCTCCGTGCAGTATTTTTAGTATGTCAAAAAATACATAGTGATGTGAGAAGTATGCACACAGGAAAGAGCCTTTTAAAAGAGGATGTTTTTCATGCATTTTCTCTGCCTCTCGATCACTCCACTTTTAAATTTAGAAACATCGTAGGCCAAAAATATATATAGTAAGGTGCAACATCACGGCTTTGTATTGTTAAACAATCAAGGAGTCACCGTGTTGGCTGAACCCGTCTTTAAGGCCGCGGAACAATACCAGTTTCTCTTGTGGTCGCACCATTTTTAGTAAAGCCGTAGTAGGAACATCCCGAATTTAGTACGTTCCAAAATGTGTTTTTCAGACCGACACACATTAAACAGTTTCATTCTTCAGAGAGCGCAGCTCAGAGCGGGGATGTGGTTACCCGCGAGATTTGCGTTTTTTTTTTTTTTTTTTTAAAGGATCATCCTGTTGCAAAGTCCTCACACCAACACTTTTCATAAATGTTTGGCGTGATGAGATCTGCACTAGTGCTCGATCAAAAACACAGTGAAATAGAGTTTTCAGCGTCACACGACCCTTCGGAAATCATTCTGAGATGAACATTTCTTGATGAAGAACAGCCTTCACTTGAAATAGGTTATTTAATAAAAGTATTGATTTCTTTCAAGGAAAGACAGAACCCCCGGTGTGTCAATAAAGCGGTTGATAGAAAGTGTTCAGCGCGCATGTGGAGCTCTTTTTAACTTTCTGAGAGATGTATCATGAAAACCACAGATGTAGAGTGTGTGGGAAATGTGAGCACCTGAGATGTCTGGGTCACCCACTCAAATGATTATTCTTATTGAGACATCTCTCTCTGCCCATACATATTTCTGCCACAGTGGAAACTTGCCGGGGGTTTGCGGTTGAAGTGACAGACAGGTTTGGGTGTATCAGGCAGGGCATTTTCAGACTTTATCTGCATGTCTGAGAATGAATTTGATGTTCGATGTTCTAAATTTGTCAGAATGACTGGAAGAGTGTGGTGTTTTCGGGGTAAGAATGCATCTGATTGTTCAAAGCTCTTCTCTATTAAGCCGTGTGTGTGTGTGTGGGTGCTGTGGTGTGCTGGTTAAAGATCTGAGCTGAAAAGCAAACAGTGGTGAGTTTGAACCTCGCAGGAGCGTCACCTTGACACGGAGCTCCGGAGGGATTGTTTGATTCCACAAGCGCTGTATATTAAACTTCAGGTCTCAGGTCTGTTTTAGCATCAACATATTTCACTTCAGAAACTACAGGGTTCACATTAAATGTAGTGCTGTCAAAATGAGCGCATGCGTTATAATATTTAACGCAGCAGCCGCCATGACGTGGTTATTGTTGCACTATGCGATCACGCTCTTATTCGCGCAAACGCTTTTAAAAGCGTTTCAGCGTCGCAGTACAAATGAGAGCGTGCCGTCTGCAATATGGAAGGCCAAAAGGGTCAAAAACACGTGGATTTGAACTCTCGCGTGACAGAGAGACAAACAAGAACTCACAGAATTATGGCAAAATGCCCGTTTTGTGGAGAATCCTCATGAGAGCGGACTTCAATTAACGTCTTAAACGAACTTAAAGAGAAAATGAGATGCGCGCGTCATGTTCGGCTCTTAAAGTGACAGCAGCCTAATTAACCGGTTGATGCCTCGATGGTAATCAAAGAGAAAACTGTAGATTTAATTAAGATTAATCTATGTTGACTTCATAATTTATGTCGTTAAGGATGTAAAGTGTTTAATAGTAACTTTAATCAATTTCTGTATATTTCCGACCTGTTAGACGGGTAAATATGACATATGTTATAATGGGTTTTTATGTTTGAAGTTCACTTAAATGAAGAGTTGTTATTTTTTAAAAGCCTAATTAATGTTGAACTTTGAACAGTTATACAGTAATGTTGAATGTATAATTAATGTTAAAATGAGTACAGTAGTTGTATTAGTGACACTGACCTTCATTCATAAATGGCATAAAATACAACATATTTTAAATACACCATTTTTAATCGCAATTAATTACTGAACAAGACTGTGCAATTAATTAGTTCATTATTTTAATCGATGGAAAGCACTAAATCGTAAGTATTCAGAACAATATGAAGCTAATAAACACTAACATACAATGACGAAGAAATATCGCAGTGGATATTTTTTACGAATCAAATATGAGTAAATGAATGACGTGATCATGTGACTCTTTGTAAAGGTGCTCAGAGGTCAAACAGAATGTCATTCATGCCAAAATTCAGTTTTACGTTCTCATTGAAATCCTAGTTGTGATATAATTTGGTAGTTCATTACTAATTGTCATATATAATTATAATAATGACAATTCGTAATTAAAAAAGCAGGCTTTGCTTTTTAAGAAATGTAGCTTCTGTTGATGTTTGTCGATGAATGTTTATATGTAAATAAAAGCCTAAATTCAATCCGTCCATCATATAAAACATTCGAGTCTCTTCAGAAAATTTGGATCGGACTGTTCCATTTCTATGGATTAGTTTTGTGATCTCTTGAGGAACTTTTTGAAGCGTCAAACTCAGATTTCATCAAAAATATCTTCACGTGTGCTCTGAAGATGAACGGAGGTCTTACGGGTGTGGAACGACACGAGGGAGAGGAATTAATGACTGAAATGATATTTTCGGGTGACTTAACGCTTAAACTCGGAGCGAAGTGAAGCTGAAGAAAGTTTGGGCCGTACCTTGCAGCCCTCGCAGGCGTGAACGCCGTAATGGAAGCCCGAGGCCTTGTCTCCACACACGCGACACTCGATGTTCAACACGGAGGCGGACGGATCTTCGTGAGCTTTGGAAAGCGACAGGCTGTTCTCGGCGAACTGTGGAGGAGACTCGGGTTCGAGTTTGATCGAGCCTGAAACGGATCAGAAGGTTTAGAATAAGAGTCCAATCAACACATTTATTCAAGTTGTTTTACGGTAAAACTAAAAGTGCTGTTCATGCAACAATTCTAAAGATTTCATAATGCTTTTGAAAGAGTCTCTTCTGCTCTCCAGCGCTGCATTTATTCGATCAAAAATACAGTAAAACAGTGAAATATTAGTTCATCAGTTTTCTATGTGAACATACAGCACAGTGTCATTTATTCAGCATCATCGCTCCAGTCTTCAGCGTCACATGATCCTTCACAAATCATTCAAACATTTATGATTATTATCGGTGTTGAAAACAGTTCATATTTTGGTGGAAACTGTCATACAGAACTATTCAAAAGTTATACGAGTCATTTATAACGTCACAAAAGATGCTATTTCAACTAAATGCAGTTCTTTTGAATTTTCTGTTCATCAAAGAATCCTGAAAAATAAACATATGACACACAAATATGATGTTTTCAACACTGATGATAGTCAGTGATGATGTTCTGTGAATGATTTGTGAAGGATCATGTGACGCTGAAGACGGGAGTGATGATGCTGGACACTCACTGTACTGTATATTCACATAGAAAACTGATGGAACGATATTTCACAGCTTTACTGTATCTTTGATCGAATAAGTTCCGCAGTGGTGAGCCGAGGGACTGCAGAAGAGTCTCACTGTACTTTGTGAGGGGTGCGCTCTGAATCCGCTGTCCTCGGCGCTGTAGCTGCTCTCGTGAGCTCTGTAGATGCTCTCCTGCGTCCTGTAGCTGTACATGTGCGTCAGATCCATCATGTGCGGCATCTCGTTCTGCGGCGGACTCGGCTCGTACTCGATGCCGGAAATGGTGGTGTAGTCCAGCGTGGAGAAGGGCTTCATGTCCAGCGAGTGTGAGCTGTCGTCCAGTTCGTCCAGTTCCAGAGCGCTCAGGCCGAATCCCACGGGCCAGGCGAACGTCTGCGTGTCCACCATATCTGCCAAAGAAAGAGCCACTGCAGAATGAGGCCAAAGGCACTTCTGTGCTCCAGCAAGAGCATCAACAACATCAACAGGATTTCCAAAAACACTCTCAGCCTTTTTTTTCCCAAGATACGTCGCGTTTAGTGCGTCATTTGATTTGCCGTTCCCGAAACGACTGTGTAATGTTTTTAAAGTGCATTTCATACGAGACTAAATGAAGAGCTTACGGTCTTGATCAGTTTGTCTGACACTCGCTGTAGAGAAAACTCAAAATAAAGCATGTCTGTTTTAATAGTATTTTGCCTTGTTGAGCAGAACTGGTGGCCAGATTTACTAGCTGTAGAAATTGTTTGTTTCTTTTAAATAATTTAAAAAATAATAATAAGTGTTTTTTTTATTTTAGTACATGACAGAAAATTATGATATAAAAAGATAATAACAAGAGTGAGAAATGTAATCAGATTACTTTTTCAAGGAACGAGTAAAGTAATGCGTTACTTTTAAAAGTAACTTTCCTCAAAGTCTCTCGAATTCAACTAAATTAAACAAAAGCACAGTTTTATTTTAATTCCACTTACATATTATAGCTAACTTAGTTTTTGTTCATTGTGAAATTAGTTTGTGTAAAATTCCCAAACATATTATGTTGACGAACACTAAGCAACAATTTGATGTAAAAAAAAGAAAATAAAAATAAATAAACATATATATATATATATATATACACACATATGTGTGTGTGTGTGAGTATGTGTGTGTGTGTAGTCCAACAAAATCATCAACACTGTGAAAACATTTTCACTTTATTTTAATGTGCCGCTGTTACAGCGTAATGAAACACATAAGAATGGCGTTATATTAATCAACCACATGCACTTACTATGGGTTTTGGTTTAGTGTAAATTGCTTGTAATTAACTATAGTAAATACATGCGAGATGAGCCACAAGGACACATTAAGTGTTACCAGTCAAATGTTATTAATTCATTTATTTTACAGTGCTTACGATAACTAATTTTAGCCATCATAGTGATTTTGCTGACAGAGCAATCCATGGATTACACAAACTGCTGTTTTCTCTAGAAAATGACTAATATTTTTACTGTCAGATTTGAAACATTTATTTAAATCACTATGTTTTGTGATTTGACTTAGATTTTTATGATTAAAAATCAGCAAGCCAGCCACAATAGTTGGTGTAAATGTCATTGTGTATCGACGAACACAAATGCACAGGTTTGAACAGGATATCGGCTTGTGCAAAAGCCTTGAGTGTCTTCAGAGGAAACCTTCATTCAAAGAGTTCGAGAAATCGAACCAGGCCAAAGGGCTCCGACAGCATGAAGCGCTGCCGTTTATAACACATCAAACCTCAGATGTGAAGCTCCAGAAGAGCTCCAGGTGTCAGAAACACACTCGAAGTGTGAACACACCATCAGATTAGACAGGGGAACCCGAAAAGAGGCGCTAGTGTACTGTGTAAAAGTGTAAACGCACCATATATACTTGACTCGCATCAATATGGTGAGCAGCACATTATATCTGTGACGTCCAGCAGTCGACGTTAACACACTTAATGTGCCGAGAGAACTACAATACTGGGTTGATTCCCAGAAAAGTGTGGCGCTGCGTGCTTTCAAAACACTGATGTGTTTGTTTGAGCATCACGAGCGTGTTCTGGAAACCGGTTTAAAATCTAATATTTTCAGTATTTTCACTTCTACTTATGACAGGAATTACTGGCTCTAGCTGTGTCCGAAAGCGCTCCCTGTCCACTACATAGTGCACTATAACGAGTGTCTATTTTGTAGCGCTGTCCGAATTCCCTGCATTCCCTACATTCGTTCACTACTTTTACCCACAATCCTCTCTGATTTTGAGCGCACATTCGACGTACGCTCGTTAAAGCG
Source organism: Opsariichthys bidens (assembly GCA_037194245.1). Lineage (NCBI taxonomy): Eukaryota > Metazoa > Chordata > Actinopteri > Cypriniformes > Xenocyprididae > Opsariichthys > Opsariichthys bidens. The sequence continues at coordinate 7,700,091 of CM074312.1, forward strand.
CCGTCACCCGAAATCCAACGATCGAGCGCGAAAGAAAAATAAATGTGTCATTTTTTATTCATTAGAACAGTTAATTGAAGCAGGTTTATATCATAATATATAGACTCATTATCACATGATGATTTGGGGGATTTTTCTCATATGTCAGTGAACTGTTGGACAGTGTATTTATTTACTGTTATATCTTTCTAATCAAATGTGACAGTTGTTATTTTTAAATATAAATGTACTCACCGGTGTTTTTATTCTCTCTTTGTTCTCAAATAAACAGTGATATTAATCTAAACAGGACATATTACAGACGGGTGCAGGAAATGTTCATGACGAAACAACGTCAGCGTCCGACGTTCTCGTTCACTCTTTGCTGATCTAGTGCCCTGCACTATGTAGGGGTTAGTGAACGAGGGAACGAGTGGACGCAGCTTATATCAGTGTTTATGAACTCCATTTCATCACAATATTCCTCATTTCAATAACAGAATAAAGGGGCGGGGCCTGGTTGAGTGTTGAAACTGCTCCCAAACACCAATCACAACACACCGCTCCAGCCGACCAATCAGAGCACAGTGTGCTTTTCAGAAGGAGGGGCTTCAGGAAGTAAACAGAGCGTTACTGACAGACCGGGAAGAGAGGGGCTGAACAATGGAGGATATGAGGAGAATAATTCAAGCAGGAAAATCTGCTGTGTTCACAAGTCAGATGCAAAAATGTGACTCATGTTTCACTACATAACTGCAGAAACGGACTATCGCTTCTGTTTATCGTGAAAAATGAAGTTTCTTTATTGAATTCCAGCACAGGTTTAGAGATGTTCTCAGTCCCTCGCAGGCGTTGCTGCTTGTAAACGATATGTTTAGTGTTTATGCTTTAAAAGGGTGGGATTAATTCCATGTGACATGTTATAAAACACACAGGCAGGCTTCAGAGCGAGGCAGACGTGCGAAATATAGGCTTCAACACAAATCCAGAGAAAAGACTGTAGTTGATAATAAACACGGTCAAGCCATCAATGGCTTCGCGAAGAGTTCATTCCTCTATCGACCCCGCGCCAAACTTTACATAATCAAGGGCGACGGTCATGTTAAAGCACACGGCCTCCACAAAAGGTAACAAAAAGTGGCTTTTCTCGGATAAAACCCACACTTTACAAAGATTCAACAGTTCTGGTCTCGTCCAGGCGACACAAAGGTGAAGTTTTCACACCCAGAAATCTTTCATCACCAGACGTTTCAAGCTAAACATGTGAAGAGGAACGGCAGAGAGACTCAAATAATGAAGTATTCAGTTGAATATTTGGAACGCTTCCCAATGACTTCCCAAAAATACCGGCACATTCCGATCGGAATGTGATCGACCCGACGGTCACCCAATTGTCTTTTGTCAGGAGGAGAGCAGCTTTTCTTCATATAGCGAGCCGTACAACCGTCTATTCTTAGAAAAGGCAAAGCTTCCGTTCATAACATGAACATTTTTAAATGTGGTAAACATCGTTTGCTCCAGTTGGCAAACGATATCCCAGCATCGTCAGACATTTAGTTTAGTGAGATGCTTCTCCTCTGACTCAGGGCGGTTGAAAACCTAGAGATATTTTGGTTGAAACCACAAGCCCATCGAAATATAAGCTCAAGCCTGTCATTTTTTTTTTGAAACACACCACAGTGTTTTTTATCTGTGATTGTGAATATATCTCCAGCCAGCACTTGCAGATCTTTATTACGAAACGCGGAGAAACTCCGTTTCATTGGCCGAAAATGCTTGCGCCGATATGACGTGCGAGTGGAGCGCAACAATACATGACAAATCGTCGAGTTAATGCCTCGTATCTTAACAAAAGACAACGTGATCCAGCCCCGAATGGACAGACTTTCAGCGCCGCGTCCTTCAGCCAAGTCTGATCTTGCAGTGAATGTGGTTGAGACAAAACATCGAGTTTAAGGACTGCAGACAAATCTGTGCCACACTTGAACAAAACGATGTTTTTTGGTTGAATGATATTTCAGACTTGAACAAAACTAGAGCACAACACACACACACACACTGATGTTGTGTTCTGGTGACTAAACGGTTAAAGTTGCTGTTATACTGAGATTGTACAGACTTAGAAAGTCAAGCAAAGCCTCCGTGATGTGAAATCCGTTCCTCAGGGACACTATTGCAACAGGACCGTGATGTTTTTCACTGATATTTCCTAAGAACATCAAATAAACGCCAAGCCAGAAAAGAACGAGGCCACAACATTTTCACATGTCTCTGACGAATCGAACAAAATGCCTCCCGAGCAACGAGAAGACACCCAAAAAATGGTTTAAAGCAGTCAAACAATCAGCCTCTCACGCTCACAAAAGCTTTCATTGTGGTTCTGGACTCAAAAACGTTCTTTTAAACGGGTTATATCTGAATGTTCTTCTAGTGCTTGATTCATAAAATTGAAAAATAACTAAAACTAAATCCATGAAATGATCCCGCGATGGGAAAAGTGTTGAAGCGCGTGACGGGAGACTGTAAAGTTCTACACGGTGAAATCCAACAGTGCTTAAAATAACGTTACTTCAGATCCAGTGATCAGTACCGAACTTGTTTAAGTTAAGATCAGCTGAGAGCCATTTTGTGGCGAGGCAATTTCCTCCAGTTATCTTTCTCTACTTCTCTTGAAGTGGAAACACCACAGAAACATCTGAGCGAACATCACATCCTAAAATCACGAGGATTTTCCTAAAATGTTTGTTCGAACTCGTCATTATGGCGATCCGTGTTCATTCGGTTCGGCACTTCATTCATATTACTGTAATTCTCTTCCTACTGATGCAACAAGAAATCACAGTTATTTGGTTTCAAAGGAGAAGTAATAAATAGATTTCTTTTAAAAGGTGACCTAACGTCTAACTAAATCATGAACTAGTCTATTTGTCATTTCGAACTGACCTTTCGCAAAGCCCCGCCCCCTTTAGTTCCTGTTGCTATGCGCTCTCACGCCACACATCATGTCCTCACGCAGTGGAGCAAAGAGGACACTGACAACGTGTGAAACGGTTTCATATTTAAAGCAGTTGAATCCATAAATAGCGTCTAGTGTGTGTTTAATGTGTCGCTCGATCATCTCTAGTTCATTTATAGCATCAAATAAACATGAATGAACATCAGAAGGAATGTTGTTTCAAGACGTGATTCAAGTTCTTTGACCGACAAAATGGCGGATTCTGATTGGTCAGGTCGCCTGTCAGTCAAACTGCCGGTGAAGAGTCAATTAGGATCTTTTACAAAAACTCATATCATGAACAACTTGTGAAACTTTGAATATGATCTTACTGTATTTGTGACAATATCTTGCAACTGACGATGCTCGAGCTTCAGCATTCATCATGAGAACACAACAGTGTTATCTAATGATCGAATAACGTTACAGTAAAACACACATTTCTATTTCACTTTGTCCTATTTCAATCGGTTTGCATGCTTTTTTTTAAATCTAAGTCTAACAGTAGATTTTACAGTGTTTATACTGCAGAACCTTTTCTTCTACGAGGGCTGGAAAATATGAGAGTTCACTTACTAGTTTAAATCTTCAGGCTCACATGCGTTTTTTTAAATCATTTTTAAGCGGTTTCACGTTACACGGGCCTCGTGCTGCGCTGAAGAAAGGCCGTCGCTGTTAAAAACGGAGAGAGCGCACAAGAAGAACCTGCTCGGCCACATTCATCCTCCAGGCATCTGACGCGGGACGCTGCCTCACTGAGCTTCTGCTTCCTCCAACGATTCTCGAGCAGAGATTCTACAGAAGATAACCCTTCAAGATCTGATACAAGGGTGGAACTCTCAGGTTCCTGCGATGAGTATTTCTCTGTGATGTGACAACACTTGATTATATGGGACACATTTTGATACAAATGTGTGACTTCAGCCGTTTCATCTTTCTCTGGTATTAGCAAAAATGAAACTGCTGTCATTGTTCACACTCTTGTTTATTTCTGTGAAACACAAAAAGAGATGTTTCTACTCAGCTCATATAGTTTAGAGTAACCCTGCCAAGCTCACGAACAGCGCTGGGTGGGTTACAGTTCAAACGTATTTCACTGCAGGTTACAAAATACATGCTTTAAAAAGTCATTTGTAACGTATTTCGTTACATCACTCAAGTTTAGTCACTTCATCTAAATACTTTAGAATACTTTGGAATACTAATAAGTGTGAAACAAACACAAAAAAGATCATTGTGAGTTTTTAATCTCACAATTCTGACTTTTTCCCTCAGAATTGTGTGATATAAAGTTGCAATTGTGAGTTATAAAGTCAGAATTATGAGATATAAACTCACATACTAAATTCACAATTGCAAGAAAAAAAAAGTCAGTATTGCAAGTTTATATCTCCCAATTCTGACTTTATAACTTGCAATTGTGAGTTTAAATCTCGCAATTCTGAGAAAAAGAAGTCAGAATTGTGAAACACAAACTCACAATTGTGAGGGAAAAACGAATTGTGTGCAAAAGTGACGAGTGAATTATAAAATGACTCACAAAACATGAAAACGGTCGTGGATCATCAGGTCATGACAGGACAGTTTTTTATATAAATTCAGTCATTTTGTCTCGTTCAGGACAGAACTAAATAAAAATAATAAAAGTATTAAAATGTTGATGAAACTGAACTGGTCTTTTTCAGACGGTCAGAGTCAGAGAATCACCAATCGCTGTTTAAATGACATTAAAACTCAAAGTAATCACTTTGGTAATCTAAAACACACTGTAATCTGATTACCACCCATTTCAAATGAAACACAGTCACTCACATTTAGTATTTTAAATACGTCACTAAGTTACTTGTGTTTCGTTACTCCTCAACCCTGGTCACGAACAGACAAAAACATCATAAGCGAGTTCTAGGTTACTATATTCCTCCACAGTGACAGTCATTCTGCATAGAAACACCTGATATGAAGTGAAGATTTGCCAGTTCAGAGTGTGAATGAAACCACCGATGAGTTTAGTTGAAATGAGCTTTTTTTTTTTTTAGACATCTGGAAAAGGGACCGGTAAATTCCTCGTGGGACATTTTCTGTTATTTACTAAACACACTCCAGGGAAAACTCCATGTTACCACAACACGTTCAGCACTGTCTTTACAATCTGTTTTTTAGAGCGCAGAACAAACACAGAATAGAGCCCATATATCTCAACGATATATTATAATATTTGGCATTTTTAAAGATTGCATCATCAGCATTTAAACACATCTTTGAATATCTAATAAAGAAACAAACCTGGCAAACATGTCGGTTAGCGCTGCAATTTTCATTTACTTCACGGTCATGAAAACACCAGAGATGGAAAACACACGTAAACCATATATTGTTGCGATCTAGTTTTTATTGTCTTTGCGTTCAAAGCGTTTCTGCTCTTTATTCATGTACAGCCGGACGCTTTTGTCCATGTTATTACTGAATGAAACACTGACATGAGTGAGAAATATCAGGTCATAACAGACCATCACGTGTCTTTGAATTCAATCCAGATGCTCATTAAAAGCTCGGCGTGGACACACTTTTGTAAAAGTCCCCCGCGTATTTTACGCCCCTTCCCTCTTGGTTACAGTAACATTTTGTTTACTGTGAAGTGATCCTAACCGAATCCTGTTTACTTCTGTTTTTACTCACATTTTTAATTCCTTTATTTGCGAACAATACTAGAATCATGAGGTTCCCATCTCAGGAATAAATCAGGTTCAAGTGATTCATTTTCAGTGCTTATTCTGTATATTCAAAATGCCTGGAAGGATGTGAAAACATGTCAGTCTGAAGTGTGAAAGAAACAAGAAACCAAGAATGTATATGGCTTTTTTTTTCCGTTTTTTTTTAACAGAACAAACACCAGAATTACTAGGATTACAAAATCAGGAAGTTCCATCTAAGGCATCAATGTATTTATTTGACAGATTTGATCAAGTTCAAATGTCTCATTTAGCAAATGTGACGTTTTATTTGATCGTTTACCGCTGAAATAATTTGCTATTATCAAGATATCAGCATCAAAAGATGCTGTATGCATCAGTATGAGTGGTTTGAGGGTGATGAAGAATATTTCCCTTCAGTCTGAGAGAATCTTCTCCACCTGATGCAACTCTTTCCTCAGAAGGAGTTCGGCGGGGGCGGGCCGGTCTCGGGGGAGGGAGGGAGGGAGGGAGGGGGAGACCCAGCCTGACCTCAAAGCTCAGAAGATCCAGAAACAGATGACTTCCTGACCTCAGTGTTCAGCTTCAGCTACCTCCACTCTGAAGTCTGACCTCTGCCCTCTCGCTATGACTCTCTACCCAGACACTGAAGTCGTCTGGACGCCCACTCGGCTACTACTGATTTTGCGAAGCACGCATGTGCCGCTTTGATGCAGGAGTCACGTTATACACATTTCTGACCACAGTTTAGGTAGGCTGGCATAAATCCTTCCACCATGGCACGAGTGGACCCTGATTTATTTTTCTGACGTGTTCAAAAAAAAAATGAGCTCACCGGGGGAATTCTGCTCGCAAGCAAGCCGTGAATATTTATGACATCTCGTAACGAAGACTACGATGAAGGAAAGGAAACTCAAATTCTGTTACGACGTTACAAACAGACATAAATGTAAAAGGAGATATTTTGAGAAATGTGTCGTTTTTTATTGAACTTTGGAGGAGAAAGTAACAGTTCCCGCAGGAACGCCGATTGAATGTTCCTTCCAAGTTATTTGGAACAGTGTAAAAAGCAGTAGGAATTGATTTCTTACAATGCATTGATTCCCTTTTCTTTTTGTATTCATTCAAGTTTCGCACGAGTAAAAAGTGCGAGTGTTTTTGTAACTTATTATTCCCCATCAAACAATGATTTTACTGAACTTCACCATGAATGGCTTCTACAAAACTCTATTGAAGTGTTTCTATCTGAAGCGAAAGGTCACGACCCACATGACAGCGTGAGCGTTAACGGTCGTCGTTTGGGATTTCTGTGGAGTTTTTGAGGGCTTTATTCAGCGTGATTGAACTGAAGGTGTTCTGTGCCGCACTTAAAGATGCTCCCAAGTCGTTTTCAATGTTAAAATGTTTCATTGTTGTGTTTCATTAACATTAATCGTTTGTATATGGCCGCTGTTATAGAGCGCTGGAAACAACTCTTTCCTTATTTATTAAAGCTGTGGCAATGTCTAGTCGTGGCCTAGTGGTGAGGGAGCAGGGCTGGTAATCTGAAGGTTGTTGGTTCGATTCCCACGCCGGTGGGGATTGTGAATGAACAGCTTCAATACCGTGACTGAAGTGCCCTTGAGCGAGACACCTGATAAAAGCATCTGATGAGTGACTACAAATGTAAATCATTTGTCTAAATTAATTTTTTTATTTTAAATGTTACTTATTTGAACTAAGTATAGTAGATTTGGTCAGTGTGCTGCTCCTCGTCACGATGTTTTGCTTCATCTTGTAGTCTCTACTTGATTTTTTAGCATACAGTAAAATACATAATAAAAGTTCACTAAACTTGTTGCCTTAATTTTTTTAACAGTTTTTACAGTGAATGTATCATTTTTTAAGAGATGCCACTCGTTTCCCAGAACATTCAAAAGTGACATTCCCACATCGTTCACAGAATGGAATGTTTCCTCAACGAAGAAACATGGGATGAAATAAGATTATTTAGCGAAACGTTTTTTTTTTTTTTTTTTAAATGACGACGGTGAAAAACCCTGTTTATTTGCCTGTTAGAAATGAATTACAACATCTCTTCACAGTCTCGACACTTTGGTCGATGGCCGTCCAGACCATATGACAAGTTTCGATTCACGCTTACAAAAGGAACACACATTCCACACCTAAAGCAGACATGTTAAAAAGCACATCCAACAGAAACACAACGGCTCACCCTACCTGAGGCCAGATCCTCGATGACCGGGCCGGTGAAGTGAGCTCCGCACGCTGAACTTTTGACTCGAGCGAATGGGCGAGTGAGTGGCTATTTCTGTGGTTCCATTCAATTTAACAGGAACCAAAGATTTTTTTCACACTTCACGGCCTCAGCAAAAGTGCAGACAGCTAAGAATCATGTGGTCCTGCTATGAGGTGTAAGGCTAGCCAGATGACTTCCTGTTGCTTCATTCTCACTCAGAACTGCGCTGGTTCCACTTCTCTTCGCAGAAGAGATACCGGCGGGCCTTCTCATAGGCTGCGTCTAACATGTCGGCCGTCTTAATAAAGAGACGAGTGATTCGAGCGGTTCGTTCCCGTGTCCTGCAGCCATTAATAAAACATGATGGTCCTCCTCAGAGTTTCTGTCTTGTTTTCCAGCGCAAATATCTAAACCAGAGAAATGTGGGAAGATTTTAAGTCTGGAAAACGTATCAGAATGAAGTGAGTTTGTGCTTAAAACAGAAAAATAATCTGGTTTTGAATGAAGCTGATTTTTCGGACTCCGTTGGCAGATATTCCTTCTTGTTTTAAGCACAAACTCACTTCATTCTGATCCATTTTTTCAGTCTTTATAAAAACATCTTGACGAAAGAATGTTTAGATATTCGCGCCGGAAAACGAGACGGGAACATCAGTGAGGTCCAACCTGAACTACCACCCAGTTCAGAGGATTCAAACGGATTCATCCCGGACGTTTCTAACCCCCCCCCCAAAAACACATCGAGTAGAGGACAAACAATCTGTTCTGATGTTAAAGCCAAACATTCGCAAGGGACTTGAGCAAAACCAAAGCTGAATTGTGAAGCTTCTGAAGGATTTCGACTTGCACAACATTTGAGGACGTGAACTTTCTCCCAATTACTTTTAATAGGAATGAGTTAATGGTGGATGGCTCTCCTGAGGGTTCTGCGGAGCTTCCTAAACGGATCAGGAAGGAACATGCTCTCTGTCAAGGCCTTCGCCGTTCGCCGCGGCTACAAATCCCGTGAAAGGAGAGGAAGGGTCTTCCCTGTTCCTCGATGTGGACAGGAAAGGGGGGAGAGGTTTCGTTTCGGTCACATCGTGAGTAAAAACATGCGCCGCCGACGGACGGGGCTACTGCGAGAGATCTCTGGGAAGCCACTTTGAGCTCGTTTCCAAAAACCTTCAGCGCTGAATGTTCAGTGTCTTTCTGACATCGAACCTTCAGGGTGAATTACGGTCTCTGATACGAGCGCATCTCTGAAAGTCTTCTGGACTTCACCCTGAGCGCCCGGCCTCATATGGCACTCTTGTTTATTGTCGCATTGCCTCATTGTTGTAATGAAACGAGCAGCAGATAAGATTCACGACACACGAGCAGAGCGGATTCCAGTGTGTGTAGCGCTCACAAAACCACAAAACCAAACTTCACTTCAGCAAAGTGTACAGAATATGATCCATGCAAGTAAAACTGGACTGTCGCTTTTGCTCAGCATCCATAAAAATATGACTGCTGATTTAAGATCGGGATGGAAAGAAGAAGTCATTTTCCATACAAATATTGGATGGCAAAACATTTGATGAGTCGGATTGAACAAATTCAATAAACGCTTTACTTCATCCTTGTGTTATGCTCGAATTCTGGGCCCCAAAAAAATGTACGTAAAAACAGTAAAACTTTAGTATTAATGCTCACACATCACAACACAAATAAGCTTGAGAACAAATGATTTTTAAACTCGTATTTAACAACCCTTTTTAACCTTTTGTATAGAAAATAAATACAGTATTGAAACTATTTTTTACATTTTAATTGGAATGTTTTTGGTTTATTTTTGTGTGTCCGCCAGGGCATAAATGAGCACATCCTCAGTTGAGAATCTTTCAAAACATTAAAAAACACAGCATTTTTAACTTTGTAACCATGAGATTGCAGGTCAAATAGCAGAATTGTCACACAAAAATAATCCAGTGTTTACCAGTATTTACGACAGCTTGCGATTCAGTTATGTATCACGCATTATAAAGGTTTTCATAATGTCATTATTTTATTTCCATTAATAATTGTATATTGCAGATGCCTTGCTACATCTGAAACCGGTTGTGTTTCAATGCATTAAAGCGTGTTCACCGAATGCAGAAGAATTGATGTATTTTTACTGTGGACACAATTAATGCATTAAAATAACGCATTATATTTAACAGATTTAAGTAAAGTGTTTCTAAAAAAAGCCACAATGTTACTATAAAAATCCCCAGATTTCAACATAAACCACTAAATCGACACAAATCGACACTAGAGGTGAAGCGTGCACACATGCACACCATATAGATATGTAAATATATGTGAAACCCACACATGCAATGGTGCCATAACTGGTTCTTGGAACAGCAGTTCCAGCCCAGTGCATTGTAAAGCGAAGGAGGCGTCTTTGGATAAGGTGCGGCTTATGGCCGCTAATGAACTAAATGCTTCTGTATAATCCTGCAATCTGTGTAGGAACACGTGCAAGATAACATACTAAAGCATATCTGAGCCGTTTCAAAAGAGACACAATCCATCATCTATACGCTGAAACCAAACAGCCACTCCTGTAAATGCACACACACACGCACACACACGCTCTCTCTCTCTCTCTCTCTCTCTCACTCACACACAAACACGTTGTGTTTCATGTCATTCCATAGGCGTAATAGTTTTTATACTGTAAAAACTGTACATTCTGTACAAACTGTACAATGTTCTGCTGTTTTACATTTTCAAAAAAGATCATTCTGTATGATTTATGAGCTTGTTTCCTCATGGGGACCAAAAAAAAAACGTCCCCACAAGATCAACATTTACTAGTATTACTGTACCTGTGGGGACATTTGGTCCCCATAATGCAGGGAATACACACACACACACACACACACTCATGTTCGTTTTGCTATCAAAGTGAGGACATTCCACAGGCGTAATGGTTTTTATACTGTACAAATTGTACATTCTGTCCCCCCCCCACCCCCAAACTTAACCCTCACTGAAAACATTCTGCATTTTTACATTTTTAATTAAACCTTGTTTAGTGTGTTTTTAAAGCTGTTTGAAAAGTGGGGACGTATGAAATGTCCTCATATTTCACGTTGAAGTTGTAATTCCAGTGTCACACCCATGACATTATACACATTTGTGTCCTGATATGTCACAAAACACACACACACACACTCACACAAAAAACCTCAAACTGAACGGTAGTTTTTAGGGCACCAAAACTAAATGAGCAAAGTGCAATAAATTGTCAGCAGCACAAAGAATCGAGCAGTTTTACCATTAAAATCTGTAAACAGGGTTTCTGCAGCGATTTCCACACTTTACATTTATGACGGCAGGCTAAAGTCCATCGCGGTGAACGTCAGTTATATAACAGGTCAGACGGACAGATGCGTTCCACTCCCTGAGCTTCTGAGTCTCAAATCGCATGGAAAATGGTGAAAATGATTCAAACTCTCATTTAGACAAATAAAAACTGTTTTAGGAGTTAAAAACGAGAAACAATGAAGAAAAACGGTCAGGTCTTTTTTCCTTCCACTGAAGCACACGATGCTTTTTTTAAAGAACATGATCATCAATGAGACTTTCGCCGATTACTGTTGTTCATTCATGTTCATTTTTCAGTGCATTACTAATTTGAACTGAAAAATTCAGATTAAAATAGAAAACAGAGGAACAATAACACACACACACACACACACACACCATTACGGGCAGAACTCTGAGTCCAAGTGACAAACTTTTGAAATTTCCATTTTCAGTTTCTGTTTTTCTTTTTCATTTTTTGTTCTCTCCTCCCACTTGTACGGTTACTTTACTCACGATGTAAAAGCACACAATCTGACCTCAGATTTACTGCTAAAGCAGAAACAGACATTTACTGACCCCTCGTTTCATATTAATTTCGCAATTTGTGTTTGCATCATAAATGTCATACGGTTCTTTGATTTCCCTAAATAACAGCAGGCCAGACGCTATCTGTGACGGTCACAAGAATCTGACTCGAGTTCTTGAATTGAACTCTGCTTACGCCAGCAAACACTCCACCGTCTTTTGTCTGGATGAGCTACTGTAGTTTCTGAATAAGAACATGTAGAAACTCATGCGATCGATGTCAGCGTTTACTGTATGCTCAGAGATAACACGTGTTCATCTGGGCAGATAACAAAAGAGTTGAACTTCATATTGTGCAATCCCAATCAAATAAATTCACAAAAACCTCGTTCTTTTTGGAAACATGTCACTTTTCCTTATTCTTCATCTGTAAAGTGAAGACTCAAAACAGTCCCTTCAGGGAAAACTGCTTTGGAAAAGTTGCAAAATCAAATCTGTGCAGAAGTCTGTTTAGAATAACGTTGAGAGCACCGCAAGTGTCTGGACACGCCAGAGAAAATACAACAACTCCTCACGCCGCTGACGCTTTTTGCTGATTTTTAGTCGCTTCTTACGGAATCACAACCACTGCTGACTTGTTCCACCATGCACAAACAAACACATCATTTTTTTTAAAAATGATTTTAACCTAAAAACAAATTTTATTGCTTAAAAATTAAATCTAAGGCAACAACATTCAATGCCCAGAAGCCTCTATATTGATCATCAATATTTACTGTCAATTCTTCACTATGACAGTCACTAACAGTTCTGGCTAAACTAGAAATGCTGATGAATTCTGTAGTCTAATATATGATGATGATGATGATGATGATGATTTGACAAGTGTCAAAACTCACTCATAAATCGCAGAACTGACCATTTACCTCAATGTTCCCAAATTTATACGAATAAAACCTCTAAAACTCAATGCTATGAAACTTCTCAGGTTGTTCACAGATCCTCATAATTCAGATCAAAGCCTGTTTATTCTTATAAAGTAGCTTCATAATCTCCCAGTCCACACTTACCCGATGTGAATGATGGCTTTTTAATATTGAAACGTCTGTGCAGCATGAGTGCGCGCTGAGAGAGAGAGAGAGAGAGCTCGAGTTCACCTGCTGCTCACTGGAGGTGGTCTCGAAGTGCACTGACCTGTAGGGGGTCTGGAAGGTGTTCAGAGATGTTTCCTCCTGCTGTCAGATGAGTGTGTGTGAGAGTCGCAGGAGTTTTCCTGCCGTCCGGCCGCGCGCAACAGGTTTGGGTCGGTGCGGTTACAGACGCGCAAGCTTGTGGAGAGACTCTGAGGCGCAAAGATGCGAGCAGACCTAATGGCGCTGTCTCAAAACACAGCGAGCTGCCTACCTAGACAGCATTTTTAGAGCTCGATATGCGCGCGCGCGCTCGTTCTCTCGCTCTCTTAGCGCGCGCGCGCGCCCGCCCCTGCGTCTAATATGCGCCCAATAATATTAATACGCGCCTATGAAGGTCTGCGACAGGACATATGCAGCTCACATATTTGATGCCAGAAATGATCTCATTTTTTCAAAATTAGGCGGGGAAAGCATTGAAAAAAATGCTTTAAATACATTTATATGATTCTACAGACTCGAAATTATTATTATTATTATTATTATTATTTTATTGGATCAAATAAGTTCTACAGACTATTTTACATCAAATATTTTAAAACGGCTAAAATCATAATGTGGTCTAGTGAGGCAGCTCCGATTGTTTTGAGACACCGCCACCAATTCTCCTCCCATCTGGAACACCTTTGGAGCACATGGAGAAATGCGGAAGAGCCAAAGAAATCAACGCCACGTTAAATTTACTGAACGGATAAACCAGTGACATTATTCCGGCTGTTCCCAGATTGGCACACAGTGTGACCACGAAAAACGCCTCGAGCACTAGAACTGGTAATCTGGGCATTTAGCCAAAATTTCGTTTACTGTTAGGTGCAAAACAATTCAGTTCCTCGTGCATGTTTCTAAAGAGAGTTTATTGTGGAAGTGCACGCGCACAAAGTCTCTAAATCACTGTCGCTTTGAAATCCAACCATTAATTGGTGTTACAGCACACTGTGTCATTGTTTCACGTGATCACAAGTTTAGATAATGTGTAATAAACACGTGGAAAGGGTCAGACAGGTTTGACGTAGCGTCATGTGACTGGACACAACCACTGAGAGAAGTGAGTATTATCATTACACACTGAAACCAACACGATAGTTTTGCAGACTTTTGTGTTTTTCTCTCTTTATGCTGTCATGATCGGACCTGTGCATTTGAGGCTTAGTGGAAATGACTTGAAATGATCAGTTTAGTGGTTTTCTGCATGGAATATGATGAGGTAGACATGGTTAGCAAAAACATTGGGCACCTGCTGCCACCTTCTGGGAACTTGCTTGCTTCGCTTTTACCGTCTCTCAGATCAGAGAGGCTCATTTGATACGGATAGATAAATAAACACCATGGAATTCTTCGCTTTCGTAAACCAAATGGCCAGAGCTTTGGTCTTTGCACTCGCAGGTTGGGTCCTCTGGTTGTAAAAATGCAAAGAAACAAACAAACGCTGGCAAAAGTTTACAAACACATGCATAACTGGTGACGCTGTAGCTGAATGCACATATAATGGGCAGACTGCAAACGGTATGTCAGTGGAATGATGCGCCACATGTTTATTGACACTTGTACAGAGAAAACAGTTATCACCGGGTCATGCAAAGCATCATCACTGTGCACAAAGAGAACACAACATGAACAGTGTGACGCCGGAGTAAACATAGAATCAAATTAAACTCCTGAGATGTTCAACGTACAGTACAATACAATATGCAGAGATACTATAAACATGGCACTCATGAATATCTTGACAGGTTGGTAAGTGCTGGATGCAAGCTATGTTGTTAAAACACCAGGCGTTCCACTGAAATCCCACCGCTGCGTTGAAACGGACCAGTCCAAGCATTGATTATTGTAGGAAACTTGAATAGGAAAGTGCTTTTATAAAGATCCCGAGGTATTGTTGAACTAACGTCTCACCGGCTAATGCTTACAACACGCCAACTAGTTACACGCACACACTCTACAGGGGATAAACGAGAGGAACTAGTCACAAATGTTTGTCTCTGGGTAAAGAAAACGCACTACACCGATACAGCTACAACATCGAGGGGTTATAGACGACTTGAGCATTCTCCGGCCTCCTGTAACTGACCGCTTTAGAGCCACCCCCTCCTCGTATGAATCCCAGTGTTTCGGGGCAGAGCGACTCAAAAATGTAGACACCAACAATCACTGTACATCACTCTAACCTTCTGAAGTAACACTCGGATAATTACAGCAGAGTTGGGAGGAGGGGTTAAATGTACACAGCTACGTGGAATCAACCTCAGACCAGGATGCATATCTGTCGGTCGAGTCCCTGGCCACGCTTTGCCACCCATTGTGTGGTTAGTCAGAGAACAGGCTGGCGAAAGACTTTCGCAAGTTCCGGATGGTCTCCGCCTTAGCTTCGTCCTCGTTGCTGGACCGGAAGGTCTCGCCGAAGGCGTTGAAGGCATTGGTCAAGGACTGGGATTTGCTGCAAAACAGCGGACAAAGCAGAAGCAAGATTAGATCATCTTTGGGATCACGCCGTCATTCGGGCAGTCATCCAATTTCAGTGAACACGTTAGGAAGGTGTTGAAGGTATGGGAGCTCAATCCCGCTCGTGGAGATTTACCTTCCTGCAGAGATTGCAACTCTGAACTGGACCAATCACAGGATTCGGGCTCAATGCAAAGAAGGTGTGGCGGAACAGAGCTGAATCCTGCAGGAAGGGAGGGCTGAATTCCAACTCGTGTTAGGATTGGCGTGGGGTGCCAAACTCTGTTCCTGCAGAGTTTAGCTTCAACACCAGATCCGGCTAATTGAAAACTGCAGCTGTGTGGGCTGGAACTAAACTCTTCAGGACTGTGGCCCCTCAGGAGCTCAGTTTCAAAATGTCTTTGCAAGAGAATTGATTTGCATTGTTTCTTTGACCACCACCAGCATAAGGCGTACTTTTCGAATAACATTCAAAAAGAGGATGGGATTTATTCCTGGAGAATGACTGCACACCCCTGGTTTCTTGCTGAAATGAAATTTCGATAGTCCACTTTAGACATTCTACTAACTATAAGTAACTTTGTAACTGCGTGCTTCAGACGTCATGGACTGTTGGCTGAACGACTGATGTATCAGGCACACACAATTGGAAACACTTCAGGAGTTTTAACCCCTTTGCATTCCTGTAAAATTGACCTAAAAAAAGGCATACCCAAAGTAATTGCATGCTGTTGTTGAACCATTTGGAGTATGTGAATGCTTTTAATCTCTTTGGAGAGGTGTGTGTACCTCGGGCGGTACAGTGGAACACTAGTTGCTATCTGATTGGTTGAATCCTTTTCTTAATTCTTTAAAGCAAATGATCTCCAAGCAATGAAGCAATAGTGAAAAGATTCTTACTTCAAGAGAGGATGGGTTGACTTCTGCTGGGGTGCAGGCTGTTCCTCCACAGGAGGCTGGGATTGGGTGGGTTGGGCTGGGGTGGGAGCAGGAGCAGGAGCAGGAGCAGGGGCAGGGGCAGGGGCAGGGGAAGGAGTTGCTCTAACCGGGGCTGAGGGTGCTTCAGATGGAGCGGCAGTCTGGGCTCGGCCTTCAGGTTTGGCTTGCTCTCTGAGCACCGGTTTAGGCTGGAGCTGGGGTTTAGCTGGTGACGGGGGTTTAATCGGAACCCTGGCTGGGGATTGCTCTTGAGCGGGGACCGGATCTGCCTGGGTTCGATCTGCGTCACCTGGTTGGGATTTTGGGTGGGCCTTGGTGGGAGGTGGGGTTTGGGGCTTCGGCTGGATCTGAGGCTTGGAGTTCCTCCGAACTGGGGGCACAGGCTTCGGGGGAAGGGGTTTGGGGGGTTGGGGTTTTGGGGGCAGTTCTGTTGGCTTCCCTGGAGTGGGTTCAGGTGCTGCTTGAGCCTGGGGTTTGGGCTGCTGCGTGGTGGGAGGTAGAGTCGGGGCAGGGCCTGCTTTGGCCACGGGCTCCTGGGCAGTGACTGGCTCGGGTGTAGGCTCTTGACTCTTAGGCTGTGGTTCTTGGGGTTTCACTGCCCCCCCTAGGTTTAGTACAAAACAGAGTCATCATATTATATAACATTTTGCAAACACGGAAGCTTGCAAGAAGGTTTTAAATCCAGCACCAGAAACTTTGCATGATTTATGATCAAAAATTAAGGCGCCCCCACGACTGGCCAAAGTAACCATACAAAGGATTTTGCACGAGGTAAGGGTAGTCAAAAGGAAATCGCTTTTACTCCAAACAAGCAGAATGAAACAGACAGGACGGTTAGTTTGCAGATGTGAATAGCTGCAGGTGGACAACAACAGATCATGCACACTAAAAAAAACAATACCCAGAGGAAGCATGCGCCATCTTTAAAACAAAGACGGCTTTTCTGGTAGTTTTCACCCCCGGCTTTGATTGGGATGTTGTGCCTTGTATTGTTCCAGATGTATTTTGTTTTGCGTTTTGTACTAAATCTTTACACGTACCAAACATAAACAACAGGGATACATGCAGGAGCAGTGGGACGTGGGAAATGTGGGACATTATTAGTTCTCGTTTATGAGAGATAATGATCATGATCTAGTTGTGAGTGAGGTGCCTCTTGAGGTTTGCTTGTTTGTTTAATAAATGCTTGATTATGTTTCCCGATATCTCACTAGAAATGAAAATACACTGGGCGTTGACCCTCCTGAAAGTTTTGTGTCTTTCGTAAAGGGTATTCGCTTTGAAATGAGGTTCAGTAACACAGAACAGTAAGTCTGGAAAATGGGAGCTTTATTACTTTGGACATGAGGGGGAAAGACTTGATCTGTATCAGACAATAATCACAGGTGATACCCAAGTACTGGATTTAAAGAGGCAGTGACATCAGCAAAGCCTAATCGACCCCAGTTAGTGGGTTTGAACTCGAACCACACGATGGGACGCCACATCAACATAAAGAGATAGAGATCTGAGGACATTCTTTTCAGTTTCATAAGTACATTCATTGATTTCATTAGTTATACTTTTCACACATAAAAATATTTCAGATTTTTCCACTCTTTGGTTTTGCATGCAAATGATCTAAAGGTAACAGTTCCCATGCAATAAATATAAAGACATATTTTAAACTCGACACAGATTTTACCTTCTACGCGTTATAGATAGCATCTTGCATGTTGATAAAACAGTTAAAAACATCAATATACAGAACAGGCACTACACTGCAAACGTCCCTCTTACACATATTCAGTCTCGTCCATTATGTCTTTAATACTGGAAAAGCTCATTGTTTGTCAAATATTGCATTAATAAATGTCAAGGCCAAATCTGCAGCACTAAATTAGCTTATTTAATTGAATGTCTTTGCATAAAAAAACACTGAATGGCTTAGAAAAGCTCGAAAGTACTTCGAAGCAATATTATAAAACTGCATTGCATTCATGACGCACGTTTTGAAACAGTCACAGCAGATTATTGTAAGAGATCTGTACTTTCGGGTGAATGTCATGAAAGCATGGTCACATTTCACGACGACATCGAAAGAAAAGTATATTTTGCAAAGAGAAAATGAAGCCACTTTTTTAAAGTCTTAAAAAAGTTCTTCTTTTAAATCATCAGGAATAACAACAAATATGCTGTTATGTTATTTTTTAAACGTCTTGTAAATAATGCAATGCGAAAAAAAACGAATTTTCATTATGCAAAATATAAGTTCTCATATGTTCTTTTGATTTTGGGGTGAAATATTAACTGTGATTCAGCTACTCCACTACTACAGTAGGTTATATATTGCTCAGAAGGATATATAATATAAGCTGACAGTCAGGAGGTCACGGGAGGACGGACTCGCTCTCATTCTACTCTGAAGCTTTCAGTTTTATGGAAATCCTTCTGATGTCTTTGGCTCCTCATGGTTATCTGTTTACAGTTCATCGGGCTGAAAGAAACTCTTCTCGGTAACCTTGAGAAAGCGTTCGTTCAAACCACTCCTCCTCTTTAGAAATCATGCTGGAAATACTAAAAACGCACATCTTATTTGCTGTTGAACACACATTCAAAAGTGTGAACACAAGGACATCACTCATGCAAAACCACAAACACTACGCTTAAATAAAAACAACAACATTACACACACACACACACACACACATTTCAAAGCAATCTCAGCTAGACGATAAGGAACCACCCTTGCTGAAATAATTGTACAAGTCTTTCATAGGACATATTGAGCACACAGGACACCACAGCACTGGACTCTGCGTAGGCACAGTTAGAGTTGTTCTTGACCCCGGAAACCACACGACTAACAACGAAACGAACGCAGCCATCGGAAGCGAACAAGTGAACAGTACAAGAAAAACACTTCACAGTCAAGGCAGATTCTGAAGACTACTGCATCTGTCACTATCTGAACCTCAACCGGCACCAGTGAACCGAGCTCTCGCTTTATCGCGGACTGAACCGTTTATCTGGAATTGTGGCAGTGGAAATCATTTTGCCTGGACTTGTTTTGGTCCGACAGCAACTCCATTACAGTCGAGAATGTACTGTAAACAACCTTGTGGAGGCGGCCGCTGGCCGAGGGTCTTGTTGGGGTCAGTCAGGCTTTCTTTTAAGGCGGCGCTCTGTGGACACACAAAGACATGGCCTTCAGTCTGGACATTCAATTCTGAGCGCATTTCTGCTTATTCCACAGCAGGGGGCGACACTAGACAGGAAAATGACGAAACTCGACCACATGTCATTCAAATCTGTCTGACTTTCATGTGTGGAACACAAAGAGAAGATGTTTTGAAAAGGTGTTTTTGGTTTTGTGTTTCTGACACATTATAGAGAATAAAACCGTCTTTGAAAGAAAGAAAGAAAGAAGGGCATGAAGGTTCAGGTTCGGAAGACAAGAGTCAAAACACCTGGGATATTTTAGTTTAGGTTTTTTTTTTTTTTTATATATATTTTTAGTTTGCATTTTAATTTTAGTTGAACTTTTTAGTCATTTTGCCATTTTTTGTTCAGTTCCAGTTTTTATTTATATATATATATATATATATATATATATATATATATTTACACTTTATTCTATTTAGGTTCATTTCATTTACCAGAAATGTTTTGAATAGTTTTAGTTAACGATCATAATAACCCTGGTAAAATCCTGTCAGCAAACACACATTGTTTTGTTCGTTTGTTTATTGGAACAACATTTGTTGCTCCAAACTATTCTAGTGTGTTCGTGAGAAAACACCTGAAACTCCCTCACCTGAATATCATCTGATGACCTGCACACCTGTTTCCTATTCCTGTGATTATTTAAGCGCGAGCTCATTAGTGTAGTGATGGGAGAAGCTTTTCAAAGCTTCGAATCAATCGCTTCGCAAAATGACTCAGTGTTTCGAAGCGTCGGAAACGCGCTCTCTGGTGACGGATCAGTGTAAATAGCAAAAACTCAGGCCAAACATGCATAAAAACACCTTTTAGCATTACAAATGTTTGATTGAAAGTAAAATCTATGAGATGCCATTAACTAATAATCGAATAAGAGCGGTTCAATGGTTCTGATCTCAGCATGATTCACGGATTCACAGAGATCCTCGTCTCCGGCGGCGAAGCGGTCGAAACGCTTATGACGTAACAAACTCGTTTACTGAAATCACCAGAGTTTGGCGATCTGATGCACGCTTGGAAACAGCCCATCAGTGTTCCTATTCCTGCTCTGACGGCCTTGGTGTTCTGATCTTTGGACTGTTTCTCTCATTTACGATTGTTTGCTGTCGGCCTCCTTATCTCCGCATTACTGTTATTGACTTAATCTGGGTGTCGTTCATCGCCCGTTTGCCCACTGGTGTTAAAGTTAATAAAGCTGCAGATGGATCTAAACCCCGTCCTTCTGCCTCATCCTTAGAGTCCAATAATAAGAGTGAGTTTGATGACGTACTTGTGCAGGTTGAGCCGTGGTTGGAGGTCTTTGTGGGGAGGGAGCGGATGTGCGGCTTGATTCTTGGTTCATCTTGGCCAGGACGATGGCGGCGATCAGCTGACGGTCCTCAGGCTGGTGTTCACCAATGAGCTGCATGGAGGAGCCCACCACCTACACACACACACACACACACACAGCATTAATGCATGAAGAGGAGATGCAGAGAAGGCCTACAATATTAGGGATCGTTGACAAAAATGAAAAATCTGTCATCATTTACTCACTTTCAAACCCGTTTGAGTCACTTTCTTCTAATAAGAAAACATTTTGAAGAATATGGGTGACCAAACAGTTGATGGACCCCATCGACTTCCATAGCAGGGGGAAAATACAATGTAAGTCGATGGGGTTCATCAACTGTTTGGTTACAGAAACTCTTCAAAATATCTCGTCTTGTGTTCAGCAGAAGAAATACCCTTGAGTTTATGAGTAAATGATGACAGAATTTCCATTTTTGGGTGAACTGTGACTTGGAGAATAGGCTCAAATATTTACTAATAGATATCATCAGTGGATTGACTGCATTATAAAATGCAACAAAATGTTATATTTTAATATGCAAATGAGACATTAATTACTAATGACTAATGGCTACAATAATTTACATACGTTTCCAGACCAGAATATGAAGCCATTTTCATAATTCTTGTAAGAGTTTTCTCTTTATCGCTCCATAAATCAGAAAATATGGTCAACAGACTGAAAATACTCTGTTTTTAGGAGTAAAATGGTGTCTAATTTAGATAAATGACATGTGTCTGTGAAGCTGCTGACTATATTTTGGTTGTTTTCTGTCCACTAGTCTGAGCGCAGACGTGTTATGAAAGCAAAATAGATAAAACTGCCCAGTTAAAAAATGAAACGACGCATTCATTTACAGTTTGCCCATGTAGGTCGGGTTCTCACTAGTGTTAATTCTACTGGAGTAAATGAAGTAAACCTTGTGATGGCACTATGAATGAGGATGGGCTCATTCACTGTGTGCTAAAAACAGTTTCCATGGCAACACGGCCATGTCACATTACCGAGACTCTCATAATGAAGCCAAACATGTTGTAGAGACAGAAATCCATGCTTTGAGCACGATGGTTCATCATATTTCGACATAGACAAATACAGCCGTCAGCAGATGTCTGCTGAAGGAAGAATGATGTCTGTTTTCTTGTAGACAGTGATCTGATTTCACCGTTCTGTCATTGTGGCGCGACACTGGGGGAGGACCATCATGACCACATCCTTCCACGATGGAAATTTAAAACATCGTCTATTTGACCACGTCAAAGTGAATTTACTGAAAGCATGGGAATGTGAGGGTAAATGCACATTTCCACAGTGTCAGGACAGATGACACGATTGTGACGCCTCAGTGTTTCAGTCTGAACTGCAGTGGGAACTGTTTGAAGAGCCCCTGTTCTGCTTTTTGGGATATTCCCTTTCATTAAGTGTGTAATAAAGCTGTTTGTGAATGGGAAAGGTCTGCAGAGTTTGAAAGATCGAAGATAAATGGAGATTTTTTCTTGATTCTGAACTGAAACGAGTCGTCAGTGATTCAGACTTCCTGCTCGTGGGTTTGTGGCTAATTTGCATAGTGCCCGCCTCTGCTCTTCATTGGCTGAAGAGCGTCTCTTTGCCCCGCCCTCAATCACGGTCGTTTATCAGAGACTGGAAGAGTTCGGTTCGTGTCGAGTTTTAAGAAAACAAAACTTAATATCTTAAAGCATTAGTTCAGCTCAGAATGAAAATGTCCTGATAATTTACTCCATGTCATTCGAAAGGTTTTTAAGCAAATCATTCCAGGATTGTTCTCCATATAGTGGACTTCACTGGGGTTCAACAGGGTCCAAATGTCAGTTTCAGAGCAGCTTCAAAGATCTACATGATCCAGACGAGGAATAAGAGTCTGATCTAGAGAAACCGGCGCACAAAATGTAGTTTTTAAGCACAAATGCTGGTCTTGCGCTGCTCTGATGCGCCACACGTCACGTCATCACGCTGGAAAGGTCACGTGACGTAGTACCGAGTTTACAAAGAGGACGTCAATGACTGAGTCAAACAACTTTACAGAAAAAGGTAAAACAATGATGATGACGGACAATTTTGAAGTTGGAGGAGAAAATTAGACGGTACTTCCTCCTACGTCACGTGACCTTTCAAGCGTGATGACGTGACGTGTGGCGCATCAGAGCAGCGCAAGACCAGCATTTGTGCTTAAAAACTACATTTTGTGCGGCGGTTTCTCTAGATCAGACTCTTATTCCTCGTCTGGATCATGTAGATCTTTGAAGCTGCTCTGAAACTGACATTTGGACCCGTTGAACCCCATTGAAGTCCACTATATGGAGAACAATCACTGAAGACAGACATAAACATCTTGGATGACATGGAGGAGAGTGAATTATGAAGTGAACTAATGGTTTAAATAATTTTGCTTCTCCAGTAAAAGCATCTCGATTTAATAATCTTTAGATATTTGTACTGGAAAACAAGAGAAATACTGAAGAAGTGTCCATAAAACCCTCGAGTTCTTCTCTTTTGTGAGAAAGAAGAAGTTTTTGAAGAACTATTACAATCTCTGACTCAGATTCCCAACAATAGATTTGTCATGGATTTATGTGTGTTTTGGAAAACCTCATAAAACAAACACACTCTCACTGTGGTCAACGCCTCCTCGTATGACTGTAATCCTCATAATACTTTTTATTGCACATTCGGTCTGGTGTTGAATTTAAACTCTCGTGCAGTAACACAGAGGTCGGCTGACATTAGAATGACCGCTTGTGTCCCTCTGCTCTCACCTCAGTGATATAATCCTTCCCGTCCTTTCCATGTATGGCTTTAACGGCACAGATGTCTAGACCTCCGAAGACATCGGCGCAGGCGTCCACCCACAGCTTATATCTGCAGGACAGAAGGACACGCCAGCGTCAGTGAGACTGTTCAGTTACACACTCAAAGCCACTTACAATGCATTTAAAATATAATTTTGATTCATTTAATCAGCAACTAAGGAGAAACTGTATCTGTACTGCACATTTGCATCATGTATATGTGCAGTTTGTGTCTCCATCACTATATTAACGGGACTAAAGCATTCTGAAGTGTATCTGGACCAGTACCACGTTCATCTGTCTCACTCACTTGTCAGTCATGGCTACTTGCTCCAGCATGGCAGAGCCGGTGTTTGATTTCCAGTTGCCAGAGATGGATGTTCTCCTGTGAATTGAGATCGTTCATCAAGTCACACAGCAAATATCACAGTCGGTGGATCATTAGAACAAGAAAACTTCTCCAAAAATGACTAATGCATGACTTCGGAAGGTTTGCAATGCAGCACACGACGTAGAGTCAGTAGATGAACGTCGGTGAACTTGAATCACGTCTTGAAACAACATTCCTTCTGATGTTCATTCACGTTTATTTGATGCTAAAAATGAACTAGTATGAAGAGATGATGGAGCGACACATTAAACACACACTAGACGCTATTGATTGCTTAAAAATGACAATATTTTAAATGTGAAACTGTTTCATGCGTTGTCAGTGTCCTCTTTGCTCCGTGATGAGACTATGACAAGACAAACCAGGTTGTGATGTTTAGATGTCTTTAGTCTATGTTGCATTCATATTCAGAGTTCGTTTGGAAGCAGATCGAAACCCCTCTTTTCACGGGTCTCGGTCTTGTTTGGTCCGGATGGCAGCGTTCACACTTACTCAACTGACAGAGAAATCTCACAAGAGTTTGATGTGGTCAAACCAAACCAGGTGTGAACACTCTCTAAAAGGCAGCTGTAGTTTTCCAACCATACAGGAGATAATCAGGTGGTACATCACTGATTAAAAAGCTACAAAAACATGTAGATCAAATGATAAGCACACCAAAGTCGTTTTTTAGGACATAGTAGCTTCATAGTAGTTTTTGGTTCAATGTGGTGTTGAGCAGATTGACATCAATGAGCCGTGACTGTGCGCTGTACTTACATGTAAGCTTTGTAATCAGAGCCGATCTTCTGGACCCTGATGTCATACTTGGCGTCGATGAAAGGCTCTGTGGTTGTGTAGGTCTGAGTGATGGCCACAACACTCGCAATGTCCTGGAAGTCACTGTGATTGTCCACTTTCACCTGCCAAGGGAGAGCTCCGTTAACACGCTGACATGAAATCAATGGCTGTCACAACAGACACATCAACGGATCAGTAATGGAAGCTGTGTTAGACACAGTCTCACAGTGTGTATTAGATAATAAACTCATTGAAAATGTTCATAAAAACTATGATAGTATAAATAAAAGAAGACTGGGACACTTGTGTGTAACATACTTTCCCCATTCCAGAATGAGCATGGCCAATCTTCACCACCACAGGGAATGTTGGCATTGAGATCTGAAAGACAGATTCAGTGTTTTCATGGTTGACTTTCATTAATATGATCGATGTTTGCTTTATTTACTGACATCCAGGAACTGCAAATAGACGTCATTTCCAGCTAGACCAATAAACCTCAATAATACGCCACTCTTTCAGAAAAACAGCACACCCAATGACTTCTGAGTAATAGACACCAACAGGAACTTATATGTTTTAATATAATACCAGCCAGACACTTTTTTTAAAATATATATTGGAAATTTTCATTTTCAAAGTGCGTCTCTGATGCTATTTTAAAGGCTTCTAGTGTTGTTCTGTCGTCTCCTACAGCAGGTTTCCTCATAATATCCACTGCAGCTCCAGCTCTTTTCTCTCAGTGTCTGAAACGCTTCCATCTCTAAACCCCGCCTTTCTGAGAGCTGCTCTGCTCTGATTGGTCAGAAACCAAACGCTCACGATCATATCTGAACCTCAACTCGGCGATACAGCTGTATATCAGCACGGCCGGAACGTAATCACAGATATACAGTCACATTATCACACGGCTACGAGCGTGTAGACAAAGAAGAACATCAACGGAGTGTCTTTTAAAACACTCTTTTGTGAGGAGCTACTTCCTTCCACCGCGGATTCAAATCTCAAGTTGAGAGTTTAACAGTTGAGCCCAAGATCCGTTACTAATTCTGAAACGTCGCTTTAGAACGAGTAACGACAGAACGTTCAGTCGCTGCATTGAAGCTCATTGTATTTTGTAGATTATTATGAGAGATTGACTAAACGACTGTATTACCTGCAACTAATAGAGAATTCATTCTTCAGGTCGATGTCCAAAGTATCATATCTATTATAAAAAAAAATCAGTCTGAATGTCCGCTGAGGAAGGCGATATCTTTTTCCGTTTAAAAGTTGAGGGGATTTCCCACAGCGCTAAAACAACTTCCTTGTTCTGACTCACTCATAAAGAGAGTCTTAGCCACCATCTGATGGTGTAATAATGCAACTTTCACTGATACTATTGACAGTCTCAGTACCAAATATGGCATATTATTTAGGTAAAATAATATTTCAATAATCAACAATAGCCATTATAAAAGACATAAACACAAACAAAAAATAAACACAATCAAATAATTCAGTAAAACATACAAAAGCGGCGCTCTAGTACAGGATTTAAGTTAAATATAGCCTAAATATAAAGTTATGAAATTTAATTTTCCCCTTAACCCAAATCGGTTTGCTCTGGAACAAGTAATAGATTAAATAGAACAAAGATTGCCCATTGAATATTCCCAAAATTAATTAAATCTCATGTTTAACCACTATCCACATAAGAGCCAGTGGCAAATCCCTGAAGCACTGTCTCAGATGGAGCTGTTCTCGGCGGGTGCTCGAGCACTGATGGAGCTCACATCTGCAAAAGTGTCAAAACAAATAGTAAAATAGTTGCGGTGATTAAATATGAGTCACATATTTCAGCTTTAAACAACTACATTCCTGCCTAGAAACAACGGTTCGTGGGACAACGGGTGTAGTAATTGTTAAAAACGCAGTAGATTTGCTCGGACGCCGTGACAGTCGCTTCAAACGGTGAAAAGATATGAGGATATGGCTCTCAGCCAATCAGATTCAAGAACCAGAAAGAACTGTATAGTTTTATCATTGTTTCACCTTCTGTCAGTCGTCTACTGTGCATAACTGTGGTGCAGCGTGCGTTTATGATAATGAGCAAAACTGGCACATTTCCAGTCTAGCAATCAAACATGTGTGAACAAGAGCAGTTTTATGTCCTAACCCCAAAACACTGGTTGTTCGCATCGCACGCAACCAATTTTACTTCCGTAATCTGACAGTAATGAGGGGAACATGGCATTTAACAAGACTGGATTGTATCCATGCAGAATTAATGTGCTTTTCATATCAGAATGGAGTCGAATCTGAATGAATCTGGCACAAGAGCATCTGCACAGATCCTGTGTGTGTGTTTGTAGAGGGAGGGGTTTGTTTAATTTCAGCAGAAGGCTGGTCTCTTCCTCAGCCACACATGAAGCTATAAGACACCCGCAGCACCTTGAGAGGGAACGAGATCACCGGCAGAGGCAAACACACACTTCACTGAGCGCCACATAAAGTTGATCATTTCTGAGAGTGATGATGGGAGTCCCTCTGTCTGCTGCGCTGCTGTTCCTGCTGTCTGTGGGTCTGAACGAGCAGGTGGTGGAGAGCTGCAGCTGCGGTCCAGGACACCCGCAAGAGTTCTTCTGCATGTCTGACATAGGTACGTCAAACACCCCAGTCAAACTGGAGCTACATGAACTGATTACATGGCATCTGGATCACCTTTAATCAGATTCCAAAGATTCTATACGTGTAGAATATTATTACTTATAGCACTTATTCATCATTTATTTCTTTTCACTAATTTCACCAAAAAAGTTACGTTTTTCACTAACTTTCTTATCTTTTAAATTACCCTGTCTAAAACAGTCTATTGCTTTTTTATGTTTTGCAATTTAGAGGAAAATTTAATAAACATTTAATATTTTTGTTGTTGTTTTATTCTGATTGTTTTATTTAAATTTTTAACGAATAATTACCTTTTCATCAACTTACGAACCCCCTGCAGTTCCTTCACAAACCCCAGTTTGACTTAACGTCATGTTTAATGCATACATGTCTATATTTAAGAAACATTTACATGTGTATACATACAGTGTGTGTGTGTATATATATATATATATATATATATAGATTATGTGAATGCAAACTTTTATTTTGGATGCGATTAATAGTTTGACAGCACTTATTTCAGCTTATTTTTTTTTTGCTTTTTTATATCACTAGTACAAAATGATCCTATTCAAATCTATGTGATAAACTAGTTAATGGTAAACGTGAGGTCAAAAGTAATCGGAAAGCAGTGGTGGACGAAGTACACATCAAGTACTTGAGAAAAAGTACAGATACTCTAATAAAATAATACTCCAGTAAAAGTATCAAGTACTCAACAATCAGTGAGTTGTTGACTCACTCTGAATGGATCATTTGAATCAGTGAGTTGTTGACTCTCTGAACGGATCATTTGAATCAGTAAGTTGTTGACTGCAGACTCGCTCTGAACGCATCATTTGAGTCAGTGAGTTCTTGACTCACTCTGTCAAGATTATTTGAATCAGTGAGTTGTTGACTCACTCTGAATGGATCATTTGAATCAGTGAGTTGTTGACTCGCTCTGTCTAGATTATTTGAATCTGTGAGTTATTCACTGGAGATACTCTCTGAACGTATTTGTAATTATAGTACAAATACAGGCACAATTAAGGAATTAAGCAGTTTCCTTGTTTTATTATGGTCTGGTGTACCTATTAACCTCATTATAACGGCATAATTACATAGCAGTCAGAAGCTGTAATTATGATAAAAGCTGATATTCAGACTGTTGTATCAGTCACAGTTGAATGATCTCGTCACCTTGGAGTAGCATTTACTTTTTCATTTTCTATCAGTATGGCTTTCAAAATTTCTGTATTGATATAATTAAAACTTTCAAACTATTATGAACTGGCCAAGACTGTGACCACATGGTTGAGGGGTTTGACAAGAGCTGAAAGATTTCAGATTATAAACTCCATTTGCTGTCAGAAATGCAAGTTCATTCAGCATTGTGGAAACACAACATATTAAGGAATCCACAGAAAGATGCGTGTGACTTACAGCAGCGACAGTGCCGCATCTTTGACTTGTTTCCAAGTTTATTTCACCAGAAAAGTAGCTGAACATAAGGTCAGATTTGTTTTCAGAGAATCCAGTATTTTTCGTCTTTACTCAAATCAAGCGTAAGACATTTGTCCAAAAATAAATAAATAAAAGTGATATACATTGATAACGAAGATCTTAATATCTTGAGATATGTTCCGAGAAACAAGACAAAGGTATTCATTAAGAATCCGCGTTCGTTTAAATGTCCCGTCTCGCTCTGAGAGGGAACGAGTTGTTTTGAATCCCTGTTTCCGTGCGTCAGAGCTGCTTCGGCATTCCAGTCCTTGTTCTGGAATAATGAGGCATGGAATGACAGGCACGAGGTTGTAAAGACATGCAGATTCCTGTGGCATTCACTGAACAAATACAGTAAATCCACATAATCCCTCTCCTAGAAAACATCAGTCTACCGTTCCACTCTCCATCTATAACCAAACAATGGATTTTGAAGTTTTTTTATTCTACTTATATTCTCTTTTGTTGCGTAATTGGACTAGTCTTGGCAAACTGAAAAAATAACATAATCATTTTATTTCACCCATTGGAAAACTTAATCTAACTTTGCCATGGCATGAAAATGTATTTTTAAAAAGGCTGACTGACCTTGAACCACATCCATGAAGGTTTACTAAAGGCGACACCAGTTTTTAATGCTGCTATGAATAATATTACAACACAACATTTGCATCAAAAGATGAGAAAAAATACTTATAAATATACCAAATATAAGCTGTGAGCTTTAAGAGCTCTTGTAGGTTATCTGGGAGATGTCTGTGTCGTCTTTCTACAGAATAGAGATGTGTTTTGAGCTGAAAGTTTTGTGAAAAATAGTTTCTTAGCATGTATTTCTGTTTTGTACTTTATATGATTTGTGTCTCTGTATGCAGTTCGCTTGTGCTGAGAGGAAACTAACTAGCAGGCTCTGATAAGGAATAAGTTGCAACAACTTGTTATTGTGTCTGCGAGCGCAGCGGCTGTCCGTGAAACTAACGTTTAACCAGCTCTGTTCACAGACACGATAACAAGTTGTTATAACGTACTGATAGTGAGGGTCCTGGACGACGTGAGTTTTCCCATCCTCACGAGCTGCTGTCGGTCTGCCAGCTGGTGATCCACTGGCACGGAGAGCTGGGTCAGTTTGGATGATAGAAGATCAGGCCGAACTGAAGTCAACAAATAAGATCTTTGCATAAGTCCCAGGGGCCGGTTGCACCAGCTGGACGTAAAAAAGTTGGGTGTAAACTCTACGCTGGACCATCTTACGATGAATATTTACACCTGTTGCACCATCGAAAAGTACGACTAGGCGCAGCTACGCTCAGCTTAGACGATGCACGCTTCCATAAATTTTAGGAGCAAGTTATACTTTAATAATTTATTTAAGTTTTGCAGATAATCCCGACCCGTCTTTAGTACCGAGGACAGCTCTGAAAACACGACGACAGTCCACTGATCGTGGAGCCTGTTTACCAGACGCGCCATCATCTCAACGTTTTTATTTGCCTTTACTTTCAACATGGAAACAAGTCAAGACTTCTCACTTCACACCTACCTTTGACTAGGCGTAAGATGTGCGCTACGTCCAGACGTCCAATTCTACGCAGGACTTAAAAAGCTAAGCTTAGTGTAACGACCGGGTGTACGTCCAGCTGGTGCAACCGCCCCAGGTCTGTCGAGATGTTTCAGGATGTAATGCAGTCCTGCATCATCCTCAGACCGGTAGTCAAACTGAAGAGGATCCAACAAGGGTCCAGAGGAAGACCAAGACCAGTCTTTAAAATGAGATATAAAGTGAGAGCGACAGGTCTGTAGTCGTTCAGTACAGTGATTTTGAGTTTTTCGGGGGACCCGGAATGCTAATGGAGTGTTTGAAGCAGCAGAGAACTTCACATTGTTCCGGTGATCTGCTGAGGATCTGTGTGAAGATTGGGACCAGTTGGTCAGCGCGGACTTTTAAACAGGCAGGTGAAACACCATCTGGGCCTGAAGCTTTCCTAGT
This sequence comes from Opsariichthys bidens, assembly GCA_037194245.1. Lineage (NCBI taxonomy): Eukaryota > Metazoa > Chordata > Actinopteri > Cypriniformes > Xenocyprididae > Opsariichthys > Opsariichthys bidens. The sequence continues at coordinate 7,731,047 of CM074312.1, forward strand.
CTTCTGTTTTTTGAAGAACCGGCTCACGTCCTCCACACAGACCTGGATGGCAGGAGGGATGTTGCAGGAGATGTGAGACTGGGCTTTTCACACCTACAGTCAAACACATTCAGATCGTCAGCCATTTGTTGATTCTCCACAGATCGGGGTGGTGTCTTGTACTTGGTGATGTTCCTCAGGACTGTCCAGACAGACGCTGGGTCATTGGCTGAAAACAGCTTTTTCAGAGTATTTCCTCTTAGCCACTCTGATCTCCTTTGTTAGTTTGTTTCTAGCCTGATCGTACAAGATTTTATCTCGATTTCTGTAAGCGTCTTGTTTGGCATGACAAAGCTGTTTGAGAATAATGTCAAGACAGGGCAGGTGTAGACCCGTGAAAGGATTCTTGATATCCTAAATACTGTTGCCATGGCAACATGTCAAACTTTTATAATATGCTTGGGGTTTTTTGAGGCTCTTAGCATGCTTCAAATTGCATGAAATTCGACACACGTCAAAGTTGTCGATCAGTAGACATGGGCAATTCCTTAGAAACGGCTCTATACTGCCACCTTTTGACAAAAGTTAAAGGGGTTAGTCTTACCTACAGTCACCATACTCGGTACAAATATTGTTCTCATCAAGCCGGACAACTTTCTAATTTACAGTCATTAGCTCCAACTAACAGGAAGTCCCATACTTTGGTTTGAATGTAGATTTTTTTGAATAATGAGGTTCTGAGTTTTTAAGTACATTCATGCAATCGCCACCAAACTAGGTCAACATGAAACAACGACACTGAAAATGCTAAATTGCGAATGATTGTAGGATATCTCAAACACTGTTGCCATGGCGAGGGATTAAAGTAATGACAAAAAAGGGAAACAGCAAGTGTCTCATATCATGTAAAATCATTGTTTGATTTAAATTAATTTAAGATTTTATGTTGCCTGCCATGCACAGGTTTCCTTAAGCAAAGGACACTTGGGCTTGGGCCCGTCATCGCTGCTTGCAGCTATATTTAATGAATATCTTGAAATCAGTTCTGTAAGACACAGGTGATTCCCTTGTATAACAAGCATTTTTTGCAGCTACATTCAGAGCACTTATATATGACACAGCCTGAAATGATCCTTCTAATACATTCAGATTCATGCATTGGTAATAACAGCTGATTCTTTTCTGATTAGTGATGCGAGCTGAGGTCGTCGGGGAGAAGCTCATACCTCTATATGAAAATTCAGGCGGCATGGGAGAAATTCAATATACTATCAAAGTGATAAAGGTAAGGTAAAGTACTTGATCACATTAAGGTTGTGCTGGAAGTTATAATGATCTGAAATAGCATGCTTTCCTCGGGACAGCCTGACGTCCAAATCAGAATAGTCCATGTTTCAAATGGAGAGTTACGGTCTCTTTGGGTCCCGTCACTACAGACACTTTTATTTTAAATTAAATAATTTAAAAAAAAAGGTTTGCCGGCCTAAAACGCAATACACTGCACAATACAAACAATGCTTTACAAAATGCTGGTTTTGCAGGTGTTCAAAGGTTCTGACAAAATAAAGAACATCCAGCATGTCTATACGAGTGAGATGTCTTCAATGTGTGGGACCAGACTGGATCACAGCCAGTATCTGCTTTCAGGTAAATAGTTCTGTCATGAAACTCTTAACTCAATCTGCTTGCAATCCCATGATTCTCTACAGCTGATTGGTTCCTGCTTTATCAGTAGCCCATGAGCTTTCTGCTCAACCTACTCAGTTGCAGCGTGCTTTCAGAAACCCTCCACCTTCCCCAGCTCCACCTGTATAGATCTGCTATGGCTCATTCTTGTAACCCTGATACACCGACACCGGCTGAGCTTTCTCACTTTCTCCTCTCACTTGCTCCAGTTGAATAGTGCTTGTATTACACATAATTTTACTCATTCCTGCTGGTTTGATTCTCACACCACTGATCTATATAAGCGTATATAAACAAACAGCTAGAGAGAATCAAATTGACTTCTTTTTCATGGCTTATTGTGCAGTAAAACACAAAAGTATGTGAAAATGCTCATCTTGCCGAGTATTCAGGGAAATACAGTGAGTTTTGAAATGCAAATAGTTGTGAGAAAACGCACGTTGTGTAACAGTATATTGGATCGGTGCATAAGCTCTTAAAGTGACAGTCGCCTAATAAACCCGCTGCCGTCTGTCCTGTTCATCAAAGAACAAAAGACTAGGAGAAAATCCCTCGCTGCTCAATACTCAATAACTTTAGTAACTTTAATTGAACGCATTACCCTGTATTTCATTTTTACAATGAAAACTGTGTTATTTTACATTTGATTAGTTTCCTGAACACTACTGTTAGACATGTTTCCTATGACTTCTCTATATCAAAATGTCTTGCTGCTCCTGCTTTATGACACTTCAGAAATATCCACATCACCACTGCGAACATTGACGTTTTTATCAAAGTGTATTCAGACTTTTTACTTTAGCGGGATTCTTCACTAATTTAACAGACGGTCTTGGAAAGCTGATTAGGAAACACTGACTAACATTATGAGCGGAATATAAAACAATAATGAAATATACAATCTGTTTGCTGTCTCTTAGGAAGCATCATGTTTGAGAAATTCTTCGTTACAATGTGCGACTTTGTGATGCGCTGGAACAGACTCTCCTTAATGCTGAAAAACAACTTCAAATACAGATATCAGATGGGCTGCGACTGTAAGGTGAGACCCATTTATTTCCACCCAGCCAAACATTACGACAACTCACTTAAATCCATAAAGAGAAAATGGATTCTTTATACAAAATATGACCCACCTAAAAACACATTTATGTTTTGTATCCTACTTCATCCATCTTGCTTTTATGTCTTATATAATCTGAACTAGTGAGATTATGGAGGGGAAAACAGCTCAGATTTATTCAGAGGCTCAAAGTGAGAAAAATATGCAGTTTGTTGGAGATACTGATATTTATATTCGCAGAAACAGGAAATTCTGACGCTTGTAATGTAAATCATTGAGATCTTTATAACGGTATAGTAGATACTTACTCAAAATGCATATAAATATCCAGTAATATCTTTATAAGATGATATTTACAGGCTTGGTATTTCTGTCATTAATTCCACACCCTGTTCATCTTCAGACACACATGAAGATATTTCTGATGAGGTTTATGTCTCGTCGACTGTTTTAACCATGTCTTCACTTCCTTTCTGGACCTTGAAAGTGTGGATTATATTGCCGTCTATAGAGTCACAAACCTCATCAAAAACATCTTCATGTGTGTCTGAAGATGAACGAAGGTGAATTATTTCTAACTATTTTCTATATCTGATTTCTAACACTCACTCACAGTGTTTTTTTGTCATCTCCGGTCACGTTCATATGTAAATTGCGCAAGCTTATATTGTCCATTAGATCAAAAGATCTGAAAAAGCCTCACATTTACCCGCCCATAGACCCTCCACTTGAAGAATTCAGTGGTTGGAAGTGGACAAAAGAGTCGGATTAAAACACCAGGTGTAAACGGTTTCCATCGTCCACTTGTGATCTGACTGACGAAAATGCATCTTGGGGTGCGTTCACACTTGTCATGTTTGGTTGGATTAAAACGAACCCTGGTGCGCCAAAAAGACGGGTCTCAAGCCGCTTCCAAACGAACTCTGGTGCGGTTCGATGGATATATGAACGCAACACGGACCAAAGACGCGTAAATGGACCAAAAACAGGACGTGATGTCACGAGATGCGACGCTACGAGTCACTGATTTGAAGATCGGTGCATCAAAATGAGTCGTGGAGCGACGAGGAGGTGAAGTTTCTGGAAATCCTGCTGCTGTTTTGAACGTTTTGAACATTTGATGAGCTCTTGGTGATTCTCAGCGGGTCAAAATAAAGCATGAAATGATGGCGTTTAGTCCAGAACACAGCGTTGTTTTGAATGTTCGGTAAGCGTCGCCAAATATACGTCATAAAAGCCACCGATCGGGTCGTGACCGTATCCCTGCGCCTTCGGTTCGGCCACTTCAGGTTCGCTGTTAAAAATGCCAGTGTGAACGCTGAGCGGACCAGGACTAGATGTTCTGTTTTTGTCTTTTGGTCCGGATCAAACGAACTACGAGTGTGAACGCAACCTGAATGCCAGGTGGAAACCAAATGTACACAGTTGCGTATGCAAACGAAAGAAACTATTGTATTAAACTGTAAATCAGATTAAATCTCTGCAGATCTCCAGCTGCACGGAACAGCCCTGTCACCCCAACACGAAGAATGAGTGTCTACTGACAGACTGGTCATCCTTATTTTCAACTCTGGACACGGAGCCGGTCCACGAGCACGCCTGCATCAGACACGGCGACGGCTCCTGCCGCTGGTACACAGGAACGGCCAAACCGTCTGGAAACGACACCACGGACGCGTCTGATGTCTGAAGGCCCGGAGCACGATCGCGTTCTCATTGTAAAAGAAGTTTAGACGGTTCAAATATAGATGCAAACGAGCCCTTTAACCTCTCGCAACCACCCAGAACTCTCTGGCGACTACATAGAAACCTCCCATAGCACTTTAACAACTCAGATCACTTTAATAGCCGCTTAATATCCCTCGAACAGCCATCATACTCTTTAAACTTCAAATCTCTCTTCATCGCATGCTGTTTTACTAAGGGTTTTGCTGTCATGTACAGTTAGCGCTTGTTCTCAGAGATATTATCCACCTTCATGTGTGATCGCTTGATGATTGGGTTATAAGCATTATACTACAGCATATCGTTAGTTTTGGGGCTGATTTTCTATTTAAAAAGGAATGAAGAGCAATAAAAATAAAAAATGGGTTTATGGCATTTCTAATGATTGTCTTCTGTAATGCCGAGAAATGAGGAAGATGCTGCACTTTTACTGAATCGTGCATTTTACAGTTTATCTGCATAATTCTGGCTCGCTGTAGTTCAATTCTTAAATGCGCGAATGTTTCGTCAGTCATTATTACATATCGGGGTCTTTAGCGAGCACATCTATATCTGACACGGATGGATCTGTGCAACAGTATAAAACGATCCTGTTTTAATCAGAATTACAAAAGAATAAAATAAAGCGTATTTTGTCACTTTTTGGATTCTCATATTCTCCATCTCAATGTTTTCAGAATCAAGATTTTGATCTGTTTGTTTTGCCGCTGTATTCTGAGTGAAACATCACGTCATCATCACGGTGTATGAGACAAACCGGGTCATCGGAGATTTACTATTACTTTAAATAAAAATAAAAAATAAATCATTTTAAAACTCTCATGATATGGTCTGCGATGCACAGATCGACGAACGCTGAGAAGGCTGATGTCTAATTTGAAAACATGAATGAAGGGGAGGACAGTGAATGATAAAGAGCTTTTCAAGTACTTTTTGAAAGAGTAGAACAACATGAAATAAAAAGGACAGGAATTAGGGAAGCTGCCTCTGCGTCTCTCTCTCTCTCTCCCTCATGAAGCAACGCTCATGTTTTGCAATCGGGTGGCCGTTTGTGGCACATCAAGCTGATTGTGAAACAGTGTGATTTCAGCACGAGACAGTCCAGCACAAACCACTGTTCAGTTTAGTGCTCAACTGTGAAAGTTTTGGCCCAAACACAGAGTGATTTCCTTTATATCTGCAGTGAGATGGTAAAATATCACTACACTTTTTAAAGAGATTGTTCAAAAATGAAAATTCACCCTCATGTCGTTCCAAACCTTCTGTGGAACATAAAACAAGATATTTTGTGTGTTTTGTGTCAAATGTCAGCATAACTGTTTGGTTACCAACATTCTGCCGAAGAAAGAAAGGCTTTCTGAACAGTGTTGATGAGAATGCAGATATTTGGGCACGTTTTATTTTGTTGTCCCCAGCTAATAGAGAACGTTCTGGCAAGGTTACGAACAAATGTTCTTCCAGAAAAAATCACTTTATTAATGCATCAGAAACACTTGGTTTTAAAAGTTACTTGTTTGAGAACATTCAGAAGTAGCATTCCTAATGTTTGTAGAATGATACAAATGTTGCCTTGACATTTGCATAACCAAGAAAAAACATTTTTTTAAAGCAAAAAATGGATGTTTTGAACATTCAGAAATGATTTTATTTCAGAACACACGTTTGTTGGCTGGGATGATGTGTGACGGATCGACTGTGGTGTGTGTGTGTGTGTGTGTGTGTGTGTGTTTCACTGAAGGTGTGTGTCCTGCAGCTTCTCAACACAAGTGTGTGATGGTGTGGATTCACTGGCAGGGAATACAGATGCTCTTCTAGAAAGTCCTGACAGTATAATGAACAGAAACAGAAAGCTACTAACATGGAAACAAGATCCACTAATCAGTCAGTAACAGCACATGTAGGACTGATAATCAATAATTCAATAAACGATTAGCCTCATTAACAACTATTAACCAGGGCTGGGCATTCAGAAACTCGTGATTCCATTCCGATTTCAATTCTATATCGATTAATTTGGAGACATATATATATATATATATATATATATATAATGTGTACTCAGGGCTGGGTGGGTTACTTTTAAAATATAATAATATATATAAATTCACAATTGCAAGAAAAAAAGTCAGTATTGCAAGTTTATATCTCCCAATTCTGACTTTATAACTTGCAATTGTGAGTTTAAATCTCGCAATTCTGAGAAAAAGAAGTCAGAATTGTGAAACGCAAACTCCTGTAGAGCGGGTTCCTCTCACACATCTCTACACATCTCATCATGAGAGTGTTTTCTGCACGGGTTTTAAAGTCTAAACTTCTGATATTTGGAGTCACGCGCACAGAAAGCTGCCCGTCAGACGGAGTGTCCTGTGAAAATGAAGCTAACTTCTTACTGCATCTAAACAGTCAAATGAAAGAAAGCGAGGCAGTTTTTCTCACCATGTCCCTGTAGTTTGAGTAGAACGTCTGATCAACGAGAGGGAATTTATCTGGTCCCAGTTTCTTGTAGGTGCTGATCAGTTGAGCAAACTGGAAAAAAACAGAGAATCCGTACGGATGAAAAGGATGGCAATAGTAGAAACGGACTCATTTTACAATCATAGACAAACCCAATCTGACTACGCAAACAATTCTTCATGTGTTCATTAAAAGCGTCGAGTAATCGTTCACTGTGCAGCGTGGAGGGAGCAAGAGAACTGCTTTTGCTCCAGAGTGTGTTATAAATAAATGAAAATGCACAGCTCAAATCGGCACACGCTGGTCAGAAGAGAGTAAATGCGGTGAAACCACCTTTACAAACCAATTACAAGTGTTTTATTGAAGGAGTTGCATTAAATGTAATCAAATATATGTTATTTATTAAATGATTTGTTTAATGGAGAGTTTGGACGACAACTCTTGCTTTTTATTGTACAAATGTGTCATTAAATGTCTACAAACGGATCTGAGATCAGGTAAAATCATAGATAAACACTGTTTCATGGATTCACAGAGTTCATAGGCTCGCAGTGTTGAAACATTCACACGTCTTGAAGGTTATGGCGTGTGGTTTCCTGAAATCACGTGACGTTGTGCGGTCTGAAGCGCTGATCCAAAACAACACAAAAGCTTTCACAAAGAAACCAACGCACGCTGACCTTTATTGCGATTTATGTTTCGTTTAACTTCAGCTCATATTTATGTTTATTTCGTTTGAGTTAATGACGATAACCCTGGTCTACAGAAACACTGTCACCCCGAGGTCAAATCCTGGACCTGAAGAGTAATGATGTGAGAAAGTCCATTTCTCCTGTGAGAAGTGTTTTGATGCCCAGATAAAAACAACAGCATAACGTCTCAGTGAGAAGCAGGACGATCTAACGCTCCTTCACAGCAGCAGAAACACACTCACAGCCCATGGCTTGTCACAGAGGTTGTAAATGGACTCCAGAGAGTTGACGCTGGGGATCCCGGCGTACTGCAGTCCGATGATGATGTTCCGGAAGTCTTCGTTCTGTGCCATGCTATAGGCATGCTGTCGGACCAAGACGAAGTCAGGCTTGAAGGACCTGTGTGAATAATGACACAAATACAGTCTACGTCTGTCTGACATCATGGCGTGTATCTCAGTTTGACTCCGTTCATGTCCGATAACCTTTACTTGCAATTCACCTGAATTTATTAGAAATAAATCAGAGACACGCACTATTTGACTATTCTCAATTTATCAAAATGATAAAAATCTCTCCTTATAAACACCTCAGAGTGCAGCTCAATACTTCTTATAGATTAAAAAAATGCATTCAATTATTATATGAAGAAATTAAACAGACACATGAATACACATTATTTAAAGAAACAGTAAGTCTTTTTCAGAAATCTTTCGTCTGCTCTGACTTCACCAGCATGTTGTTTGAGTGACAGCTGTCAACTCTGTGCTTATAGTTATAATAAAATATATACAAATAAATGTTCTGAAGGGAATGGCAGATTTGTCGGTGTTTGTAATAGACATTATTCAAGCTGAAATTGTTTGTTTGTTCGTCACAGTTAACGGAGAATCAGCTATATAAAAAGTTTACTTACAAAAGAATGTTTCGAAAATGCAGTGAGTTTATATATATTTATACAACAGTTTCGGTTCTCATATCTGATTGGCTGAGAGCCGTGCGATCTTCTCCAAGTATCATCACTGGTATCGTTTCTCCGTTTGTATCACTGCGCTTGTGGCAGTTGAGCAAATTCATCATATTTTTTAGGAATTCTACTGTGTTTATGTCACAAAGTGTAGTTACAATTTTTTTGGCAGGAATGTAGTTGTTTAGACCTGAAATACATGACTCATATACGATCATAGCACCTACAGTATTCTATTATTTGTTTTGACGCCGTCAGCGCTCGTTCAGTGCTCGAGCACCCGCCGAGAACAGCTCCATCTGAGACAGTGCTTCTGGGATTTGCCGCTGGCTCTTATGTAGATAGTGGTTAAAAACATCATTCATTTGGAGTAAATCTGGCTATCTTTGTTCTATTTAATCTAATACTTGTTCCAGAGCAAACCGATTTGGGTTAAGTGGAAAAATACATTTCATAACTTAGGCTATATTTAACTTAAATCCTGTACTAGAGCGCCGCTTGTGTATGTTTTACTGAGTTATTTGATTGTGTTTATTTTTTGTTTGTGTTTATGTCTTTTATAATGGCTATTGTTGATTATTGAAATATTATTTTATCTAAATAATATGCCATATTTGGTACTGAGACTGTCAATAGTATCTGTGAAAGTTACATTATTACACCATTAGATGGCGGCAAAGACTCTCTTTATGAGCGAGTCAGAACAAGGAAGTTGTTTTAGCGCTGTGGGAAATCCCCTCAACTTTTAAAAGGACAAAGATATCGCCTTCCTCAGCGGAAATTCAGATTTTTTTTTTTTATTATAACAGATATGATACTATGGACATCGACCTGAAGAATGAACACTAGGTAATACAGTCATCTAGTCGATTTCTCTCTCATAATACCATAATAATCTACAATAAGCTGCAATGAAAAGACTCAACGTTCTAAAAGCGAGAATTAGTAACGGATCTTGAGATTTGAATCCTCGGTGGACGGATCCTTACAAAAGAGGATTTTTAAGGACACTCCGTTGTTGTTTTTATTTATTTACACACTCGTGCTGTCGCACTGTTGTGTAAACGTAATATCACACTCGTAGCCGTGTGTGTTTACTGTATTTACTGTGATTACCTACGGCTACGAGTGTGATATTACTCATATATATATATATATATATATATATATATATATATAAACAAGAACAAATAACAGGCAATAATATTGTTTTCCATTTAAATTAAGTTTATTTTAATGACCCCATTTGTCAGAGCACGCCTCTCCACGGACACACACACACACACACACACAGTAATGGAAAATCCAGCCTGACACACTCATTTAAAGCTCCTGCATGAGTAAGCTGGCATTTCTCCACCTGCGCGCCCACAGTCTGTGCTGATGGTAAGTTGTATTTTGTCTGTACTTTTGTTGAACCACATTTTGTGGTTATCATGACAGTAAATCACATCAGTTCAGATGTGACTGTTAGAATCTCCACTTTTACCACTTCAAGTCACTGAGCATCACTGCGATTTCACCTGAGCGCTTTCAGGTTAACACCACAAAAATGAAGACTTTTTTTTGCACAAGTGAGTGCATTATGTGTCAGAAATATTTTGGGGTCAATTGTCTTGCAAGAGAAAGATCTTAATTCTTATAGTTAACATCATTTTGAGTCTAGTGTGTTTGCATGCGAGGAGAGTCGAGCATGGATCCATTTGGAAGCGTATTTATTTATTTATCAATAAATATAATCGACCAATCAGGAGCACAAGAATCACACTATAAACGGATCTTACCGAACCACTTTGGTTCCATTTCTGATCACCTGCATGTCCACACTGCATGTTCCATTCGCATGAGCCACGAGGTTGATCTCAGAGAACTCGGCCTGAAACGATAGAAAAATACAAATCATATTAACATATCATTCATATAAACTCCCTGAAACGCCTTGAGTTTTCTTCCAGGAACAAACACGTCATAATATTCCTCATTTAAATAATTCATACGCATGAATAAAGGGCAACAACTGCACATAAAATACATTTCTACTGATGTTTATCATGTTTCTCCTGCCTACTGCTTTTCTTAGTGGACATCTGGAAAAATGTCCCCTTGGTTTCCTCAAACTAAACTAGACTTCGGAGAAAAATGAAACCATTAAAAAATATATTATGCGAAGCGACACATGCTTGCTTTACGATATTTTCCATTTAATAAATGAATGTAACACAACGTTGTTTTTCTAATTATGCATCTTGCATAATTGATGAGGCAGAGCAATGCCCCGGTGATCAAATGAGTCATTTTAATTCAAGCCTGTGATCTTTAAACTCAGTTGGTAGGAGTGAACCGTGTCTCGTAACTGTTCCTCATCATCGAGGGCGTGTTAACATTCATCTGTTGTGTAAGGAAATCTGAGACACAATTACACTGCTTATGAGAAGCTGTGTCATATTTTACATGCATTATTTCTGCAGAATGGTCGTTCATTGGTCATAAAACAGCCCATTATATTGTTGCAGGCGTTCTCAGTGGATTGGAAAGGCACATTCTGAAACACTATTCTAAATGTGGCCCTTTGTGATTGTGTTCTTGTCCCGAGACAAGAGACTTTTGAGGACAGGAACCCAAAAGTCACAAGCAGAAGTGACTGACGGACTGCAAGTTCATGAAATCCAGCCTCCTCGATCAATAATTGATTCCTCTATTGCTCTTGGCTTCTGCTCAGGGTAAAGCCCATCTAGAGGATTACAAGTATTGGCACAATTCAGAACAATTCCATTTCGCTTCCAGTCAGCAACGTGCGGTCCGGAATCACAATGATGCGGCACGTCATAAAATGCTCTGGAAACTGAAGGCATTTTAAAATGGCCGCATGACTATAAAGACACTAGACCGCCATAGGCGGAGTTTGGGGGGGTCTGGGGGGGGGGGTCCAGAGCCAATTAATGCCTGTCTTGTGCTTTGAATATTTTTTTTTTTATTACAGAATTCATATTTTCTCGTTTTATTTGTCTTATCTTATTAGTTCTGTGTATAGAATGAGTAAGATATGGCTAAATAATTTTTAATTACTGTAGCTTTATTACATTCTCCCGCGATTTGTGAGTCTCAAAGTATCGCGGTACTTGAGTGGACGCTCTTCTCGTTCTGTTTTACGCGCTGAATAAACAAAATGGACATTCGTCGTTTTTTTAATAAATCCACTACTAAAAGTGTGGAGTTTTCTAATTCTACTTCAACTATTGCTGCTAATACTACCACAGCAATCGAGGCCGCATCAGAGAACAGCGCCGGTTCTGCATTAGGTAAGATATTGTAATGTCTGAAGTAGTTCAATGACAGTCAAGGGAGGCTCTGTTTATGAACTTTAATCGGAACGAAGAAGAACACACTGTAATCAGTCCCTCCAGAAAAACGCGATTATGCGATCGCTTGATTTCATGCATAATCAGACAAAGTCCGCATATTTATGCGGGGGTCACATTTTTTCAAATATGCCGCACTTTCGCCGCATAAATTGCCGATTTCAGCAAGAAAAATATGCTATGATTTCATTTTCGCTGCAAAAAAAGTCTCATATATCTTAGCAGAAAGTTGAAAATGTTGCGTTTACTTCACACAAGTAAAGCGCCATTATTTTCCCCCTGTTGCCATGGGAACCTTATGAAGTGACGTAATTACGCGACGTGAACGTCATCTGTAAACCCCGCGGTGAAACCAGGGTGAAGCACGCCAATAATTCTCATTCTCAACAAAAATAAGCTCAAAAGACCGCGCGAAGCAGTTTCCCAGTGTGTTACATGAAGCTGTATATTAGTAGTGTGTAAAATAATTCACGTTGCAGTAAGAGATTACACTTTGTGCACTGGAAGCACTTCATTTAACAGAAGATGTGTGTTTTGTATAGCTACCTCTGTTAAACAGGAAGCACACATTTTATTTTTTTATATTTTATTTATTCATTTTTACAGAAGTTGAATATTCCTTTTGTAAAGCGACAGAACTTGTTTGACTCAATGTTTTGAAATTTTGAGCCGTGTGTTGATGAAGGTCTGAAATAAAACAGAACGAGAACTTCAATATTCTGTGATTTAGTAATTCTGCCTCTTTACATGAAGGTAGAGTCTAGTGAGAACAGGGTGTTGGGGGGGGGGAATCACCTTTTTGCCCTCTTTTGCATCAAAAACCGCAGTTTTTGCAAGTTCCCGCAATTTCGTCGCATAAAATTGCAAAAATATGCCGCATATTCCATCGCGTTTTTTAAGAAAACGTGCCGCATAATCAAGGATTTTTGCCCGCAACAATCACAAAGAAATCCCGCGTTTTTCTGGAGGGACTGTGTAACAAGCGCACCCGTCTAACACAACTTGCTTTTTTTCGCCGCACTTCTGAACTCCCCGCGTTAACTCTATCACTGCCGATGCAAAACAAAACAGCAACTATAAAGAGTCTGTTCTATTCGCTATTCTTTGTATAAAGTCATTGTTCATTGTAAATGTATTTTATATGTAGAATGTATGATATATAAATATGATATAAAAAAAAATCTGAGCTCGTGGTCTGCTGGCCTGGTAGGACCCCCCCAAGCACAAAAGTGAAACTCCGCCTATGTAGACCGCTCAACCTGCACTTATAAAGACCTAGTCGTGTCCTTAGTCACATGTTCTTTGTTTTGAGTCCTGTCATTTGTCATGTGATCTTTGGTTTGTTTTCCCACGTGCCCGTCTCTTGATTAGTCCATCGTCATCAGCTGTGTCTCGTTTGTAATCATGTCCGTCACCTGTGTCCTGCTAGTTATCCTCCTGTGTTTCAGTGTATATATTCCCTCGGTGTCAGTCCAGTCCTTGTCGGTTGTAAACGTTTCATGCGTGGTGTTTGATGCACCTCCCTGTATCCTGTTGTTCATTAAACCACGTTCATATTAACCCTCTGAGGTCGACCGTCACGCGCGCGATTTACTCACTTTTTTCTTGTCAGAGTGAAAGAGACTCAAAATGCTCCGTCAATTTTCAACATACAATTAAGAGATATATACCATTGCAATCTGTGAAATGTCTACTTTTACTTGTGCACTCTCATAGTAAATAACAAAATGTTGTGCTTTTTGCAAAATAAGCAAAACTAACATGATGCGTGAGCTGCGATCTCTCTCCGAATGAAATCCATTCTGATAGTCATAAGAAAATGAACGGTAATACTATTCACACAAATCTGAAACGCATGTCTAAATAAACGTTGAAATGTCAGGTTTTAAATCATGTCTAAACCAAATATTCTCTGTTTATGTAATCTGTTTGAAAACGGAGAGAAATCAGTCGCTCGCGAGCCAGCTCATTATCTGTAATGTGACCACGCCCACGGAGAGCGCGCGCTATTCAAACACAAATCCTGAGGCGATTACTGTAACAGAGAGTTAACGCCCACATATGCATCTCACACGCCCCCCGGTCAATGCCATAAAAAACATGACGTTTCTTCGTAAGATTCACTGAACGTTCATCGCGTTTTGAGGACGAACGGGTGCATTTCGAACAGCGAATTGACTCTGAAGAGGATATAAGTTCGGGGTAAGTTGTTTAGTGTTATATAATTCTTTTTCTGATAATATAGAACGCATTTTCATACTACATTTCGGACTTTTGTCATATTTTTCGCTCAGTTTTGGTTATCTATGATGTGATTCAGAGCGAATATATTTTATATTCTTATATATTCTTTTATATCATGCAATAATACGGCCTTGTGCCTAATACAGATGTTTGTGAATGCAGGTGTAAATGTCCCTGTCCCCTCCATCCCAGACATTTTCCTTGCATGATGCTCCCTGTTGTTTGTGTTGAAGCATTCAGAATGATTTCCACATCATTGTGTAGTAAAAATTCTAGCCTACAAGCTTGATAACTCAGAAGTCTTGTGAACAACTATTCAGTATGTGTTTTATGGCCTTATTGCAAGGGCATTTTTTTTTTTTTTTTTTTTTGCCAAAACTTACTAACCACGCATAATCTTTATTGTTAAAAAGATGCAAACATGTACATCTATTTTGCTCACATATTATTGTAGCAGAGTTTGTGATGAATACAGCAAAAATACATGTTGGCCAATAGTATGTCATAAGTAGCTGAAATAAGCTAATAATGTGAATGAGGTTTTTTTTCGCCAAGAATAGTGTCGTTGTGAGTGATATTTCGCGACTAAACAGCCGAATCATAAGCTCTTGGTCCTTATAAAGCAATAAGATCCAGTGTTTTTAGGAATAAAAAGCCAATTGGATCCAATTCAAACCCTTCACAACAACAGACCAAAAAAGACTCAATTTCAGGTTTTTTTTTTGGATAATTTTGCCCTTGTTAATGACAACTGCATACATTTTGGCACAGGTGTGTGTTTTTATTGGATTTTTACTATTTCACCCATATTTGCTTTAATAAATCTATTTTACACAAGTAACACAAAATAGTTCCTCTCAGGATCTTAAGGACAAAAATATTCCCATTGAAACCCATTAAAAGTGCAATTTTTAATCTCAGGGCCATTAAAATGTTACAATCTTTGACAATCACAATCAATTTCGTTTAGTTTGCAAGGCTTCAAAATTTCCATTTTTACTATTTTTTACCAGATGGAGCCATTTTCTCAGGTTCTTCACGCATTATTCCTGTTTTCTGCTTATGAATATTATAACGCCAATTGGATGAAATATGCGGCTATTATTGTGTGGATGTCAGAATGTGGTTTATATGTGTGTGTCATTAAAACAATTGTGTGTGCGAGTGAGATTTGAGAGAGAAAAGCTGCTGGCATCTAACGGGGAAAATTTGGTACTGCGTCGAAATAAAATCTCACTGAAAGCTCATTTTTTGAGATCTCAACTTCAAACTTGGAACACAACTTGTTTAGATTACGGCTTTTTTTTAGAGTTTAACATGGGTCTTCTTTAAAATGAGACCAAACTTGAGTCTGCTTCACATTTTCATGACCGTTTTTTTCCACTGTGGATCTGTGTGTAACTTTTTTTAATTGACGCACATGGTTTAAGAGCATGTGAAACTGTCACTGGCGTATGTTACTTTCAAGAAATCCTTCCACAAATCTTTTGAAAGGACCATCAATGGAGAATGAAGGTTTTTTGCCCTAAGAATTGAGTATAACTAAGGTCTAAAGCTATAATAAATGCCTTACTTGTTCAACTTTGACGTCATAGTCTCCTTGGACCTTCTTCCCACGAAAAATCTTTGCCCTGAAAGACAAGAAAAGGTATTCATGAATCACTTCAAGCATGCTCGTAGTGACGTTCTCTCAGTTTGTGCATCAACAATTCCACATCATTTACATCCCTGCAGCGATAATGACTGAAAAACCATCAAACAAACACACTGTATAATCGCAGCTGCTGCTCTCGTCTTGTTCGTGCTCTCCTCGCCTCTCTCGTGTTTGCTTGTTACGTGAGAGATCTGACAGCCCAGCAGGAGAACACGCTGGAGAAAATACACCAAAGAAGGAAAGTCGCCTGATATCTGTGTTTTTCTCTCTTTGCAATACAACATGTGCCCTTGCTTATGCAACTTTCAAGCTCATAATGGAATTTTGCATATGGTTAATGTGAAGCACCACATCAAAATGTTCCCAAAGCAAAGGACAGCACTGCAGGAACTCGGATTGATTACGCAATGCTGCCATCTAAAGGAAATACGATATCGAAGACGGCAACGTCTGCCAATGCACAAAACAGGAAGGTTGGATTGCTATTGATTGAGGAATTTCTGTACAATACAATAAGAGGAATGAAGCTGTCCATTGCTCCAGCTGCTCGATTTTAATCTTGGCATCGAAAAGTTGCTTCTGCACATTTTTTTCCCCAGTGCAGTTCAAGGGAATGATGCCCGTTTCCATGATCCACAGCTTCTCTTCATGTGATATAGTCCAGCATCGCTACATTTCACAATTCAGGGGCGAACAAATGCTGAATGCAACCACCTTAGCAACCACGAAGCACACCCTAGTAACCAGTCATAACAACCGAGTAACTTCAGACCAGCTTAGCAACCACATAGCAACAGCCACCCACACCATCGCTCCATCATGGGAGTTTTTGCAGACACGAAGTATCACCACACTTGTATTATATATGCACATTTTTGTATGTCAGCCGGAGAATTTGTGGGTAAATAAAGAAATAAAGTGGCAGATGTCAGTTAGAGACACACTGCCTGCAGGCAAACACTTGAGAAAAGTGTCATGACATGCAAAATAATTCCCGGACCTGCAAGGAAGAAAGCTATCCATCTTATTTTTCAACGTGGAAGTAAGTTATTTTGTACTGCTAAAAGCACCTGGAAGTGAATGACAGCGGAAGACAGACATATTCAACTTCCAAATGCTCTTAAAATCATGTGGATGTGATCATGAACAGCAGCGCCGCACTGCCATCATTATATATATCAACTGTAGTGAAGGTGTGTTTGACCAGTGAACTCTCCTCAGTCCGTCTCCAGGTTTCCACCTGGAATTAACAGCGTTTTGGTCGATTGGATCACAAGGGAGACTCATTCCCGCTTACACCTGGTGTTTTAATCGGACTCTTCTGTCCTGATGTCTTCAAGTGGAGGCGGGTAAATGCACGGCTGTTTGCCAGATCTTTCAATCTAATGGGTAAAATTAGATTGAGCGAATTACATATAACCGTGACCGAAGACGATGGAAAAACTTACAGAGAGCGCTAGCGTTCGTTCCTGCTCTGACCGACACAAGACCGTCCGAACGCTGTGAGTGAAATCAGGATGATGGAGAACATTGAGCTTGGTACGTTTTTCATCTTCAAACCAAACTTGGGTTTTTAAGTTTAAATCCCTTCTGGTTAGAGCGCTTCACATCATGTAGATGGAGAGAAGCATCTTTAGCATTCAACCACGTTTCCACTACGAAAGCGATCCGGTCGGATGCATTTTCAGCTCCCTCTGGAAGTGGTGGAAAGTGGACAAGCTCAAAGCATTTTACTCCTGTAGTGTCATCCACTTTGTTCCACCAAAACGAATCTTAATACCAGATGTAAACAGGGGCAACGTTCAGACTGTCAGTCCAAATCCAATATTTGTGCATATCCCATTGGAATCCAATCAGATTTAGCAAGTGTGAACGTCCAAAAACCACATGAAATGCGACTTTTACAAATCTGTTTCGAGCTACATTTATATGTGGTATGAAATCCTTTTCAAATCGCACTTCTGGAAATCCGTTTCAGTCGGACTGCTCTGGTTCCTCGTGGCACATAAAGCAGATCCGTCATTGGGCTGACAGAACGTAGCCACGGAGTCTGAAACACTGACAGCAGCGGTCCGGCAAACGGCTCAGCCATTTTCACTCACTATTTATTCTCATTTAGATGTTCATTTCATCAGTAGGTTCTTCAGTGTGCCTACGTTCCTCATCATGTTGCTACAATGTTCTTGTGGTGTATTCAGGGCTGGGTGGGTTACTTTTAAAATGTATTTCACTACAGATTACAAAATACATGCTTTGAAAAGTCATTTGTAACGTATTTCGTTACATTACTCGAGTTTAGTCACTTCATCTAAATACTTTAGAATACTTTGGAATACTAATAAGTGTGAAACAAACACAAAAAAGATCATTGTGAGTTTTTACCTCACAATTCTGACTTTTTCCCTCAGAATTGAGTGATATAAAGTTGCAATTGTGAGTTATAAAGTCAGAATTATGAGATATAAACTCACAATATTGAGAAAAGTCAGAATTATGAGATATAAACTCTCATACTAAATTCAAAATTGCAAGAAAAAAAGTCAGTATTGCAAGTTTATATCTCCCAATTCTGACTTTATAACTTGCAATTGTGAGTTTAAATCTCGCAATTCTGAGAAAAAGAAGTCAATTGTGAAACACAAACTCACAATTGTGAGGGAAAAACAAATCATGAGGAAAAAGTTGCAGTGTCGAGTGAATTATAAAATGACTCCCAAAACATGAAAACAGTGAAAACATGAAACTGAACTCGTCTTTTTCAGACGGTCAGAGTCAGAGAATCGCCAATCGCTGTTTAAATGACATTAAAACTCCAAGTAATCACTTTGGTAATCTAAAACACTTTTCAGATGGAACTGTAATCTGATTACCACCCATTTAAAATGAAACACAGTCACTCAAATGTTGTATTTTAAATACGTCACTAAGTGACTTGTGTTTCGTCACTCCTCAACCCTGGCTGTCGTACAGAAGAATGATCCAGTGAGCAGTGACACGCTCCGACAGCCGTGATGAATCACTCAGGTTAACGCTGCTGTTGTTTCTGACGGGATGGTTTGATGGTGCGCTCACGGAGTCCTGCTGAACATTTTGTAATTAAGTCATTATTTTTCTGCAGGCTAGCAGATGAAAACTGAAAGAACAAAATGAAAAGAAAAGCTTATCAGATTTTCTTTTTGGCTCATTGCCAAGTCAGCAGAAGCTTTTCTAAAACCGAAGATCTCTGCTCATTGCCGTACTGAGATATTCTGGATTTTCCAAAGTGCCAGTGATTAAAGAGCGCAGTCGAGCAGAACGCGTGGATAATCTTTAACAGACTGACAGTAAGAGGGACTTATAGGTCACTAGCCGTATAACTCGTCTGATTATAGAGCTGTGAAGACGTCGAGGTCCAGAAATTAATGGGGCTGTAAAGAAAAATGCATTTGAAAGTGGAAAAATGCCAAAATGTTGAACAAATGTTGTTCCAGTAACACAATCAAGACTTTGTAAAAGGGCATAATAAGAGCTCTTTAAGTTATTCTTAACGGTTTTGAGTCGAGCTGTCGCTATACAGTGTATTTTAGCACAGCTGAACCAAACGTAATAACCAAGAAGGTTTTATGATTAAATTTGACTTTGAAACCCTGCAGAAATAAAGACAGTGTCAAGCTTGTTTTAAGCTCCAGGACGTCCCTTAGCAAAAAGGGCACATTTCCCCACCCAGTTTTGGCCCTCTGAAAAGGGAAAGTGATTTGATGCGCTCCTCTGCGTCACTGCAGCTTACCAACCGCAGATAAAAGAGGGATACTAATAAGAGTCGACTCCTTTGATCCTGCCATTTGATAGAGGCATCTGTGTGTGTGACTGAGAGGGGAAGTGTCCCGGTGAGTCCTCGAATCTCATCTGAGCTCTGGGTGAAGCGCCAATATTACTGGTGTTGAGCCACATCAATAACCATTCATGGAGGCTTTGATTTGGGAAAAAAACAACACAATCGCATGACGTATTGTAACACATAGACTATATACACACACCGCAGCTGGCATGAAAAAATCAGGCAACCACAACCACGTTTACAAAAACTGTCGAACTGAACAAGTATTTGTTGATGACATATTTACACACACATCAGAGACATACTGCATCTCTGTTCTATAGATAGGCATTTCTGACACATTTGTAATAATATAAGCATAAAATATTTCTTTGGTAAATGACATAAAGTCGAAATTTAGATTTTAAGTGAAGTTGAAGTTTATTACGGTGATAACAGGAAATTCATTTCGCATCATCAATTATTTGGGTTCATTTCTGGAAGCATGACTTTCGGCAGCACAGTTGCTGTTTATTTTGATGATTTAACAAGTTTAGATGAATCTCCTATAGCAAAGGATGAATGAGTTTTTCCTCAGGGCTGTATAGCACAACATTTACATTTAGTCATGTAGCAGACGCTTTTATCCAAAGCGACTTACAAATGAGGAATACAAACAAGCGATTCTTCATGAATTGGCAAATAGACACAGGAAGTGCTCACAATACAAGTGTCATACATTAAAGTTTACCATAAGCTAGCGTAGGAAGGGAAAAGGAAAGGATAGGGTTTTTTTTTTATAATGAAGGGATTAAGTGATCTTGCAAGTGAAGAAATTCATAAAGTCATTATTGCTGTGCTGTTTGAAACATCTGAAGGTGAAGCTTTATTTCTCATTAATTTAGCCATTGCATCAGAATAATATCTAGGGTTGTGTTTGTTTTTCCAAAAAGTGAGCAGATCTAGCAGTTTTAAGGCCTTTATCTATGCAGAAACACTATCCTTCCACGAAGTGCGAAATACCTCTCTTTTGTTTTCTACCAGCTGCACTAATGTCAGAATTTTGACTTTTCATCTCATCTTTTTCCTCTTGTGTCATAATTTCAAATTTTCACCTTATAAATATGACTTAATATGTCATAATTCCATCTTTTTACTGTATGTCATAATTATGATTCACAAAAGCATGATAATTTCTTATGTGGTGGAAGTGAACCGGTGAAAGGACTCACAGGGAAAGAGGTACAAGCCTTGACTTATTCATGTAGCCAGATCTTATTAGACCACCTGCCTGGTGGAATGAGCCCTGATGCCTGTTGGCGGAGTGTGACCACGTGCCTCCTAGGCAAGAGCAATAGCATCTCTCACCCAATGTGACCCCTGTTACTGCCTCCATGACAAACAAACAGTTGCTCCGACTTACAACACTGGCTGGTGCGGTAGACGTAGGCCTGAAGAGCACTGACTGGACACAGTCTGTGAAGTCTCTCCTGATCCGGCGTAGTGAACGAGGGAGGGCAGAAGGCTTTGAGAGCGACCAGATAGTCAGGATGAGGATGCAAAATAGCTTTCACCGTTCCTGGGACAAAGTCTTAGCAGGATGGCACAATGGACAGAGCCTGCAAGTCCCCAATTCTTTTCAGAGAAGTTATAGCCATAAAAAGAACCAGAAACGGATTCTAACGGTTCAAAGGGGGTCTCAACCAGGCCCTCTAGGACTATAGCTAGGTCCCCTGAAGGGATCCTCAGCCGCCTAGCTCCTCGAATGAAGCGAGAGAGAGCAGGACAGGCTTACCCAAAGGCACCGTCAATCAGAGCGTGGCAGGCCGAAAGAGCAGAAACATAAATACTGAGAGTGGCGGGGCATCTACCCGATGGTAATTACTCCTGCAGGAAGTCCAGAGTTTAGGAATCTGGCAGTTTACTGGATCTGCATTGTGTGCTGTACACCATCTTCAAAAACAAAAGGCATAACTCGATGAAACATGAAGGTTACAAATCTCTGGCCAGGGATGAACCTTGTCCCCTGCGCCTGAGACAGAAGGTCCCTCCTCTCCGGTATCTCCCATGGCGAGCCGTCGAGGAGAGTTATCTCCGAGAACCATATTCTGTTCGGCCAACGCGGCGCCATCTGTAAGAGGCAGGACCTTTGTTGACGAACTCCGGCTAGAAGAGAAAACTGAGGAAAATGCATACAGCTGGGTGACTCGGAGAGAAGCAGACATTCTGTTGAGGAGGCGAAGAGGTCCATCTCTATTTCGGAAAATCTTTACCAGATTTGTTCCACTGCCCCGGGTAGAGTTGCTACTCCCCCGTCGGTATGCTATGTCCGGATAGTAGATCTGCTCCCATATTGGATCCAAGGATATAAAATCACCCTGAGGGACAGGAACTTGTCCTTAGCCCACAGCAGACTAGACTTCACCAGCCTATTCAGACTGTGCCAACGCAGTCCACCCTGATGATTTGTATTAGAGGCTACTGTGGTGATGTCCACCTGCACTAGGACATGGTAACCCCTTACTGGTGGAGGTAGTACTTCAGGGCCAGAAATACAGCCATCACCCGACGGTGACCGAGCCCATTTAGCGGGAGAGAGAACGCTTTTCTTAGCGTTGCTTCTCAGCCCTAGAGAGGCAAGATGAGCGAGGATCGAAGTTGATGTGGAAGCACAAGCTCTTGAGACTGAGTCAGTGCAGGGTGACAAGGCGAGGTTGAAGGAAGAGCCCGATACTGGTGAGCTTTGCCCCCGAAAGCGAACCTCAGGAACTTCCTGTGTTGCGGCAATATTTCTATGTGAAATATATGCGTCCTTGAGATCGATCGAGACGAACCAATCGTGACGTTGAATTTGCGACACTATCAGCTTTGACTGAATGGTTTAAGCCTCAAAGATCGAAGATTAGAAACAGCCCCGCTGTCTCTTTAAGTTTAATGAGCGCGAGGGGCATCAACATATAAATCGCACACCCTTGCACCCATGATAGTCGAATAAGTTGACATTGAGGACACAAAGGCATGATTGAGTTAACGTCATGGAGGACCCATTTTATTTTTCTTATATATCTGTGTATTATGGGTTCAGACCCCTTTAAATGTTTCACTCTTTGTTATATTGCAGCCATTTGCTAAACTCATTTAAGTTTTTTTCCTCATATAATGCACCTTGACAGAAAAACAGAATTCTTGACATTTTGCATTTTATTAAAAAAGAAAAACTGAAATATCACATGGTCCTCAGTATTCAGACCCTTTGCTCAGTATTTAGAAGAAGCGCCTTTTGATTGTTGGTGTGCAAGAGTAATAATAATGAGACTTTTTTTTTTAACATTGTTCTGAAATAACACCCCAATGCCAAGCCGATCCGTCAGTTCTGCAAAAGCTACTCCATTAGTTCAGTGTTTTTATGTTTTATTCATCTCAATCGATGTAGAGTATATAACTGCTCCCAGCAGCTAAAGTGCAGTCGATTCAGTGCCTTCAGAAAGTCCAGTAATAGGAAGCCAATCAATGCCGCTGACAGCCACTGTGTCTGCAGCGCCCGCCAACAAGCATTCAGGTCTTCACTGAGAGATTCTGAGCTCAGAACCAGCGCACAACATGCACTTCCTGTCTCGAGCCACCACAGAGTCTCTAATGACGGTTTCAGGACATTATTATTAAAGGTGAAACATTTAACAGTAACAGTTGCTTCAGCGCAGACGTGATCCAATTATGAGAGTCTTCGACATGCTCAGCTTCTGTTCACCGTTCTGCCTGCGGTCAAGAGCTGATGAATATTACACATGCCACTAGGCTTGCAATTCACTCCTGCATGTTATTTTATATCTGTGTGTGTGTGTGAAGTAATGTATATGTGACACGCAAAGTGTTCATTTGAAACATTTTTCCTTCTCAGAAAACAATATTTGAACAAACAGGCACTTTTTTGTATGAAACGTGTTGCGTAGTAAATAATAAACAAAAAAGCATTGAATTACCTTTTACAAAATCCAAGGTGGTAATGAATATTATATCCAGAGTTGAGGAGTAATGAAATACATGTAATCTAGCGATGTATTTAAAATAGAAAATCTGAGTAACTGTATTTCATTACAGTTACATCTGAAAAGTATTTTACGTTCGCCGAAAAGTGAATTTTAATGTCATTTATTCGACATTTTCCTCACAATTTTTCTCGGAATTGCAAGATTTAAACTCACAATTGTGAGAAAAAAAGTCTGAATTGTGGGACAAAAACGTTGCAGTTTTTTCTCGCAATTGCAAGTTTATATTCTAGAATTATGACTTTTTTTTTCTGGAAAATTGCACATTTATATCTCACAATTCATTTTTTTTCTCAAAATTGCCAGTTAATTTCTCACAATTCTGACTTTATTATTTTAAAAACTCGCAATTACTTTTTTTATTTTGTGTTACATACTTCTTAGCATTCCAAAGTATACTAAAATATTTACATTAAGTTACTAAACTTGAGTGAAACGTTACAAATGACTTTTCAAAGCATGCACGTTGTAATCTATAGTGAAATACATTTTAACAGTAACCCACAGCCATCTCAACTCTGTATTCTTTTTCAACAAATTGTTTGTAAGTAAAGGTGTTAAAACGATCCACTTGAACTGCAAAATCTCATTAAATGTAACAATACAGGCGGACAGTATGAAGCCACATGGCCTGTTTATTAAGGCCAAAACGGTCAACGGTCAAAACACCATGACTCTACAGTAATGCAGAAAACATTAAACAAATTCACTGTGTGTACCTTGAAAAACCATAACGTTTGACAGAATATTACAGCAAAATCACATATCATGTGATGTTAAACCATTTGCTACTTTTTTGTTCTTACTTTGAAACGGCCCGAGCTATTATTGCAAATTACCCGAGCCTAACCATCACTAATTGCAGAAGGGCATCTTAGAACTAGTACAGGATGAGAGCGAGCGTGTAATTATCTGTGTCTACACCACGCTTCTCAGCAGCATCTCTACAAATAGCAATGTAATTAGCTGAACCGCTGATTTCCTCCTGAAGATGATTGGATGAGCTCTCAAATGGCCAGTGATTTAAGCAGAGATTCACAGGACTGACCGGGCTTGAAATGTGCCGCGCTGGAGTCATTCGGTTTGATGTTCATCATCGTGTCACTGCCGTCGTTCGTTTGTGTCATCGATTAGTGACGTCTGCTCGGAGTCGCTCTGGAGTTCAGTTCAGTCCCCATCGGTCATCGTGAAGTCCAGGG
The DNA here is from genome assembly GCA_037194245.1 of Opsariichthys bidens. NCBI lineage: Eukaryota > Metazoa > Chordata > Actinopteri > Cypriniformes > Xenocyprididae > Opsariichthys > Opsariichthys bidens. Next base: position 7,755,911 of record CM074312.1, read on the forward strand.
CTGAGCTTCAATTCAGCCAAACTTTGCATTTTAGACACGTTATTTCACCTGCTTTTGAAGGAGGTCGTGCCTGATGAGCTCATCAGCTGACGAATCTGTGAGCATTTGAGGATGTCGTTCATTAATAACGGCAAGCGATGCTAAAATATGTTTTGCATATTCAAATTTTATATTAACATGTCAGGTTATTGTCATTAACTAAAACTATTAAAACATTTGTGTTAATTGAAATCAAGGTGCAATAAATAAAATAAAGAAAAATAAGTTCAAGACGACGCACTCAAATTATTAAATGGAAATAAACATAAACTAAAAACTAAAATAAAACATTTGAACTAACCAGAATTTTGAAATGAAAAATAAGACTGAAATAAGTTGAAGCGCTATTATTATTTTTTGGAAATAAAAGCTTCTAATCTAAATAAACGCATAAATAAATAATAAATTAAATCTAAATAGCCATATTTAAAAAATAAAATGGCTAAAGCACATAACAAATTGACTAATAATGAACCTAAAAAAATATTTAAAATCCAACACTGCATTGAATTGGTCAAGCCCGGCGACCTCTGACCTGCTGGTGCCGTTGTGACTTCAGATTCAAACGAGTGTTTACTCCATTGTTTTATACGTTTTGTTTCAGTGCTGAACTCTCTGATGTTTTCCTCCCCCGGAAGATATTCGACGATTTATCTCCACTGAGCTGAAGAACTTGCAGTTGCTACAAACCGACTTCAGGATTTATACCTCAGCCCTGGGCATCTGATCTGCTCTGAGAGAACTCAAATTCATGAGTTTTTCCTGAAGCAGCCCTATGATCAGACACTCCTGCACGCTCTCTCGGTCTCTTGTGAAGAGAGGCGTTCCCCTGGATACGGTCTCCATGGCGATTTCTCGACAGCTGCTCGCGGTGATGGTCATGTGTGCGCGTGACTTTAAACGCTCCTCTTTCCTTTTGCTGCCGCGTTATCCTCTGAGATCAAACACGTTCACATCTGAACAAGAGAGAAGTCCGGAAATTCATGAGCGTTCGGGGTGGATAGCAGCGTCAGTGCACAGCATATATTGTGTTTGATTAGTATTACACACTGAAGAGAGATCGACCAATGGGCAGTGACCGTCCATTCCCATGAAGCGCCGCAACGCAAATATGATGTTATTTTTTTTTTTTTTCATATTAATAGTTATATTGTGTTTGTGTGTGTTTTAGCTCTGGTGTTGACACTTCATAAAGTGGGTTTTTATTCTTCTGTAAGCTAGTGTCACTTATCTTGTGTGACAGTATATATTGCTACTGAAACAAATATCAAGAAGTATGAGGTTGAGTTGTTTGCTCATGAAGCTCTGTCTCTCTCTCTCTCTCTATTTCATATATATTCATACCAAGATTTGGATTGTTCTAGAAATCAGTTCTCAACAGTCCTAGAATGTTCCAGAAACAGTTCTCGAAAGTTTTAAGAAGTGCTACTTGCTTATAAGCAGTAACGTTTGTTATATGATTGTTCCCATTTTTATCTGGGGTGAACTTTTTTTTCCATTGTTTTTAAACAAAAGTTCATCAGTTTGTGATACATGAAATCTTCTTATTTTTCAATGTTTCAGGCCTGTGTTATTTGAGGACGGCGCTCTGTCTTTTTTATTTCCCTCAGAGACCGTTACGGCTAAAATGTAATTGTGCCACGAAGTCTAAGAAAAGAGGACAATTATGACGACAGAAAGAAAGCTCCGGCACACCCTAATCAAATCGCAGCATATTGAAATCCTACAGACAATCCAATTGTGGCATGAGTCCGCGGATCATCCCATGTCTGTAAGTGCAGAGCAGAAATGTGAATTACATTAAAGCTCCACCGATCCTGACTGTAGAAAGACTCTGATCTGATGCTGAAACTCTTTGACATGACAGTCGGCTTGTTGCAGTCTATAAACATTGATTTCGGTTCTCCTCTTGAGATGAATTGTGTTCTTATAGTTAAACTGTCGCTGGACAAGCATTCTGAATTCATTGATCAGCAGTGATATGTGACGACTCCAGTTGGATCTGGTTCCTGGCTGGATCGATCTGGATCTCTTTCAGGATTTAGAATACAACTAAACAGGCCCGACGTTCTGCTTTCTTGTCCCAAGAGTTTAAAGTGCAGACAGCCGTTCATACGCTGACTGTCTGTGTTTGGGAAACCTGTTTGAAAACAGTCAATATGTTGACTTGACACAGCATTTTATTAATTTTATTCTAGCACTAAACTGCCTCAAGATTCAGTTCTAGAGCTTTCAAGCTCGGTTCAGTCCAGTATTGGGGATTGCTGTAGTTTTCTATAGTGGATAATCAAATTAAATCCACAGTCCATCCGTTTATCCATCTATCCACAATACATCAAGACCTCAACAGCCACCCAGAACACCCTAGGAACGCTCTAGAAACCAGGCAGAACACCCTTGTAACACAATAACAACCACCAAGAACACCCTAGCAACGCCCTAGAAAGCAGGCAGAACACCGTAGCAACTACTCAGAGCGCCTCAGCCTACTTTCCTTCAGACTTCCAACATTTTCAAACTATTCATATTACCTTTGTTCTAACATTAACCCTCAGCTGCTCTTTGGGCATTTTTGGCTGATTTTTTTTAGATTTTTTTTACATCATCAGAATGAAAAAGTCACGCTTGTGCTCCTCGTGGTCAAAAATCTGCGCATTGGAAATAAATGAGATGAATTTCATCAAGTGGAAACTTTTGGTACTGCGGGCGAACAAAATCTGACTGAAAGCTCATTTTTTGAGATATCAAGCTCAAATCTGGAACACAACTTGTTTAGATTTATGGCTTTGATATTGTTGTGATTTTAGAAAAAACATTTTCAAACTAAAATTTTGTACATTCATTTCATTGAAGAAAAAAGAAAAGAAAAAATTGGCCATTTTTGACCGACATGTGAAGAGCACCTGAGATTTAAAGCTATTTAACAATAAAATTCCATGCAACAACATTTTCTAATTATTGTTTACAATTCTATTTGGTTCCTTTAGTGACACAGAAATTCTACACTGCACTTTCTTAATTCCTTTTAGAACCATTGAAATCCAGTTTGGGATCCACAATGCATCATTCAGGCTGGTGGATGAACAATTAAAAATAATTAATTGCTTTTTAGGGGAATATTGAGGACTATTGAGCTGTCAGTGTCTGTTGTTTTAATTGTTTTCTGTTTGACTCTGTGAATGCATTTTTTGGCAGGGAACACGAATCGTTGTGATGGAAAGAATGGGTTGCAAAGCCCATGAGTCAAAGGTCTGTTGACTGGAATTTTATCAGAATGCGAGCAGTGCCGCTCAATGACTTTGCAGTCCTCTGGAGGGCGAGAGTTGCCAACATTATCCTCAAAGAATATTAGACGGCTGGCGGGCCAAAGACACGATGTATTTAACACTGGCCCTGTGGAGCCGTGATACAGCGGGACAGCGTGAGCTGGTGTTCGCTGCCGCTCATAATTCCAGTCTAATATAGTGCAGAACACAAGGACTATCAGACCTCCCATCTGTCGCACAATGACTTTACACTTCACAAGCGGTTGAAGGCAATTATTAGCTTTGATTGACAACAAAAAATAAATGTCAATCATAAAACAAAGACAGCTGGACAAACGATTTTGACATTTTCATGTCTTGTGTAATCATTGTAGTGGCAGATGAAGTGTGTATTTCAGTAATGGTTTTACTGTTTAAAGGGATCCTTGATTATGATTCGACTCTTTTAGCTTCAGTCAGTGTGTAATGCTGCTGTTCCATCAACATCTGCACAGTTACGACGCTCAAAGTTCAATGAAAGGAGAGATGTTTTCTTTTGCAGAAATCCCTTGGGACTACAACGAGCTTCTTCCTGGGTTAGTGACATCACAAACCCTAAAATTTACATAAACCCCGCCCCCGAGAACACTCAACAAAGGGGGCGGGGCCATGTCGGGCTGCTTTAGAGTTGTTGTCGTCGAGTGTTGTTGACGCCGTCATTTTACGCCACAAACGAGGGTGGATTCGAGGACAAAAGACGAACGTGACGACACACGCTAGTGACGAGTTGATCAACTCCACAGCGACGACGTCAATTTATCCACGAACCGTTCAGAAACGTCTTCCTGAGTCTCTCCAACACTTTCCTCATTTTGTCTGCGTGAGATTCTCCAGCTTTGTTGTTGTTGAGCTGTTGAAGCTCCGCCCTCTTCTGGAGCAGCAGCTCATTTGCATTTAAAGGGACACGCACAAAAATGGCGTGTTTTTGCTCAAACCCAAATAGAGGCGGATTTGACAAACTATGATAAATGATCTGAGCTGAAACTCCACTGGAGACACCAGAGACTGATATTACATGTTGTGAAAGGGATATTATAGGTTCCCTTAAAAATTTAGATGCAAAGCCTATAATAACAGGCTGTTCTCCTTTACTAGAGTTTATCTTATAATATGATTCATAATTTTATAATATTTATTTTGAGTCAAAACCTTAAAGTGATCAATCATCATTAACTCCCCTTCCAAACCTGTATGAGAAGATATTTTGAGGTGGACCACATTGACTGCCAAAGTAGTTTTTTTTTTCCATAGTATTGTTTGGTTAGTAACATTTTTCAAAATATCTTCTTTTGTGTTCAAACTCATGCAGGTTTGGAAGGTGAAGTAATGATGGCAGAATTTCATGATGGGATTATATGAAAATCTCTTCAACAGAGATATTCTAGTTGCCAGCAATAGTAAGTCATACAAAGTCATAAATGTCAGTGTTCATTTGCATATAATCTTGACATCACAGTCTTCTGATCGCTTGAAAGGCCTGTTTTCGTTTTGTTCTTTGGGCACTTGTGAATGTTTGAACAAGCTCTAAATAATATATGAAGATCCATTACTACAGCATACAAATGTAATTTTTAATCTAAAATAAAAAAAAGTTCTAGTTTTTTTTGCCTCACAGTTCCAAGTTTCTATCATGCAATCAAATATAAACTCACAATTGTGAGAAAAAGAATTGTTTTGTTTGTTTTATTCTGTGGCGGAAACAAGATTCCATACATTCTAAAAGTGCTGGGTTAAAAACAACCCAAGTTGGGTTGAAAATGGACCAATCTGTATAATCTGAATAGTTGAAAACTGAAATGAGGATAATGTCAGTGTCTCCAAACGAACATTATAATGTCAAATCTGTAATATATGGAAACACATAATGATGAACTGAAAGGTTGAACCTTTGTCATAATAAATTACATCGATATAATAATAAAACCTGAGAAATATTCTCTGCAGTAAAACAGTTCATCAGGCCAGTCGCCCTGAAACATTGAGATTCATCGCAAACATTCATCTTTAAATGTGAGGATCAATACTTTCCTTCGATTTCTCTCCAGTTCACTTACGTGAAGATTGAGACGGGCAGGATTTCCCCGAGCGATGCAGGTCGTTTTACAAAGAGTTTGTTTTGAAACGCTCTCTCTGGTTTCATCTCAGGATGAATCCTTTCTCAGTGAACATGTATCTGATGTCATCCACTCACGGAAGGCATTTGTCTAGAAGACGACAATATTTGTGCAATCCCAGCTGACAAAAAATATTATAAGACGATTTTGCCAACGTTCCCATTGAGTGATGAAAATGGGTTGTGATTTCAGAACGTTTATTTCTTCTTGGTTATGGAAATGTTAAGGAAACACTCTAGTGCATGGGTCTTCAACCGGGGGTCCGCGACCCCTAGGGGGTCCGCGGCGGTATTGCAGGGGGTCCGTCAATTAATGTTTGATCACAAATAATTTAAAAAAAAAAACATCACAAAGTCAAATTTAAATAAAATATATTTTATTTTACAAATAGTCCGAATCGCAAGATATAAAGTCCGAATCGCGAGCTATAAAGTCCGAATCGCGAGCTATAAAGTCCGAATCGCGAGCTATAAAGTCCGAATCGCGAGCTATAAAGTCCGAATAGCGAGCTATAAAGTCCGAATCGCGAGCTATAAAGTCCGAATCGCGAGCTATAAAGTCCGAATCGCGAGCTATAAAGTCCGAATCGCGAGCTATAAAGTCCGAATCGCGAGCTGTTTGACATATTTTGTGTGGGGGGGTCCCTGCTCCGTGTCTCGCTCATCTAAGGGGTCCTTGCCCTGAAAAACGTTGAAGACCCCTGATCTAGTGTCATTCTTCAAACATCACTTCTGAACGTTCTGTAACAAATGTAACAGCTTCTTGCCATCGTGAGTGTGATTCTGTATTTGACGAGTGCTTATTTCCACCTCGGAAGGGCGTGCTAGTCTTCGTCCCCCGTGACAGGACCGCGTCAGACGTGATAGTACGCCGTACAGAACCTCAGATCTTCAGTAATAACTCTTGAGAGGTTTGTGTTTGTCATCAGAGTCACTGCTGGAGGAGAGCCGCTGCTCTTCACACGACTTCACGCCGCATGTTGGGAAGGTTTCTGTCATCCCGTTCCGTGGATCGTGAGTCATGTGATGCTCTGGAACACGAGTCCAAGGCAAGTACCAGACAAGAATAAGGAGAAATCCTTTGAAATTCATGCTGGTTCAAAGACTTTAAACAATTCTCACAAGAAATCTGGGAGACTGGAAGAGTTCGGTTCGTGTCGAGAAAACGCTGTTTTCTGCTTCAAAGAGATCGAGACGGTAAAACCGACGCCATCGTTACCGTTCGAATCGATTCAGATATGATCATGAGCGTTTGGTTTCTGACCAATCACAGCAGAGCAGCTCTCAGAAAGGCGGGGTTTAGAGATGGAAGCGTTTCAGACACTGAGAGAAAAGAGCTGGAGCTGCAGTGGATATGAGGAGGAAAACAACATTAGAAGCCTTTAAAATACGCACTTTAATGGGACACAATACAGATCTTTTCTCTAGGATTTACAATTTAACATCTGAACTTCTTAAATGTGTGCCAGATTAAGCCAGTATGTTTTCAGGAATTAGAGATTTCCTTCCTTCAGTTGCTCATTCTATGATTCCATGAAGACCTTTTCATTCCACAAAAGGTTCTTTATGGAGAAAAATGTTCTTTAGATTTTTAAAATGTTCTTATCACTTAGAGAAATGGTAGTTCACGGTTCTTCTAAGGCTTTCGGAAACTTTACTTTTTAGAGTATTTGATGATTATTATACCATTGACTTCATTTTAATTGATCGATTTAAAGTAAGTAGGTGTTTCTGTCACTGTCTTTATGAAGTGAATTAATTGATAGATTTAAACATCGACAGTTGTCGTGTGTTTGAGATGTGTGTGTATCCGTCTCTCTCGGCCGATTCATGTCGTTTACGGACAGACTTATTCTCTGAACATTCAGCAAAGATCGCTGAATCATGGTTATCATATTTGATGACCATTTAACATTGGACATCTTCTGAGAAGAAGTTGATTTCCACCATCAGACCGCATGTGTGCATTTCTGAAAGGATGACATTTAAAAACAGATTTTTACATATTCTGAAGGTGTTCATGGGAGCTTGTCCCGGTCATCCAGACGTCACTCCTCCGTGAGCCTCTTCAGTCGTTCAACGCCTCTCAATGACAGCATGATTGACATGCTGCGAGACAGAGCGACGCTAAAATCAAATGAGGCGTAAATGACCTTGTCCATGCAAATCATTTCAATGCAGATTCTTGATTGTAGAAAGAATAATACATAATTCTCTTTCCACGCTGAGCTGTTGCTTTTTTACTCTTTATTTTTGGCCGTACAAATCCCACTGCAGCATTTCTGCTGACAAAAACACTGAGTCCAGACTGGAGAAACATCATGTTGTTTGTTTATTAAAGAACACAGCGAGGGTTTGTTGTTGCAGCTTGTCTTGTTCAGATATAAGCTGAAGCCTGAACTGAGTTCCTTCCAAGTCTGTCCACACGAGTTAACTGAAGCTTTGTGGATTTTATTTGTCCGAGAGGTCCGATGTCTCGAGGGCAAGAGCACGACATACCGTGAGAGGACACGCATGATCGAGAGAAGATGAGGATCCCACAGGCCCGGATCTGTCCCGCATGAAGATTGTTAAAGAGGTGTTTGATTACGATTGGACTCTTTTAGCTTCAGTCGGTGTGTGATGTCGCTGTTTGAGCAGAAACAACATCTGCAAAGTGACGACACTCAAAGAGAGATATTTTCTGTTTAAGGACTACAACGAATCAATTTATCCACTATCAGTTTGAACACTTTCCTCATTTTGTCAGCGTGAGATTCTCCAGCTTTGTTGTTGTTGAGCTGTTGAAGCTCCGCCCTCTTCTGGAGCAGCAGCTCATTTGCATTTAAAGGGACACGCACAAAAATGGCGTGTTTTTGCTCACACCCAAATAGAGGCGAATTTGACAAACTATGATAAATGATCTGAGCTGAAACTCCACTGGAGACACCAGAGACTGATATTACATGTTGTGAAAGGGATATTATAGGTTCCCTTAAAAATTTAGATGCAAAGCCTATAATAACAGGCTCTTCTCCTTTACTAGAATTTATCTTATAATATGGTTCATAATTTTATAATATTTATTTTGAGTTTATTTTGTTTTTGCTCATGCCCAAATTTTGACAAATTTGACAAGCGATAATAAATGATCTGTGGGGGATTTTGAGCTGAAACTTCACTGGAGACACCAGAGACTGATATTACATCTCGTGAAAAGGGCGTTATAGATCCACTTTAATTTTCTGATGTTATTTTAGACAGACTCAATGGGTCAAAGATACTTTGGACAAAGAACATGAGTTACAAAAATCACCATGCAATCAAAATTGACAGTGTTTTATGGAATATTGCTGTATTTATAATGAGTGATTTACTGTTCACATCATTATTTCTTCTAAACTTCCCCTCACTTAGTAAGCGACAATCTCTCCTCTTCGAGGGCGAGGCAAACAAACCTTTAAATCCAACATTAAAATGACTAATTTCATGATGAACTGCACATGACAAATGATATCAGGATTTTCCCGCAGGATTGGGCTACTTTTACACTGTTGCCACAGGTTGTTTTTCATGTCCCGGGGTTGAAGCGACCCCAAATAACGTGATATTTAGTCCATGGAATGTGAATTTTACACGGATTTTTCCCATGGGAGCCCACCTGACACGTGAAGTTTGGAGAAGTAATTTGTCGCCTCTAGTTCTTTGGGGTCGACTCAAAGTTGAATAGGAGTGTTTTGTAAATGAGAGGTGATTTCCAGCTGAACGTGGGAAATCATGTTCATTGTAGACCGAGTCATATTTGCCTGGACATCATGTTTTTTGAGGATGAGGTGATGGGAAGCATAACTTGATTCCAGTTGACCGGATGATAGATAAACTTGTGTCTGAGTTTGACTGGATGTTTGACATGAAAATGGTTCTTTCCTCCTTTTTAAAAGTTTATCAGTCTCTTAGCTGAGCTTCTCTAGAATGATGATTACGAAGTTATTGTTTGCATTTAACAGTCAAATGTTTGTGTGAGTTATTTTACAGTGTTTTCAGTTCAGTCTGTCCTCGTCCCGACGGGTTCGTAACATTCTCTGTTGAGGTTGAATGCGTTTCAATGCAGTTTCATCTAAAGTGACTGGAATTAAATGTCAGGCTAATGGAGACGTTCCTGCGGCGGGACTGGATTCAGTTCACTGACCACTGAACTACAACCCCAGCGTTCTGACAACAGCAGTGAGTGAAGGAAGACGTCAAAAATGCATTTTCTGAATGTGTTCTTGACGAACTGCATTTGTTGTTAGTTTTTAGTGTTCGGAAAAGATGAAGTCATTCGAGTGATGTGAGCCTTCGCCGTTTAATTAAAGAAAGTGTGACTGATGAACTCCAACATTATCGAATGCATGATTTCTATTCACTCCAAAACATGATTTTCTTTGTTAAAACATCTGCACATTCTTAAACCAAAGAAAGTTTTACTGGAGAAGCAAAATGACTGAAGATATTAGTAAAAAACGAATCAAAATGAAGTGAGTTTGAGGTTAAAACAAGAAGAAATATCTGTGAATGGAGTCTTCTAGTTTTAAGCACAAACTCACTTCATTTTGATCATTTTTTCCAGTAAACAAAGACTTAATATCTTCACATGAGTCTTGATTTAAGAATGTTTAGGTGTTTGTGCTGGAAAACAAGAAAGAGAGACTGAAGATGGACATCATTATTTGCAGTGTAATGTGTTTAAAAATATATTTTTTTTTACAATTGTGCAAATACTTTTTGAAGACTAAGAAAAGAAGAAAAATGATATTTTTCATCATTTAAATTTGACAGGGATATTTGAGCACAAGTATGGAAAAGCTCAAGAATCCTATTAATTGATTTGGAAATTTTTTTTAAATTGCTGACATTTTCAAAATTTACAAAATTTGGAACATGCTGCACTGCTCAAGACTACTTTAGTGTGATTCTTGTGTCGATCCAGTCAGATGCGCCTCTTTCTACATTCATGCCTGTTTATTTGGCCTTAAAGACACAAAGCGTCTCAAAAAGAAGCATGAACACTTCAGCTAAAGGCCGAAGCTTCGATGGCAGCTCATTCATCAAACGTCCTCTGAGGACAGTCGGTCCACCGAAACACTTTACAGTGCGGGAAACACTCGCACACTTTGGTAGAGAAACACTTTTCACTCACAAATTTCATCAATAATTACAAAGAAACAAAGAAATGAAGTTTTGGTAACACTTTACTTGAAGGGGTTTGCTTAAGACGGACACGACACCTTCATAATTGTGACGTGACGCGTGTCATCAGGGTCGAGGAGTAACGAAATACAACTTAGTTGCGTATTTAAAATACAAAATTTGAGTCACTGTATTTCATTTTAAATGGGTGGTAATCAGATTACAGTGTGTTTTAGATTACCAAAGTGATTACTTTGAGTTTTAATGTCATTTAAACAGCGATTGGTGATTCTCTGACTCTGACCGTCTGAAAAAGACGAGTTCAGTTTCATGTTTTCCACTGTTTTCATGTTTTGTGAGTCATTTTATAATTCACTCGTCACTGTGACTTTTCCTCACAATTTGTTTTTTTCCCTCTCAATTGTGAGTTTGTGTTTCACAATTCTGACTTCTTTTTCTCACAATTGTGAGATTTAAACTCACAATTGCAAGTTATAAAGTCAGAATTGGGAGATATAAACTTGCAATACTGACTTTTTTTCTTACAATTGTGAATTTAGTGTTTAGAGTTTATATCTCATAATTCTGACTTTTCTCAATATTGTGAGTTTATATCTCATAATTCTGACTTTATAACTCACAATTGCAACTTTATATCACTCAATTCTGAGGGAAAAAGTCAGAATTGTGAGATAAAAACTCTCAATGATCTTTTTTGTGTTTGTTTCACACTTATTAGTATTCCAAAGTATTCTAAAGTATTTAGATGAAGTGACTAAACTTGAGTAATGTAACGAAATACGTTACAAATGACTTTTCAAAGCATGTATTTTGTGATCTGTAGTGAAATACGTTTCAAAAGTAACACACCCAGCCATGCGTGTCGTGAATATAAAACATCTCAAACAATGTCATCTTTGCATTAAAAATGACATAACTGTCAGGATTATGAAGGTGTGTGTCAGTCTTATTCACCCCTTCAATAAAGTGTTACTGAAATTTTGTAGTAATTGCAGATATTTTGCTCCAGTTTCCCAGGAGGAGATGATTTTGTTCTCTTGAACATGTGGGATGGAAACAACATCATTGTATGCAGCGTTACAAGTTAAATTCTCAACTTTGCATGGAAACAGTTAAAATAGCACATCATTTAGTCTAGGCTTGAATTGGCAGGGTACAGTTTAGTGACACACTGTATCGTCGGACAGTTTCTGACCTGTTATTACAACAATCAACACGTCGACTGGATGATCCGTTCAGATTTCACAACACAGTGTCAATGACAGTGTAATATCACTATCTCCATTCACTGCCATCAGTTAATATCCATTATACAAATGTCTATCTTCCTAAACAGAAAAACAATGTTGCTTCATGATTCATAATGTTTTTGAAGAAGACATTTAAAGAGTTTCTAATAACTGCCGTTTTTCACCACATTTTCAATGAAAGTGTTCAGTAAACCCTCATTAGTGTTCAGAAAAATGGCCGAGAAAGTTATTAATCTGCTTCATCAATGAACATTAACGGCCTCATTAAGCGAAACGAGCCCAGGACAAATTATAGACATCAGAAGTTTCCCCCGAGGCCTGCCCGATTATTACATCTAATATTAATTGTTTATACAGTTCCAGTTTTTTATTTTAATTAATACATTCATTTCAGAGTAAGTGGCTTATGTGTAATAAATGAAAATAATATTAACACACACAATAGTATATTAGTAAATGCTGAAATTAATATAAACTGAGGTTAATAAATGCTGTTAGTTGGTGTTCACTAATGTTAAAAAATGAATCCTAATTTATTTGTTTCACTGCTTAATTTACTAAACAATACGTCAGTAATCCATGTGCTGCTCGTGTTGATGTTCAGCAGAGACCAGATTGAGTCTGGATGTTGTTAAATAAGGTCAGAAGACGTGATTAAATCACAGAGACACCGGATCCCACGACCCCTTTCACAAATAGATCAGTTTTTGTCTGAAATATCCGTTAGACAACATTGATTTTTATTGGATTAGCATATTCAGCACGACTGAGAGCGTGATATCTGAGAAACCATTGTGTAAAAAAATAAACATTATATAGTTTTTAAGCACAAATGCTGGTCTTGCGCTGCTCTGATGCGCCACACATCACGTCATCACGAGGGAAAGGTCACGTGACGTAGGAGGAAGTACCGTCTCATCTTATTTTCTCCTCCAACTTCAAAACTGTCTGACATCATCGTTGTTTTACCTTTTTTTTTGTAAAGTCGTTTGACTCAGTCTTTGACTTTGTCCTCTTTGTAAACTCGGTACTACGTCACGTGACCTTTCAAGCGTGATGGCGTGATGTGTGGCGCATCAGAGCAGCGCAAGACCAGCATTTGTGCTTAAAAACGATATTTTGTGCGCCGGTTTCTCTAGATCAGACTCTTATTCCTCGTCTGGATCATGTAGATCTTTGAAGCTGCTCTGAAACTGACATTTGGACCCGTTGAACCCCAGTGAAGTCCACTATATGGAGAACAATCCTCTTCGTTTCTTTTCCACTGAAGAAACACATCTTGGATGACATGGAGGAGAGTGAATTATCAGGACATCTTAATTCTGAACTGGACTAATGCTTTAAGAAAATTTCCATGATAATTGAATTAATTAAAAAACGGAGACACAAAAAGCTCACTGTTTCATAAAAAAGGAGCAAAAAGTGTTTTATGTTCCGTTTTCTCCACCCGCTTTTGACTTCAGCACCGAGGTGCGTATGCTTGTGCTCCGTCACACCCCTAATAAAAGTAATTGCAAGAAATCTCTCTCCTGCATGTCGACATTTTGCTTTCGCATTCACAATAGCGTCCTCGCGCCACACGCAGCGCACAGATGCGAGCCTCGGGCTCTCTGTGCTGATTCACCATGTCCCTTTTCATTACTTCAACACATGACTGCCCTCATACCACTCTCTCTGGATCTCCACAGAGGAGACTCAAGGGCAGAACACAGCTCCTGCTCCTCCTTGTAAGGCGTTTCAGAAAACTAATATTTACACATAATTCTTGAGCGCTCTCTCTTTTTTTTTTTTTTTTTTAAAAAGCAGAGATTCAGGAAATCTAGCAGCACATGTCATTTCCACAAATCTCCTTGAGCAGCACACAGTCTTTTCCCCGGAGGACTGGACACGGCAGATCACACAGAAGATGGAAGCCGACGGTTATGTAAGCTTCCTGTTTGTGTCATCCTCTCTCTTTCCAGAATGAACCTTTCTCACTTAATGCCGGGACTAATGATCATTTGAAATGCACAGGGGTGGGATATTATTATAAGAGGTGAACACAAACAGATTCCTGGCAGGAATCCCAGCAGGACTGCCTGTCATTATTCAAGATTCGCCGCACATCTCTCTCCGCTCGGCGTGTGGACCGAATATGCGATGTGCTGCGCTAAACAACTTGAATTTTCATGAAAGTCTTTGAGTGAGAAAATGCTAAATGAAACGTGGTATCTGTAGTGCCACACGGTTCCAATCAAGCTCGCTTATATTACAGTGAAAGCACCGGCTTCCTAAGTCAGTCCTATCGAGCCTTCCAGAGCAGGAAAAATCAATATCATCCACATAAACCACAGCCAGCTTTGCTTTCTTAGAGAGAACACATGCTGACTCCCCTGGAGGAACGCCACTGAAATATTCATGTGTGTAACTAAGGTGTGATTCCGCTACTCTGGGTTATTATTATGCAAAGCCTGTGAATAATGATCTCCGCTGGTCCTCCGGAACGCATGAATTGAAGCTCTAAGCTCATTAATGTAATGTACGCTGAGCATTCATCAGGTGCCGCCGGACGGCCTTTTTCCAAGGCAGCTCTGCAAAACGTGACCGTTCATAAGTGGGATTGCTTTCAACTCTGCAAAAGATCCACACGTTTGACCTTTCGTCATTAGCGATGAGCAAACATTTAGCAGAGATGCACCTCAATCACAGCCTGCTGCTGTTTTCACCCAGAAATGATGAGCTTGTGATGTGGAGAGTGGCTCTGCGTCATGACAGATGTAGTAAATCAATCCCACTCACATGCAAAGAATCTTCAAGGCACCAATCAACTTGCGACCGGAGTCGACGAGAGGTGATTTCGTGAGGAACACCAACCCAGAATATGCTAAGATGAGTGAAGTACCAACTTATTGGTTGCTCATGCACGCAACCGGCCAACGAATGCGTCATCCTCCACAATCAACAAGTACACTCACCAGTCGTGTTGAGGTTCGTCGATGACCAGGAGGATCTTGAACTTCCGCGACGCCGCCGCCGGACTCTGCTCCACGAGACCTGCGGAAGCGGCCGTTTGCTTGACCACGTTGGTGATGGAGCTGAAGAAGCCCGAGCCGGCGGATTGGGCGGGTTGGGGCCGCCGCTCGGGCGCCGGAGACGCGGTGGGGGATTTGGCCGCGGGAGGAGCCGACGGGGCAGGAGTCGGTCCGGCGGGAGCCTTGGTGCCGGCGGTGGGAGGAGGTGGAGGCGGCGGGTCGGGCCTCTGGAGATCCGACATGTAGCCGTTGGGCAGGTTGGCGATGAAGCTGCTGTCAGAGAGGCGACGGCGCAGGAAGTTCATGGCTGTGGCTAGTGAAGGTTAAATTCTCAGATCCTCCGGGTTGACAATCGCCTCGTTGCGCTCTGGGATTCCCGACTCGGTGTTGATATTGCTGTTGAATTTCTCCGTGACAGCTCGAATGCCAGGAAGAGATGCTCACACTCTGCCTGTGTCTCTGCTTCCTCCCTCCCTCTCTCTCTCCCTCTCTCTCTCCTCACGCGCTCCCCCTCCCCCTAGTCCCTCACGATCTCCTACATCATTGCTGACGTGTCCGTACTACGTTGCACCGCAGCTGCTGAACGGGGTTTCCAATGAATATTCATGGAAGGAGGGGAGCTCCTACAGCAATCCCCCCTTCCCTTGAGCCTCTCCTCCATCCAGCTCCCTCCCTCTGCTCCTTGGGATGACCTGCGGACCCTGGTCTGGAGGGAGGCAGAGGGATGGATCTGCTCCATTACATCTTCTAAACATTGATCCTCTGCCATCGTTTAGTCAGTGGTGATCTCTTAAATACTGGAGATCAATATGGTAAAGCCATGTTATCCACTGCGTGAAACACAGACAAAATGGAGCCTGAGGAATGATGATCATGATTTACTCATCAGACAGAAGCAGAAATATAACGTGAGGTTATGAGATTTGCTGAAGGGTGTTCGTCTGGGTTTGCACACACTGAAGGATGCTGCGACATATGCAGCCTGGACGGAGACAACACAAACCCATTTACATACAGATTACAATTAAAAGAAATTGTTTTATGAAATGAGAGTTGAAATGTGAAATTATTATAAAACATTTAGGCTGTTGTTGCTAAGGAGATGTGAACTGGTTTTATTAGTGGATACTACCTCTATTTATACTTGGTGTTCAGTCATATGAACGAATCACCAACACTGAATCCTAAAAAAATGTTGGGTTAATAAAAACTCAAGTTGGGTTGAAAATGGACAAATCCAACAACTGGGTTGTTTTAACCCAGGGATTGGGTTGTTTTAACCCACCGAATGGGTTGTTTTAACCCAGGGATTGGGGTGTTTTTACCCAGAGATTAGAATGTTTTAACCCAAGGATTGGTTGTTTTTACCCAGGGATTCGGTTGTTTTAACTCAGGGATTGGGTTGTTTTAACCCACCGAATGGGTTGTTTTAACCCAGGGATTGGGGTGTTTTTACCCAGGGATTCGGTTGTTTTAACCCAAGGATTGGTTGTTTTTACCCAGGGATTGGGTTGTTTTAACCCACTGAATGGGTTGTTTTAACCCAGGGATTGGGTTGTTTTAACTCAGGGATTGGGTTGTTTTAACCCAGGGATTGGGTTGTTTTAACTCAGGGATTGGGTTGTTTTAACTCAGGGATTGGGTTGTTTTAACCCAGGGATTGGGTTGTTTTTACCCAGGGATTGGGTTGTTTTAACCCACTGAATGGGTTGTTTTAACCCAGGGATTGGGTTGTTTTAACTCAGGGATTGGGTTGTTTTAACCCAGGGATTGGGTTATTTTAACTCAGGGATTGGGTTGTTTTAACCCAGGGATTGGGTTGTTTTAACTCAGGGATTGGGTTGTTTTAACCCACCGAATGGGAATGCTTTGGTGGAGTGTTGAGGAGAGGTGTGCTGTCACTTCTGTGATTGGATGAGTTTCACCTGCTGGACCATGAAACAGGTGTAAAAATCCTCCAGACTCACGGTGAAGGAAAGAGCCGAGCGCACTGTGAACCATTAGAGCGAGAGCGGGTTAAATAGATGTTTACTCATCAAATGTCAAGTTCTCAGGCTAAATTAGATGAAGATTGTTATTTCTATGTGAGGCCCAGCGGGACATGCTGACGGCAGACAGGAAAAATGATAACAAATTTGAACATAATTGCATTGTGTCTTGTGTAATTAGTGAGACGAATCCAAAAGAGATGTTGCTGTTGGAGAGCAGCTCTTTTGTGCAGAACTGTTACAGAAACAAACGATGACGTGCTCAGTATCAGAGGAGTGACGGTGATTTATGAGGCAGGAGGCTGAAGTCACGACGTGTTGATGGTTTCTTCTGCAGCAGTGCTGGAGGTGTGAATCTGACGCAGAGCCGCAGCTGTAGCCGGACAGACATGCTAAGCTCGTACTGACCTCAATTTTTCACAGTATAGGCAACAAACGCCACAACAATATGCGGCGCTCAACCATATTTAGATGCAGAGACTTCCGATTAGCTCTTCACGGGGTTGTGATGCAGATAAAATGCTGAAAATAAACAAATGCTTTTCTCAAATCATGTATTTATAAGGCTTTGATATGAACTCTTCTTTATTTAGTGTGTCTTGTTGAAAAAGCTCTGCAAAGTTCCAGTTATGCTCTATATCACTGATTCTGAGCTCCCTGAAGCGCCAAGTCACAATATTCCTCATTTAAATAATCCCCGCCTAAGGCATATGCAAAATAAAGGGGCGGGGCCTGCTTAAGTAGAGTTTGGAGTGTTGCCAAGTGCTCGGTTTTTTCGGGCTGTGTTTCATGTCTTTGAGTTGAAGCAACTCCAAATCACAACATGATATTTCGCCCCTGCAATGCGAATTTGACCTGATAGATAAAAACAGAGACCCGAGACTGCGCGTGCACAAAAATAAGCTTTTTAACGCTATTTGAGCATCAGAAACAACATTTATGGGACAGTTCATGTCAGAGTTTGACTTTCCTTGAAAGTGATTTTGTTGATACTTTTTGTGGTTATGGGAAGGGGTGTTACGTTTCCACGTCGACCAATCACAGCAGACTGGTTTTCGTTCAGGCAGAGGGTGAAAACAGGTGCTGCGACAATGCAAATTACACGATAAATAATGACGTATATAAACAAAATTATGAAATTTTGGAATAAATCTTTAAAATCACACGAGAACAGGTTTGGAAGCACACATATTTCTTCATGAATTTGAGTGAACTGAAGTTGATAACATCCATTGTTATCAATAAACCTGTTGTGCGAATTATAGTTTTTAAGACTTTAGTTACATTTATCTACTCAATCTTGTGCTTGGCAACTTTTTTTTATTATTATGCATATCCAACATTTGTGTGTGTGTGGTATTAAAATCCTGGACAACATCAAAGCCTTCTGTGCAGTACATAAAAATATGTGATTTTTTTTTTTATTCTATAGCTCTCAATTCAATTTAAAATGTCAATTTGCAAAACAGATGTTTGCATTTCTCCCTAAATCCCGCATTTGTTTCCTTACTTTTATGTAGGATCTGTCATGCAAAACTGCTAGTGACATTTTATTTTGTGTTTGTGAAATGATTCGTTTACAAATTTGCCCAGCATGCAAAGATGAAAGCGAATCTATGCAGCTTTAAATTAGACGGCGTAACCACATCTTGGCTTGTAAACACATGGGTGTTAAATATATATATTTATATTAAATAAACATATCTTATGATCTGCTGCTCTCCCACGGTAAGTGCTGCATTAATTATTAATCTTAATGTCACATTTCTGAGGTCTTTCTGAAAGTGAATTGTGTTTATTCTGAACGACATCAGGAGTGTTCCAGTCACACAAGCTGCTTCAAACATAGAAAACGCATCTCCATGGCAACTGGCGTAAAGTGTGAGATTGTGTTGGTATTGTGGTGCTGGAGAAAAGAGCTCAGGTCCAGAAGCCTCGTACAACCATCAGTCCCTGAGCTCCATTATCACGGCCTGCGACCGACAATTCCCCTCGAAGCACTTCACGGTCTCCTCAGAGCGGTCAGAACACTGCAGTGGGGTTTGATGTGCTCCACATGGAGGACGGTGTGATGATGATCTCTCGATGCAGTCACTTGACATTATAAAGAACACGAGGCTCTCTTAGCACCAGTGAAAATGGTTTTGAACTTTGCTTAATAGCCTCAAACTATTTATATTTATTGCAGCCCTCCCTTGAATCTACATCATCATCATCATCATCATCACGTGAATGAACCCTGGTGTTGACGTTGCTGTGTGTCGTCATCAAGCACGTCATCGCAGAGTAGCTTTACCAAGCAAATGCTCATAAATAAATAAACATATAATCAAACGCTCAATCCTTTAGTGCTCTCTAGTGGCTGATAATGAAAACAGCAATTTCCTTGTGGTAGGCAACATAATTTCCGTCACTTACATGGCATTTAATTCCCCAAAACGCTGTTTGTTTGTTTGTTTGTTGATGACTATAACGATCTAAATATCAAAGAATAACAGATTCCACATCACAACTATGGAACAATATCGCTGGAATCACCTTCAGGACGATTTATTTTTTCTGATGAGCGATAAAAACATTGCCCGCCAATCACAATCCACCCTGCTTTCGAGGTATAAAGTTACTTATTTGGTTCAAAATGATTAAAATTGAAATAATGAGTCAATACATCATCGATCTTTCTTCCAAAACGTGATGGTATTATAAGTGTTTAATGTTAAAGACCTGACGGGGCGGTTTTGGCGGGAAATTGCATACGTCACTCGCCCGTGTGCGTCTCCTCATACAGTAAAGTTGCAGATAAACCTTTTACAACAACAACAACAACAACACAAATGGTCATCTTATTATGCTCCACGATGGAATTTTTCCAGTGTTGTTGTTTTTTTACAGACCGCAGCATATAATTGCAGTTACGTGGAAATAAATGCAACTATACGATTATTATTTATGAAGAATTTCACACAGCTTTAGCACTGTGTATCAATAAATAAAATCCTAAAATAAACATGAAAGAAAAATATCTAGCTTGTCGCACCAGACCGCACGGTGGCGCCCGAGAACTGTCATGCGCACATCCGGCGCTCCTCAGAGCTCGACGATGAAAATGTCATTCAAAAGAAGCTGCGGCTCACATCTTTAACATATTGTGTTGGCGAAAAGCAGTTAGTTATCGATATTACATAATCGTATTCATCACAGGCGCCACACGTGTGAGTTTGATCCGAGGTGAGTGAGATGTAAACAGCTGATTCTCCGCCATGACGCTCCCGGCTCTCCAGAACAGCAGTGTTTACTTCAGGAAGATCCTCAGTCAGTTTCCTCAGGACATCAGTCTGGCCTTTGCTTATGGCTCTGGTGTTTTCAGACAGACTGGAAGCTCTCAAGGTCAGCTGACGGTAAGAAACGCCTCATGAGGTCCAGTTCTGATTCTGCTCGATATGTAGTCGAGGAACTTCAGGTGATGTCCACTGTGATCTGAGCAGAACACACAAACATTGAATATTCCTGAGAAGTGCTTTTGTTTGGTGTGTTTCAGAGGAACATGCTGGACTTCGTGTTTGCTGTGGATGATCCGGTCACGTGGCACACCATGAACCTCATGGAGAACAGGAAGCACTACTCTCTCCTGCGATACCTGGGGCCGAAACACATCAGCAGCATCCAGAGCGAGTACGGCGCGGGAGTTTACTTCAACACGCTCATTCCTGCCGATGACAGGGTATGCCACGAATCACATGCACTTGCCTCTTTTAATATAGAATTGAATGCCCTGTTTCCACCTGATGTTGAAGCTGATGTCCTGATAATTCACTCTCTCTTACATCTTTCTTTCTTCGGTGGAAAAGAAACGAAGAGGATTGTTCTCCATATAGTGGACTTCACTGGGGTTCAACAGGGTCCAAATGTCAGTTTCAGAGCAGCTTCAAAGATCTACATGATCCAGACGAGGAATAAGAGTCTGATCTAGAGAAACCGGTGCACAAAATATAGTTTTTAAGCACAAATGCTGGTCTTGCGCTGCTCTGATGCGCCACACATCACGTCATCACGCTGGAAAGGTCACGTGACGTAGTAGCGATCCAGAGTTTACAAAGAGGACGTCAATGACGGAGTCAAACGACTTTACAAAAAAAGGTAAAACAATGATGATGATGGACAATTTTGAAGTTGGAGGAGAAAATGAGATGAGACGGTACTTCCTCCTACGTCACGTGACCTTTCCAACGTGATGACGTGATGTGTGGCGCATCAGAGCAGTGCAAGAGCAGCATTTGTGGTTAAAAACTATATTTTATCATATAAAATGTGCGCCGGTTTCTCTAGATCAGACTCTTATTCCTCGTCTGGATCATGTAGATCTTTGAAGCTGCACTGAAACTGACATTTGGACCCGTTGAACCCCAGTGAAGTCCACTATATGGAGAACAATCCTCTTCGTTTCTTTTCCACTGAAGAAACACATCTTGGATGACATGGAGGAGAGTGAATTATCTTATACTTTATTTTTAATTCTGAAGTGAATATCCTTTATATTGACAGTAAAGACATTTATAAGGTCACAAAAGATTCTATTTCAAATAAATGCAGTTCTTCTCAACTCTCTGTTCATCAAAGAATCCTGAAAAATGACAGTTTCCACACAATAACCATAAATGTTTGTTGAGCATCAAATCGTCCTATCAGAATGATTTCTGAAGGATCATGTGACGCTGGACATTCAGGAATAAATGACACTGTACTATATATTCACATAGAAAACGGCTGCAGTAATAAGAGTGTATAGTGTAAAAATGTTGTCTTGTTTGCAGTTGATGAAGTACGGCGTGATCAGCACTGATGCTCTGATCGATGACTTGCTCCACTGGAAAACGCTGTACGTCGCAGGCCGCTTGCACAAACCCGTGAGTACTTCCTCCTCGCGCTTCAGGAGAAATATGCGCTGGACGCTTGTTGAGCGCATGCGGTGAAATGGATCATTTTGGGCTCTTGCGCGTCATGTTGTCTCAGTGTCAGATTCTTTTGTCGTCCTCACCGTCACGTTCCAGTGTACGCAAGTACATCTCTGTTGTATTTTTTTCCTCCTAGGTTCGAATTCTGCTCCAGAATGAGAACGTAAAACTGCGGGCGGCTCTCGCAGGGAACCTGAAGAGTGCCGTGACCGCTTCTTTTCTCATGCTGCCAGAAAGTTGCTCAGAAGAAGACCTTTTCCTCCAGATAGCTGGACTGTCTTACTCTGGTGAGTCTGTCTCGTTCAAATCTCCACTTCAGCCTCTTTACACACGCTGAACTGATTAATTGATTTCCATTTCGATTTTGGCTTCAAAAGATGATTGTGCTGCCGCGTTGCGTCCGGCGCGCTTTCATTCGTCCCTAAAGCCCGAACCACACATCCGACGAGCGTGCCGCTCTTAAAGTGACAGCAGCCTAATATTCCTGCTGCTGTCTGCCATTAACCATCATCAAATGACAAAGAGAAATCACTCGCTGATCCCTAAAGTAGTTTTAATGAGCTTTAATCTATATTTAATGTGTACAGTGTTATTATACATTATTTATTGTAGGGTATTTTTACACATCATTGTTAATTCATCTCCCTCTGTTTATTTCATTAGTATTTTCGTTCTGCTGTATTTAGTTCAGTTTGTGTTTTTGAGTCTTTATTAAAATGACTCGTATCATGAAGGAAGACTTTGATCTTATCGTCCACTAATAATCCTGTGATTTCAGTGGTGACCAAAAATGATCTTGATTATGATTTTTGGCTTCATCGAGCAGCCGATTCTCAAGGGTTGTTCAGATATCAATCACCTGATCACATTTTACTCCACAACACATGGTGAAAATGTATTTGTTTCTGTTTGTCGACTGTATTTTCTGATTTCTGGAGTGATAAAAAGAGAACGTGAAATCCTTTAATCCTCTGGTGCTCATTTTTCACATTTTGTTTTACTTCATGGTAATTGTAGGAAACTTGGTAAAGGTTTTGGCACTTACTTTGTGGACACGCACAAAATAAAATACAAATAAGAAAATT
Organism: Opsariichthys bidens; assembly: GCA_037194245.1. Classification (NCBI taxonomy): domain Eukaryota; kingdom Metazoa; phylum Chordata; class Actinopteri; order Cypriniformes; family Xenocyprididae; genus Opsariichthys; species Opsariichthys bidens. Next base: position 7,778,823 of record CM074312.1, read on the forward strand.
AAATAAAAGTAGATAAGATTAGAAAAAGTTCAACGGTCCTGAACTAAAAACAGGCCTGTGCTCTTCAGGTCAGAAACGAGAGCATTGAAAATGAACGGGGAACTCATTTCATCATTTCATCTCATCGCAATCTGACCGGAAGCTCATTTTTTTGAGGCGTCAAGCTCAAATTTAGACCCGTTCAGATTTATGGCTTTGGTTTTCTTACAGTTTTAGAGTAAAATGTGTTTTGGAAAATATATAATCTGAAAATAGTATTTCTGTGCGTTTTTCATACAAATGTTAAATTCAATGATTTTATGTTCACGTTTTTAAATATTAAATGAAAAACGTCATCGACGAAAACATAGTACGTTCATTTCATTGAATGAATAAAAAAAAAAACTTTTGGGGTCATACAAATACATTTGCAGTACAAAAAAATGTTTGATCTCTTAGTTTAATTTCTTACCCTGTTCACCTTCTTAATGCTGACCGATGTTTGTCTTCTGTCTGACTGAAGGGGATTTCAGGATGGTGATTGGTGAGGATAAAGCCAAGGTCTCCAACATCGTAAAAGACAACATGCAGCATTTCCGCAAGCTGTACAACAATATTCTTCAGGAGTGCCCGCAGGTGGTGTACAAGCCTCATCAGGGCCGGCTGGAGGTGAGAGACGCGGCGTCACGCGTGTCATGGATGGCTTTCTGCTCGTTCTGTGTTCCTGTGGAGTTCCTGTCTGATATTAGGCAGGTTTCTCACGCTAAGGGCTTGTGGCTTTACTCTCGAACGGAAGACAAGATGAATAAAGGTTGTGTCTTTACCCTTAAATAGAGCTCTGTTTGTAGTGGTGGACGTCATCCATCCCATAATGACCTGTTAATTGACCCGTTAAACCCCTAACTATGAACCTTAACCTGTACGTCGTCCCACAGTCGGAAGAGGAAACTACAGTGACAGTCCATCAACAGACGCTTTACTCAGTCCCATCGCTTGATTTCATGCATGATCAGCCAAATGCGGCCGTCGCATTTTTTCAAATTCACCCCATAAATTGCCGATTTCAGCAAGCAAAATATGCGTGATTTCACGATCCCTGTATTTTCGTTGCAAAAAAGTCACATGTATCTTAGCAGAAAGTTGACACAAGTAAAGCGCCATTATTTCCCTCTGTTGCCGTGGGAACCTCACGAAGTGACGTCATGAACATCGTCTGCAAACCCGTGATGAAGAACGCAGATCATTCTCATTTGACTACAAAAATAAGCGGGAAGCAGCTTGTGTGTCACATGATTATTCAGCTGCGTGTCGGACTGCAGACGACGCTGTATATTAGTAGAGTGTGAAATAATTCACGCTGCAGTGAGAGACTGGAAGCGCTTCATTTAACAGAATACGTGTGTTTAGCAGAGCTTCCTCTGTAAAACAGCTTTATTTCTTTATATCTTATTTATTCATCTTTACAGAAGTGCTTGAATATTCCTTCGGTGAAGCGACAGAACTTGTTTGACTCAGTGTTTTGTAAGCCGTGTGTTCATGCAGCTCTGAAATAAATCGGAAGGAGAACTTCAGTATTCAGTGATTTAGTGTCTTGAAGTGATCAGAAGTGACTCGTGACATGTTGGGAATCGCCTTTCTTTCCTCTTTTGCATCAATGCAAGTTCCCGCAATTTCATCGCATAAAATTGCAAAAATATCCCATCGCATTTTTGAAGAAAACGTGCCGCGTAATCAAGGATTTTTGCCCGCAACAATCACAAAAAAAAGTTTTTCTGGAGGGACTGATTACTCGCCTGAAACGCTCCGTCACCTCTGAGATGAGACGCTGCTGAATCCCGTCTGCTGTGTTTGTGATTATTTCTGTCATCGTAGCACTTCTCCAATAGATTTATTCCGGATGTTCTTGTGTTGTCTGGTCACTAGGTGGACAAAAGCCCTGAGGGTCAGTTCACGCAGCTCATGGGTCTTCCACGCACCCTCCAGCAGCAGATCACACGTCTGGTGGACCGTCCGGGGAAGAACAGGGATGTGGAGGAGATCCTCCTGCAGGTGGCGCAGGACCCGGACTGCGGCTCCGTCGTACAGCAAGGTAAAACAACAGTTCAGGACTAGGGCTGTGCAATTCATCGCAGTCACGATTTGAGCACATGCGATTTCTAAATCGCACAAGTCTGCAATTTTATTGATATTTTAATTGAGAATCCTGCAACGTTACTGTGCGCATGTTTAAGATGTTCACCAATCAGAGCTCGGCACCGATGAGAACAAAGCAAAGCGGGAGAACAGAACAGGCAAACGGGAGGAAAGAGGAAAAAATATGGATGCGGTAAAAGAGAACATCAGTCGTTTGAGAGAGTTTTGGAGTCAAACGCTGGACAAAAGATGCCGACTCACACTTATTTCACACAAGTGTCTGTATGAGAAATGTGAGGCGGCGTTGAATACGAGTTTAAGCAGTGAAATAATCCTCATTTATTTGATGTTTCTGTTTTTAAGACACAGTTTTGATGATCAAGCAGTTCATCTACTGTACAGTGTGACTTCATTCACTGAAACACAGTTTTGAAGTTACTTATTATGACTGGAATTTCAGGTTCGTTCACCTTCATTTATTTGATGTTGTCTGTTTTTTTAGATTACAGTTTTGTTCATGAAGCTGTAAATACAGTTCCTTCATTGTGAAACATTTTGTTCTGCACTTCTTGTGCACTGAATACATTCAGAATGAAGCGTGTTTGAAAAAGCAACAACAATGACCAAAATTGCAAAATAAATCGCAATTGCAATATTGATTAAAAAAATCCTAATGTGATGATTTTGTCCAGATTGCACAGCCCTATTCAGGACAGAAGTGAAACATCAGTGTTGTCCAGCTGTGATTCAGCCGCTCATTTTTTGTGCTGAATTTAGAAAATTGAGGGATTGCGCGCACGATTTACTATTCCGTTCCCTCGATTTATAAATTGCGCGCACGATTTAGCCTGCAATTTTTTTTTTTCCCGCATGTCTTGTGTGTATATTTCCGTATTCACCCACACGTCGCTATCGCTGCAAAACTCGTTTTTAGCCAAGAATGAAAAAGAAGTTCGCCGTGGGCTTTCGCACCGACGCTGTCTGATAAAAGCGTGAAGAAGCACACGTGACGCTCCGCATGAAATAAACAATTTTACACAAGATGAATAGACGTGCAAATAAGCAGTGGTTCTCAAAGAGACGTGTTTCTGGACTCGCCAAACTGGCCGGCTGGGTTTTTTTTGCGGTGTTGTGTTTCTCCAGCGGCCTCACCCTCATGTCTCATTGTCATAATAACCGTCAAACACCTGCGCGTGTGTGTGTGTGTTCACCTGTATGCAAAGAATAAAAGAAATCCGTCTGTCACTTGAATCATTGATTAAATTCACCTTTAAATATATTTGACTTTTAATTGAACTTTAAATTCAGTATATTCAATCTTAAGTGTTACATCAATGAAAAGTGAGAGTTACATTGAATTTAACTTAAATGTAACTCTCACTTTTCATTGATGTAACACTTAAGATTGAATAAACTTACTAATAACTAATAAAATGACCGCAGTTCTGCACGATGTGGGTGGGCGACTCGTATGATTTAATATCATGCAATTACACTGTTTTCGCAGGAATTTCGTCGATCGTGAAAACCTCCAGCCTGACGCAGAGTGCCAAAGGAATCGCCACGGCCGGTAAGAGCTTTTAAAAGCGTTAAAGTCACTGTGTCACAACCGTCACGTCAGATTTAATCTCAACACTAGGTAAATGACATCTATGAAATCCTGAGTACTTTGATATTCCGAGTCGTGATGTGCGTAAATGTATTTGTATATTGATTCCCTGTTCATCCTTGAACTGACGTTGACACGTGTTTTACAGGTCTCTTCAAAACGGTGTCATACAGCGCGAAAAAGCTGCAGAAAATGTGGAGAGGCTGGCGTAGAAAAGCATCGTGACTGTCACATTTCCACGTTGATTTACGGTCCATGTCTGAAAGTGTGTTTGACTGAATCCATTAAAACTCTAATGCACAGTATTCCCGAGCAAATGTCAATAAACGTTTGTGAATATTCTTGTAAAGTGTGTTTTGTGCATTCGCTGACCCCCCCCCCCCTTCACGTCGTACCTGTTGCGAGGGCCTGTGACGTCACTCCCTCATTAGCATAATGCATGCTGATCTCACTCCGTCGACCTCGTCCAATGAGAATTCTCCACTCTCATCACCTGCTAGGAAGAGAATTCCATCATTCCAAGCATTCTTCCCCACTGCTCGCGCGCTGCCGCTTCCCAAACTCAGTCCTGGATTACCACATCCAACTCCCTGGATTTATCGCCGCGGTTTGGGCTTTTTTTTGCTCAGGATCTCTCTTCTCTGTGATTGTGGAGATTTCAAAGTGGCGTTTCAAAGTGGTATGTGTTTACACGACTTAGTTCTTGAACGCGTCCTGCGCGTGTTAGATCTCTGCTGTAGCGCAATGAGCCCCGTCGAACACAGCGCGACGCGTTCCTCTGCGCTCTGGAACATGCGAGTTAACTAGTAACGAACGGGAAAACATTGATAGTGGAACAAAATGACGCGACGCGACTGCGGCTGGTTACAAAAGTAGCGTCGCGTTCCCGCTCTGCCGCGTCGCTCACGGCGCGCGCGCGCGAATTCATGTTAACCCGCATTCCAGAAGTCCGAGTGCGGCAGTGGAGCTGGAGCTCTCCGCGGTGTCTGGAGCTCTGGAATGTCGAGTGTGGGAAGAGCGTTTGCGCTGTTTATTCTGGGAACCTTCGAGAAAACATGGGGTTGTGTGGCAGAGATTCCCAATATTTACTTGCTTCATCACGAAAAGAGCGTTACACGTTATCTGAGTTTAACAATCTGGTTTTCCATGCTCAGGGTCTGGACCAGGATGGAAACGCCTTTGGATGTTTTGTCAAGAGCAGCATCTTTAGTGCACCAAGACGATGAGAAACGTGAGTTTTTTTGTTTTTGTTTCGATAACTGATGTTGTTTTCTGATCATTTATGTGCCTTGGCTCCTTTTCCCAGTGTGAAAGTGTCCATGAAAGTTTCCATAAGTGAGGCGGATGGATTAAAGGATTCGTTCACTTCTGAACAAGGATGTCCTGATAATTCACTCTCTCCTACGTCTTTCTTTCTTCAGTGGAAAAGAGGATTGTTCTCCATATAGTGGACTTCACTGGGGTTCAACAGGGTCCAAATGTCAGTTTCAGAGCAGCTTCAAAGATCTACATGATCCAGACGAGGAATAAGAGTCTGATCTAGAGAAACCGGCACACAAAATGTAGTTTTTAAGCACAAATGCTGGTCTTGCGCTGCTCTGATGCGCCACACATCACGTCATCACGCTGGAAAGGTCACGTGACGTAGTAGCGATCCAGAGTTTACAAAGAGGACAAAGTCAAACGACTTTACAAAAAAGGCGATAGATGTCGGACAATTTTGAAGTGAGGAAATAAGTTCTTCACCCTACCATAGTACAGCGTGATGACGTGACGTGTGGCGCATCAGAGCAGTGCAAAAACTATATTTTTGTATAAAATGTGCAACGGTTTCTCTAGATCAGACTCTTATTCCTCGTCTGGATCATGTAGATCTTTGAAGCTGCACTGAAACTGACATTTGGACCCGTTGAACCCCATTGAAGTCCACTATATGGAGAACAATCCTCTTCGTTTCTTTTCCACTGAAGAGAGAAAGACATGAGAGAGAGTGAATTATCAGGACATTTTAATTATGAACTGAACTAATCCTTTAAATGGGGTACATGAGAAATGTCTTCACAAGTGTCTCTGAAATGCCTTTCGCTGCTTTCAGCTCCATGCACTGATGTGTGATGAAAGAATAAGACTTTGAGAAGAACCGTGTCGCTCGTGTCCTGAACACGCTGCTGTGTTTTCTGTCAGAAATTCCTTCCTAGATTAAGCACGATCAAATCCTACTCAGAAGGCGTTTAGTGCTACTGGAATTTATTGCGCAACATCTACACGTTACAGCGGTCTGTTCGGCGTTGCTCTGTCGGGCTCGCGTCGACGCGGCAGGACTTGGCTAGAAATGTCCAGCTAAACATAAATAAACTGAGCAGCTGTTGCCAATATTACTGTGTTCATCTGCTCAAACAAATACAGCAAAAATCTCTGTGTTTCCGTATTTCAGTGAAATCAAACTCAAAATTGTTTATAAACTGGGATCTCAAAACTACTGACTCCTGTACCAAGTCGGTGCTGAAATTTTAATATGCAACAATACCAGCATTTCCTCTAGCATTGTGAGCGTTGTTGAGCGGGTTCTTAAATGCATCTGATTGGCTCAACAGATATGTCTGCGATGATCAATGGCTTCAAAACATGGACATCTTCAGCAATGTTTTATGTGCATTTTGAAGTATTGCGTCAGAAACGAGTGAAATCCCTTAAAGGATTAGTTCACGTTCAAATTAAAAAAAATGTTCACGCTCAAGCCGTCCTAGGTGTGTATATGACATTCTTCTTTCTGATGAACACAATCGGAGTTATATTAATAAGTATCCTGATGCATCCGCGCTTTATGATGGCAGTGAACAGGGACCAATGAGTATGAGCTGAAGAAAGTGCTTCCATCCATCATAATCGTACTCCACACGGCTCCTGAGGGTTAATAAAGTCCATCTGAAGTGAAGCGATACGTTGTGTAAAAACAAAAATCCATATTTACCAAGTTATAAAACATCTAGCTTCGGCCAGACCACCTTCAAGAAGCAGAACGGGCATCACGTGAGTTAAGCTTTATCTGTAAGTTATAGAATAGATCGTTTTGAACTGCGAGAGGAGTTACGCTTTCTTCCTAAGTTGAAGGCAGTCTGGCAGAAGCTAAATATTTAATAACTTATTAATTATGGATTTTGTTTTTTACACAAACGCCTCTCTTCGCTTCAGAAGGCCTTTAATAACCCTCAGGAGCCGTGTGGAGTACGATTATGATGGATGGAAGCACTTTCTTCAGCTCATACTCATTGGTCCCTGTTCACTGCCATCATAAAGCGCGGATGCGTCAGGATACTTATTAATATAACTCCGATTGTGTTCATCAGAAAGAAGAAAGGCTTGAGGGTGAGTAAAGCTTGGGCTAATTTTATTTGAAAGCCAAATAACGCTTTAATTCGCATAAACGTGTTTTGGTTTTTGACTTGTGCGAAGAAGAGCTAATGCGAATAATGGAGATGGATAATGGAGACGCATTTGCTGAATAAATTCTGATTCAGCGAACGTTATGTGACTAAACGGCTGTTTCCGCTGATGGTGTTTATTTACACCGCCGTCCGCTCGATCGACTTGATGGAAACGCATTTGTTTTTTTTTTTTTTACCAACTTAGAAAAGATTCTCAACGGCACTGAAAATGGTAGAGGAAATGCTGGCATCATCACATTTTTTTAATATTTCATCACAGACTTGGTACAGAAGTCGGTACTTTTGACAACCCCAGCTGCAGAAAAGATTTTAAAGTCGTCACGAAAGTGAAGTTGCGCGCGTCTTTTCTTCCCTTTCGTGTCGTTTATGTGAGAGAATCGCTTCTCAAACAAGAACAAATGTGGGCGGGGCTTGATTGTGTCTGTGGGGAGTTGATTGGATGGTGGCGGTTTGCTGTTGGTGCATCTCATGTGAGTGACAGGTGGCCCCGCCCTCGTCATCAGAGAAGAGATGCTGCGAGATAAATAAATCAAACTCTAATGCCTTCTGAATCTGTAGTGACTCTGAATTAAAACGGAGAGGGAAGAGAAAGTGGGTCATGGTGTCAATGTAAAGTTTTGGCATGGCTTGCTCCAGTGACGGTGAACGGGCATCTGGAGAAGCTTGGGATTGCCGTTGTTCCTCTTCCTCCCCCCTGCTGTGTTTTGTTTTGCGCAGGGCTGATGTCACATGTCGTTGTGCTTTTGTCCCCTCACGATGCGTCTGCTCCCGCTTGTTTCAATGTATTGCAAGCCTTTGGAGTTGTTCTCACTTGCTGGAAAACTTAAAGGCAGAGCCGTTGACTCACGCCAGCGCTCGTTCGGCCCTGACGCATGGCCTTGCAAGCTGCGACTTACTTCAGTGTAGAGATGGGGTTGCACAATTACATGGAAGGTGTGGCTGTCTTTGTGAGCCTGGGTCAGGTGACGGCTTGCATTCTGCTGCGTGCTTGAGGCAAAACAGCCCAATTACACTGCGCTCAGAACAGCACTAGACATGGTTTTATCAGCAATTAAACTCCTCTAAAATAGTGCGGTTTCTCAAGGCTGAGAACTCCACAGACCAACTCTAGAAAGACTCCCAAGTTCAGACTCGATTCCCCTTGGATGTTTCAAGCAGAGCTTTACCAGTGATTAAACCACACGTCGCTGCAAATACTGAGAAATGCATTACACACAGTCAAAAAACACTTTCTTCATCAGAGATCCCTGAAAAAAGAATATAACTGTTTTCAACACTGATAACAATCATAAATGTTCCTTCAAATCATCCTATCAGAATGATTTGTGAAGGATCATGTGACGCTGAACACTGGAGTGATGATGCGGAATAAATCACACTGTACTGTACATTCACATAGAAAACACACGATGATATAATATTTTACAGTTTTACTGTATTTTGTGATTAAATAAATGCAGCACTGATGAGCAGAAGAGACTGAACACTGAATGATATTGTGTTCTTTATATCTTAATATTTTGAAAACGTCAAACATATAGTAAGTGATTAAGTATAAAACAATTGCTTTTATAGGTGGTACAGAATGCAAGGTTTTTTCCAAATTAACGATGCATCTCAAATTTGACACGTTTAGATTTTTGAGTATTTTAATTGTCCTAAACTTTACCAGTAAGTAAATTAATAACGTTCTTTCAATAAAAGTCGGCATGTCTTTTCAGTGGCAGCCGTGAGGTTTTTCTTTTGCATCTAATGTATTAGAATGCTAATCTCTTGAACATGCTGCAGAGGCAGAACACACATCTCAGGTTTATTTTCCGAGCGTTAAATGCTGCGTGCCAACAGGAGGCGGGTCAGACGACACCAGACGTCCGCGGCTCGCTCTCGTGTTTGTGTTGGCCGTGCCTCTGTTCATACTCGCACCTGCAGTCCAAACAGGATCCACACAGGAAGTTGACCTTTGAGTCCCCTGGCCATTTTTCTTTCCTCTTAATGAAAGCTTGATATTTCTTTGTTATTGTTCTGTGGAATGGCCAAACATACAGACGCCTCCCTGCGCTGAGGAGTCGAGTCAATAATTACTCTGCAGTCCTTTTGTCGAGGCCGAGGTGCTGGCCTTCATTTAGAGAGCGTTCTGTCAGAGTCAGGATATCTGTTGATGTCACATGCATGGTTCAAATTTTGTTTTCAGCTACTAATTCATGAAAGCATTCATGAAAATGATTTTGGCCTAGCAAAACACCATAGCAGAGGCTTAGCAACACCCTAGCAACCTCATAGTAACACACCGTTCAGAACACCCTAGTAACTGCATGGCAACACTCTGGGAACCACCCGCAGCACCCTAGCAATTGCATAACAACACCCTGGGAACCACTCGCAACACCCTAGCAACTGCATAGCAACACCCTGGGAACCACTCGCAACACCCTAGCAACTGCATAGCAACACCCTGGGAACCACTCGCAACACCCTAGCAACTGCATAGCAACACCCTGGGAACCACTCGCAACACCCTAACAACTGTATAGTAACAATACTTGGGGCGCCTTAGCAACATTAATGCCCTAGCAACCAGCCACAACACCCTAGCAATGTTCTAAGCATCAGTAGCCTAACTTATTCTCGAGTAGATGGTAGTGTGTAGAGTTTGGAGTGTTGTTGTTGGACGCTTGATTGGGCCAGTCTGTGTAGAGCTTCATCTGCGGCCTGGAGAACAAAAACTCTTCATCCGTGTTTGTGTCCAGTTGCAGTGTGTTTGATGTGTTCAATGCCTTCTGACCGTCAACGTTTCACAGAATAATCGATTAGAGCTTTACTAAGTCATTGGATCCTTATTAAAATACATAATGTGGAAATATATCTGTCTGTCTAATGATCAAAAGTGTTTTCCCTGGTTCTGTGTCAGTAAACGGCCCCTCCAGGGCCCCTCGGCTTATTTCAGCTCCACACATGCTTGAACCTGGGGTTTTGGGCCAGAGGTCAAAGGTTAAAGGTCACTGAAGTGGGCCACACATAATTGATGTTGAGGCACACAAGCTGTTGTCTTGATGCTTTTCAGAACGAAAAGTCGAATACCAAAATCCTAGTAAAATCTGTCAACATTCAATTCAGCGCGATATATATATATATATATATATATATACACACACACGGCTTCAAAGCAGCTTTACAGGAAATGCTTGTTACAGTTCAGGAAGTGTCCCGCCATCAGTCAGAGATAAGTGCGTCAGAATCAGAAAGAGCTTTATTGTCAGGTGTGATACACATACTAGGCACTTTTTTAGTGACAGAAGCTCCACAGTGCAACAAAGTGACAGCGACAAGACGACAGTTATGATATCGTTTGAAAAACAAAAAACAGGAAAACGCCGGAGAGGCTGCCGTCTTGAACTTCGGCTTGTCAAAGCAGTGATCATGTCACGTGGTTCGTTAACACGCATTCAGCTCAGCAGACAGAGAACACAGCTTGTAATGATTCCGTAAGGAAAATATCACCGTATTGAATGTCGATCGAAGGTTGCACTCATCCGTCCTCCTCAAGTGTCTTTCATGCTGTTGTTCGTTTTCATTTTTGAGTGAAGCATAACTACGTTTGACTGGAATGCTCAGACAACTAAAACTTGACTAAACAAAAACAGGACTAAATGTGATGAAAAAATAAAAAGTACATTTGACACAGGAGTGAATTAAATAGATGACAAAAATCGACACGGTTTGCGGTGCGCTTTATTGCAACAGTTGTAACATTTGACGTTTTGGCCTTTCATTTACGTGACAATTTTGTGCTTTCAACTTATTGAAAACGATACTGTTGCAGACTCCAAGTAAATGACAGTAATGCAACGAAGCGCGTGTCTGTTACGTGTTCAGTCTACAAAGTGACGTCGCCATCTACCGGCCTGGCAGCAGAATGCAGCGCTTTTAGTCGTTTTCACGGATTCCTGTGAACGAGGATTGCTCAGAGGATCATAAAAATGTTGTTATTTTTATTTAGTTCTGTCCTGAACGAGACAAAATGACTGAATTTATATAAAAAACTGTCAACTGAACTGTCCTGTCATGAGCTGATGATCCACGACTGTTTTCATGTTTTGTGAGTCATTTTATAATTCACTCGACACTGTGACTTTTTCTCACTATATGTTTTTTTCCTCACAATTGTGAGTTTGTGTTTCACAATTCTGACTTCTTTTTCTCAGAATTGCGAGATTTAAACTCACAATTGCAAGTTATAAAGTCAGAATTGGGAGATATGTTGGGAGCAATACTGACTTTTCTTGCAATTGTGAATTTAGTATGTGAGTTTATATCTCATAATTCTGACTTTTCTCAATATTGTGAGTTTATATCTCATAATTCTGACTTTTCTCAATATTGTGAGTTTATATCTCATAATTCTGACTTTTCTCAATATTGTGAGTTTATATCTCATAATTCTGACTTTTCTCAATATTGTGAGTTTATATCTCATAATTCAGACTTTTCTCAATATTTTCAGTTTTTATCTCATAATTCTGACTTTTCTCAATATTGTGAGTTTATATCTCATAATTCTGACTTTTCTCAATATTTTCAGTTTATATCTCATAATTCTGACTTTATAACTCACAATTGCAACTTTATATCACTCAATTCTGAGGGAAAAAGTCAGAATTGTGAGCTAAAAACTCTCAATGATCTTTTTTGTGTTTGTTTCACACTTATTAGTATTCCAAAGTATTCTAAAGTATTTAGATGAAGTGACTAAACTCGAGTAATGTAACGAAATACGTTACAAATGACTTTTCAAAGCATGTATTTTGTAATCTGTAGTGAAATACGTTTTAAAAGTAACCCACCCAGTCCTGAATATAACAAAGTCTATTTGGGGTCGTCTCTTCACGCACTCGTTTTCTTCTGAAAGCTCTCGTACATGGAAAGAGTTTAATAGATCACTAGTTAACTGCCTTTAACTAATTCTGCTGTCGTCACCACATTAATGTTGCTCCACCACGATTACTAAACTCTAAGCTGTTGTGTAGTGTGCAGTTGTGTTGGGAATGTAAGTCGTCTCCCAGCACTTCTTCCGCTCCTGTCTTGATTTCCCGTGTTTATTGTTCTGGAGGGGTTGGTGTCTGGTGTCAGTGAAGTCATGTTCTCATGGGTCCTCGTGTGTTTGGACACACACGTATGCTTCTGTTTATCCTCATGTTAGACTAAGAGTAAAACAGCTGATAGAATGCTAACATGGGGAGTGTTGGGAAAATCCATTTTTATTTCCCTACAAAACCGAGGTTAGTCATTTCAGCAAAAGCTTTAGTTCAAATCACTCAAATTCAGTCAGGTGTGTCGTGTTTTGTAGCGTCTTATGCATATTACTTATTAGGTTTGCTAATATTTCACCTTGTAAAGGTCATTTGTTAATCGTGGACTAGACGGAAGTGTGTTTAGTGCGGATGGCGGATGATCTGAGTTTACAGTTGTGTTCAAAATTATTCAACCCCCACTGAAATTGATTGTTTTGGCCGGTTTGACATTGATTTTGATCATTCAGTCATCCTGCTTACAATTAAATCAAAGAGGCACGTGTAGGTCAGACAAATATAACATAACATTTATAATGAAATAACCACAAATGTCTTTTCTCTGCTCACATCATTATCAGTTTTATTCAACCCCCAAGTGACATTCAATCTTAATACTTAGCACAACATCCTTTTACAGTTATAACAGCTTTTAAACGTGAAGCATAGCTTGACACAAGTGTCTTGCAGCGAGCTACGGGTATCTTCGCCCATTCATCATGGGCAAAAGCCTCCAGTTCAGTCACATTCTTAGGCTTGCGCACTGCAACTGCTTTCTTTAAGTCCCACCAGAGGTTCTCAATCGGATTTAAGTCTGGTGACTGCGATGGCCATTTCAAAATGTTCCAGCCTTTAATCTGCAACCATGCTCGAGTGGACTTGGAGGTATGCTTGGGATCATTGTCCTGTTGAAAGGTCCAACGTCTCCCAAGCCTCAGGTTTGTGACGGACTGCATCACATTGTCCTCCAATATCTCCTGGTACTGAAGAGAATTCATGGTACCTTGCACACGCTGAAGCTTCCCAGTACCTGCAGAAGCAAAACAGCCCCAAAGCATGATTGACCCCCCGCCATGCTTCACAGTAGGCAAGGTGTTCTTTTCTTCATAGGCCTTGTTCTTCCTCCTCCAAACATAGCGTTGATCCATGGGCCCAAACAGTTCTAATTTTGTTTCATCAGTCCACAGAACACTATCCCAAAACTTCTGTGGTTTGTCCACATGACTTTTGGCATACTGCAGTCGACTCTTCTTATTCTTTGGAGACAGCAAGGGGGTGCGCCTGGGAGTTCTGGCATGGAGGCCTTCATTACGCAGGGTGCGCCGTATTGTCTGAGCAGAAACTTCAGTACCTACATCTGACAAATCTTTTCTCAGTTCCTCAGCAGTCACACGGGGACTTTTCTCCACTCTACGCTTCAGGTAGCGCACAGCAGTCGAAGTCAGCATCTTCTTTCTGCCACGACCAGGTAGCGTTTCAACAGTGCCCTTTGCCTTGAATTTGCGAATGATGCTTCCTATGGTGTCTCTTGGTATGTTTAACATCTTTGCAATCTTCTTATAGCCATTGCCCTTCCTGTGAAGAGTAATCACCTCTTCTCTTGTCTTCCTGGACCATTCTCTTGACTTCACCATGTTTGTAACCACACCAGTAAATGTCTAGAAGGAGCTGAGTATCACAGTCATTTTAAAGCTGCCTAATTGGTGCTTATTAGGCTTTATTGCTGCTCCCTGACATCCACAGGTGCTTTCAATACCTGATTGAAAACACTTCAATGGACCTCTGTTCTTCAGAGTGGTAGTCTTTAAGGGGTTGAATAATTGTGTCAATGAAGAATTCACAAAAGAAACATTTACTACTGTATTACAAAACCAATTGATGTCATTTTAGTTGCATATGCTTCTTTAAGAAGTCCTTGTAGGATTTCATTCTGAATTCAATTACAAATGTACTCTAAATTCTCTAAAACCATTTACAGCATTGGGGGGTTGAATAATTTTGAACACAACTGTATGAGTGTCTGCAGGTTTAGAGACACGAGGACATTGTTAATTCTTCCTCTAGGCTGGTGTTTCACATGCCGTAAATGTGCACTAAAATTACCTTGTAAAGGACAGTTGTGTTTAGGGAGCGCAGTGCCTTAGTCACTTTTTTTTCAAAATGTTTTTTATTTTGTGATTTATCGCTGCACATCATCATTATTGTGTTAAATTCATGTTCCTCATAATCTTGAATCAGAATCTCTTCTCTGATGACGAGGGCGGGGCCACCTGTCACTCACAGGAGATCCACCAATAGCAAACCACCACCATCCAATCAACTCCCCACAGACACAATCAAGCCCCGCCCACATTTGTTCTTGTTTGAGAAGCAATTTAACTTGGATATACAGAACAATAAGGAAGAAAAGACCAGCGCGACTTCCCTTTCATGCCGACTTTAACAGTTTGAGTCCCTCCTAATTCCCTGAATCCCAGAAAAGCAAACACACACAGTGTGAGGCAGATGAGGAATGACTGGGCCGCGGGAGCAGCGGAGGTCAGAGGGGTCGTGCCGCAGCTGTCTCACTGTATCATAGAGACCAGGAGCTGCGCAGCACATGAAGTGTCAGGAATGCAGTGTGTGTGTGTGTGGTTATTCACGACACGTGTTTGAGGACAGCAGGGTCTCAGATTAAGGTGGACTTCCGTGCAATATTTCGATTGAACAGTGAAAAGACTGTCGCATGAATTAAAGTGCGTCTCTGATGCTATTTTAAAGCTTCTAGTGTTGTTCTGTCGTCTCCTACAGCAGGTTTCCTCATAATATCCACTGCAGCTCCAGCTCTTTTCTCTCAGTGTCTGAAACGCTTCCATCTCTAAACCCCGCCTTTCTGAGAGCTGCTCTGCTGTGATTGGTCAGAAACCAAACGCTCATGATCAGATCTGAATCGATTCGAACGGTAACGATGGCGTCGGTTTTACCGTCTCGATCTCTTTGAAGCAGAAAACGGCGTCTTCTCGACACGAACCGAACTCTTGCAGTCTCTGATAAACGACAGTGATTGAGGGCGGGGCTAAGAGACGCTCTTCAGCCAATGAACACCATTATGCACTTTAATCAGTAGTTCTTCAAGATAGACCCAAAACGATATTCTTGATTTTCTGCTGACTGAAGTAAACACTCTGTTCATACATGTCCATTTGATAATATTGAAAGTCTTTTGTAGTATGACAAACCTATTTTGAGTGACTGTATTTCATTAGTTACATTTTAAATGGGTGGTAATCAGATTACAGTTCCATCTGAAAAGTGTTTTAGATTACCAAAGTGATTACTTTGAGTTTTAATGTCATTTAAACAGCGATTGGTGATTCTCTGACTCTGACCGTCTGAAAAAGACCAGTTCAGTTTCATGTTTTCCACTGTTTTCATGTTTTGGGAGTCATTTTATAATTCACTCGTCACTGCGACTTTTTCTCACTATTTGTTTTTTTTTAGTTATAAAGTCAGAATTATGAGATATAAACTTGCAATACTGACTTTTTTTCTTACAATTGTGAATTTAGTGTTTAGAGTTTATATCTCATAATTCTGACTTTTCTCAATATTGAAAAAATCGAGGGAAAAAGTCAGAATTGTGAGATAAAAACTCTCAATGACCTTTTTTGTGTTTGTTTCACACTTATTAGTATTCCAAAGTATTCTAAAGTATTTAGATGAAGTCACTAAACTTGAGTAATGTAACGAAATACGTTACAAATGACTTTTCAAAGCATGTATTTTGTAATCTCTAGTGAAATACGTTTTAAAAGTAACCCACCCAGCGCTGAATATATATATATATATATATATATATAAAATAATGATTTATAAATACTATACGCAGCACACAGACGGCGTCACCCACACATGGAGGACGTTCCCTTTAGATTCGTGATGTTCAGGAAATGTTCACCAATTCCATGTTTGTCAGCGTTTGTCCGTTCAAACCTCTGATGTTGGTGAATTCAGTGGTTTATTAATATAAATGTTCAGTGCACGTTTACTGCGGCTCCAGCCCGTCAGATGGAAAGAGTTTTCAAGAGTCATTGCAGTTTGATTCGGGTCTGGTCTGTGTTTGAGACATTCCTCAGTTCTGACCTTCTTTTGTTTCTCTAGATGTTTCCTCACAGTTTTTGCTGTGTGTGTTTTGCTCATTGTCCCGCTGGAAATGATATTTGTGCCCAAGGATTTTACTGTGTTTGACATTTGCCACCTGGGTGTTGTTGGGCTGAATTGGGTTTGCACCAAAAACACACTGCTTGTCTTCCCGAAGGTTTCAGGTCTTGCCGCGTGGAGTCTGGGTGTGACTTGATGTTTCTCAGAAGTGTTTTTGGAGTCTGTGAGACTGACGTCTGGACCGTGTTTGCCAGTTCAGGTTGAATCCGGCATTGAAATATAAGCAGTTGAAATAGTCCTGCGACTCCATCATTGGCGTTGCAGGTTTTTTGCTCTTCAGTGATGAATTGTTCGGTCATGTTGGCTTGTGTGTTTATCATTGTAGGCGTGCAATAAATGGCATTCAGATGTTATCTGTGTATTTTAAACAAACTTCACCTGAGGTCTTGTTATCGGGATGGTGTTGACCATATACACAGTATAAAAGTGACAGTCCAGGCGTTTTATAGATTCTGTTTCAAATAAATGCTGTTCTTCTGTACTTTTGTTCATCAAAGAAACCTGAAAAACTCCCGAAACCTGTTTTCAACATTGATAACAATCATAAATGTCCCTTCAAATCGTCCTATCAGAATGATTTCTGAAGGATCATGTGACACTGAAGCTGAAAATTCAGGAATAAATTACACTGTACTATATATTCACATAGAAAACTCTTGCCGTCTTAAAAATTGTTTCAAGAAAGTGTGAATAAACCAATCCATCAGTCACACACACAATTGTAATCAAGACTGCGAATCATTTAGCGGCGATCAAGCTAATATGTCTCCATGAATGTGTGAAAGATTAGCTTAAACATCAACCAGAAAACTGCTGACGTCACTGCTCCTCTATCCTGATTGGCCAAAGCATCTAGAGGAGTGACGTTTGGCAAACTTTGATGTCGACGTGAATAACTTTGATCAGCTTGAAGTTGGAAGGTTTTACTCAGAGAGAGTCAGGCTTTTACACATTGCTAACACGATTAGCATCTTGCTAACATAAATCGACACATTGCTAACATGAATTAGCATGTCGCTAAGATGTTTTAGCATTTTACTAACATGAATCGGCATGTTTTACCACATTGCTAACACGATTAGCATCTTGCTGACATAAATCGACACATTGCTAAAATTATTAGCATGTTGCTAAGAAGTTTTAGCATTTTGCTTACATGAATCGGCATGTTTTACCACATTGCTAACACGATTAGCATCTTGCTAACATAAATCGACACATTGCTAACATGAATTAGCATGTTGTTAAGATGTTTTAGCATTTTGCTAACATGAATCGGCATGTTTTACCACATTGCTAACACGATTAGCATCTTGCTGACGTAAATCGACACATTGCTAACATGAATTAGCATGTCGCTAAGATGTTTTAGCATTTTGCTAACATGAATCGGCATGTTTTACCACATTGCTAACACGATTAGCATCTTGCTAACATAAATCGACACATTGCTAAGATGTTTTAGCATTTTGCTAACATGAATCGGCATGTTTTACCACATTGCTAACACGATTAGCATCTTGCTGACATAAATCGACACATTGCTAGCATGATTTAACACTTTGCTAGCATAAAATAACGTGTTACTAATGAAAGGATAATGTGATGTTAACAACATGCTTTGTTAGCATGATTTCACATGAATTAGCATGTTGCTAAGATGTTTTAGCATGTTGCTAACATGTTTTTAACACATTGTTAACATGAATTTGAATTAAAACTTAAGCAACATGCTTTGTTAGCTTGATTTAACATGAATTAGCATGCTTCTAAAATGTTTTATCATGCTGCTAACATGAATTAGCATGTTTTAAGGCATTGCCACCATGATTTAACGTGTTTTAACACTTTGCTAACACATTAGCATGTTGTTAGCTTGTTTTACGCTTTTAGCATTATTTAACATTTTGTTAGCATAAATTAGCATGTTTCAAGCATTTTAGCACGTTGTTAACATGAATTCGCATATTTTAGCTCATTTTTAACATTATTTAACACTTTACTAACATAAGTTAGCATGTTGTTAACATGCTCTAGCACATTGCTAACATGAATTTTGTTAGCTTGTTTTACCACATTGTTATCATTATTTAACACTTTGCTAGCATAAATTAGCATATTTGAACACATTGCTAACACGATTTAACAATTTGCCAGTGTAAATTAGCATGTTGGTTACATGTTTTAGCAACATGTCAACAATATGCTTTGTTAGCATGATTTCACATGAATTAGCATGTTTTAAGGCATTGCCACCATGATTTAACGTGTTTTAACACTTTGCTAACACATTAGCATGTTGTTAGCTTGTTTTACGCTTTTAGCATTATTTAACATTTTGTTAGCATAAATTAGCATGTTTCAAGCATTTTAGCACGTTGTTAACATGAATTCGCATATTTTAGCTCATTTTTAACATTATTTAACACTTTACTAACATAAGTTAGCATGTTGTTAACATGCTCTAGCACATTGCTAACATGAATTTTGTTAGCTTGTTTTACCACATTGTTATCATTATTTAACACTTTGCTAGCATGAATTAGCATATTTGAACACTTTGCTAACACGATTTAACAATTTGCCAGTGTAAATTAGCATGTTGGTTACATGTTTTAGCAACATGTCAACAATATGCTTTGTTAGCATGATTTCACATGAATTAGCATGTTTTAAGGCATTGCCACCATGATTTAACATATTTTAACACTTTGATAACACAAATTAGCATGTTGTTAACATGCTCTAGCACATTGCTAACATGAATTTTGTTAGCTTGTTTTACCACATTGTTATCATTATTTAGCACTTTGCTAGCATGAATTAGCATATTTGAACACATTGCTAACACGATTTAACAATTTGCCAGCATAAATTGGCATGTTGCTTACATGTTTTAGCAACATGTTAAGATGAACTTGAATTAAAACATTAGCAACATGTTTTGTTAGCTTGATTTAACCTGAATTATCATGCTGCTAACATGAATTAGCATGCTTCTAAAATGTTTTATCATGCTGCTAACATGAATTAGCATGTTGTTAGCTTGTTTTACATTTTTAGCATTATTTAACACGTTGCTAGCATAAATTAGCATGTTGCAAGCATTTTAGCACGTTGCTAGCATGAATTAGCATGTTTTAGCACATTGTTAGATGTACAGTAAATGCAGTTACAGCACATTTATTCCGCAGCTCCAAACCTTTAAACTCGTATCTTACGCTCGTCTGCAACATCTACAGCCTGTGAGAAGAGCAGAGAGTAAAGCTGCGCAATCTGGACAAAATCATCACATTAGGATTTTTTTTTTTTTTAATCAATATTGCAATTGCGATTTATTTTGCAATTTTGGTCATTGTTGTTGCTTTTTCAAACACGCTTCATTCTGAATGTATTCAGTGCACAAGAAGTGCAGAACAAAATGTTTCACAATGAAGGAACTGTATTTACAGCTTCATGAACAA
Organism: Opsariichthys bidens; assembly: GCA_037194245.1. Lineage (NCBI taxonomy): Eukaryota > Metazoa > Chordata > Actinopteri > Cypriniformes > Xenocyprididae > Opsariichthys > Opsariichthys bidens. The sequence goes on from CM074312.1 coordinate 7,798,720, forward strand.
AACTGTAATCTAAAAAAACAGACAACATCAAATAAATGAAGGTGAACGAACCTGAAATTCCAGTCATAATAAGTCAAGAGTAAAACTGTGTTTCAGTGAATGAAGTCACACTGTACAGTAGATGAACTGCTTGATCATCAAAACTGTGTCTTAAAAACAGAAACATCAAATAAATGAGGATTATTTCACTGCTTAAACTCGTATTCAACGCCGCCTCACATTTCTCATACAGAAACTTGTGTGAAATAAGTGTGAGTCGGCATCTTTTGTCCAGCGTTTGACTCCAAAACTCTCTCAAACGACTGATGTTCTCTTTTACCGCATCCATATTTTTTCCTCTTTCCTCCCGTTTGCCTGTTCTGTTCTCCCGCTTTGCTTTGTTCTCATTGGTGCTGAGCTCTGATTGGTTCACATCTTAAACATGCGCACAGTGACGTTGCAGGATTCTCAATTACAATATCAATAAAATTGCAGACTTGTGCGATTTAGAAATTGCATGTGCTCAAATCGTGACTGCGATGAATTGCACAGCCCTAGCAGAGAGACATGTAGATATTAATAAGAGCTTTGTGTCAGATGCTTTGCACTCACTAAAGTGGGAGCAATACAAAACGTTGAAAGTAGGGCTGCAACTAACGATTATTTTGATAATCGATTAGTTGGCTGATTATTTTTTCGATTAATCGGATAAAAATCCTAATTTTATTTTTTTATTATTCTATTGACTAAAAACACATTATTACACATCCTGCCCAATGTTCTTCAAACAAATGTGCCAAATGAATGCTATGAGCACATACAGCGCTTAATGCGTTATGCACAAATATTTTAGGGATCTGACAAAAAGTCATTATTAACACAGTGTTTATATTTTATAAATATATTTATATATTATATAAATATTTTATACCACTTTATATTTAGTTTGTCCTCCTCTGGCTTTGATAACAGCTGGCATTGTTTTCATGTACTTTTCCACAGTCTCTGTTATTGACTGTAATTGAGCGTCTGAAAAAAGATGCCCAATTTTCTGTCTTTCTTGTAAAACCGTAAATTTGAAAATTCATGACGACAATATTTATATTTTAGCATTAGAAATACGACTGTGACTAAACAGCTCACACATACCGGTGTATGAACCATTACAGAAACATAAACATGATTTTGGTAATCAGCAGTACCGTTAGTTTAGGTGGCGGTGGTCTCATAAATTTAAGCACTGTATACAGTGAATATAGTTTAAATCTCTACATTAAAAAAATAAGATAATAATAAAGAAAATCAAAAACACAAACTCAGAGTTAAACAACAGTCAAGAGAAATGTTCTGCAGGAACACACACACACACACAACCTCTTCCTGTCATTTCTTTATCCTGTAAATAATAGAAACGTCAGTGACATGCCGTTATCCCTTTACAGTTTCTACTCCCATGAATTCCTGAATGACATACTGATTTTTAAACCAAAACTGAACTGTCAACAACAGATATTTCAGCAAAATGAGTATTTTTGCGCTGAACATTAATTGTCTCTCTCTAGCGCGCGCCGGCGCTCATTCGGTAACGTCAAGTTTCAGGACAAACCTTTTTGCGAAACGGAAATCCTGGCGTGAATGTGAAACCTGTACTGATAAGGATATCGCCGTAGGATGAACGTTTTGCGGCGAGGACGCGCGCGCATCTGTCAAGCGTTGATGTTAAACGCGGAGCTGATGCATTAGATTGAAGCTTCAAATAAAGAGTTCTCGTGTTTTGGGCAGTTTGGCATCACGCATCTTTCCCGCAGCAGCTCGCTCGGTTTCCTCCACTGTTTTTAAACGCATTTTGTCCATAGAAATGCGTTATTCAGTGCAGTAATTTGACAAGACTGGCGAACGTTTTGTGTGCACGTGGGCAGACGCGACCAATCGATTATGACAATCGTTGTCGATGATTTTCATTATCGATTTTATCGATTAGTTGTTGCAGCCCTAGTTGAAAGTTGCCGAAGGATCCTGTTACTAACCCTTTTCCTGGCTGTTTGGTGACAGTGTGTAACAGGATGGACACCTGTGAAACGCTCAGAGGATCAGGTTTCTCTGGTGTCGTGTTCGTACTGTAAGGTGTAGCTCTCGCCGTACAGCAGATCGTCGTCCTCCTCGGCAGCCGGGCGGATCTGCTTTCCTTTCCAAAACAGCTAGAACAATCCAGCGTCGGCTCCTCGCACCTGCGTAAGCTGATATCTGTCATATCGATCACTGACATCACTTAAAGGAGAAGTTCAGCCAAAACGTGGAAGCTCTCAAGCACCGTAAGCTTGTAAGAAAGTCACGTGATGCTTTGTGTTTGTGATGTTATTCATTAAATGTTCCTCCTCGATAAAGCTTCCACTGTTGGGAACGGATCATTGAATCAGTTCATTCCTTCAAAGAACACGTCACTTGGATTTGTTAACGGAATCAGCGGTTTTAATTGAAGACATCCAATTTAAAAGAGCAAAGCGTGCCTCATGAATCTCAGGCTTTATTTCTGTACTGCTTTATACCATTTTCAAAGCAGCTTCACTGTGATCAACAGAAAAACAACAGAATCGGTGATGTAAACTTCAAATGACACATTCATATTCTCTGTAAAGCAGCTCTACGGCAGTGTCTTTTTCCCTCTTTTTTGATATGATAGTTTATTGATCAAGCAGCACAGTTACAAACAGGTTCTGCAGTTCCTTTGACTCTGTATAAAATGTAACGGATGACGGTGTCATTGTTCAGATCAATTAAGTTCAGCAGTGATTCAGTACACTGATGATTCAATTCAGCTCAGTGTTGATTGTTCAGTGCCAATTCAGTTCAGTTCACTGTTGATTCATTTCACTTCAGTGTTGATTCAGTTCAGTTAAACGTTGATTCAGTTCAGTTCATCGTTGGTTCAAATCACTTCAGTGTTGATTCAGTTCATTTCAGTGTTGCTTCAGTTCATCGTTGATTCTGTTCAATTCAGCATGGATTCAGTTCAGCTTCAATTCATCGTTGATTCGGTTCATTTCAGTGTTGCTTCAGTTCAGCATTGATTCAGTTCAGCTTCAATTCATCGTTGATTCGGTTCAGTGTTGATTCAGTTCAGTCACTGTTGATTCATTTCATTTTAGTGTTGTTTCAGTTCGGTATTGATTCAGTTTACTTCAGTCTTAATTCAGTTTACTTCAGTCTTGATTCAATTCAGTTCAGCGTTGATTCAGTTTAGTTTTGATTTGATTCAGTTTAGTGTTGATTCAGTTCAGTCACTGTTGATTCATTTCATTTTAGTGTCGTTTCAGTTCGGTATTGATTCAGTTTACTTCAGTCTTGATTCAATTCAGTTCAGTTTAGTTTTGATTTGATTCAGTTCAGTGTTGATTCTGTTCAGTTCAGCATTGACTCGGTTCAGTATTGATTCAGTTCATTTCAGTGTTGCTTCAGTTCATCGTTGATTCTGTTCAATTCAGCATTGCTTCAGTTCAGCTTCAATTCATCGTTGATTCGGTTCATTTCAGTGTTGCTTCAGTTCAGCATTGATTCAGTTCAGCTTCAATTCATCGTTGATTCGGTTCAGTGTTGATTCAGTTCAGTCACTGTTGATTCATTTCATTTTAGTGTTGTTTCAGTTCGGTATTGATTCAGTTTACTTCAGTCTTAATTCAGTTTACTTCAGTCTTGATTCAATTCAGTTCAGCGTTGATTCAGTTTAGTTTTGATTTGATTCAGTTTAGTGTTGATTCAGTTCAGTCACTGTTGATTCATTTCATTTTAGTGTCGTTTCAGTTCGGTATTGATTCAGTTTACTTCAGTCTTGATTCAATTCAGTTCAGTTTAGTTTTGATTTGATTCAGTTCAGTGTTGATTCAGTTCATTTCAGTGTTGCTTCAGTTCATCGTTGATTCTGTTCAATTCAGCATTGCTTCAGTTCAGCTTCAATTCATCGTTGATTCGGTTCATTTCAGTGTTGCTTCAGTTCAGCATTGATTCAGTTCAGCTTCAATTCATCGTTGATTCGGTTCAGTGTTGATTCAGTTCAGTCACTGTTGATTCATTTCATTTTAGTGTTGTTTCAGTTCGGTATTGATTCAGTTTACTTCAGTCTTGATTCAATTCAGTTCAGTTTAGTTTTGATTTGATTCAGTTTAGTGTTGATTCAGTTCAGTCACTGTTGATTCATTTCATTTTAGTGTCGTTTCAGTTCGGTATTGATTCAGTTTACTTCAGTCTTGATTCAATTCAGTTCAGTTTAGTTTTGATTTGATTCAGTTCAGTGTTGATTCTGTTCAGTTCAGCATTGACTCGGTTCAGTATTGATTCAGTTCAGTAACAGTGTCGATGTTGCAAATGTGAAAGCGCCTGGATTTAAATATCAGTTTGTTTGTCAGTGTCGTGCGAGGATGAGTGAACGATTACAGAATTGTCATTTTCAGTGAACTTCTACGTATTGCCACTGGTTGCATTATGTTGATCTCAAATCACAGCCTGCCTTGGATTTGACTTGGTTTTGAATGGATCAATGGCATGAAAGTGGCTCATTAGTCAGATATGACAGTCTGAGGTGATTATGTGTTTGAACATCGATTGGACTTGTTGGATCTGGTCCTGGAGACAGAGAGGCTGTAAAACGCCCTGATTCTGCTTCAGGAAGTTCGAATTGGCTGAATCTGAGGGAGCGACGTGATCATTTACGGTCTGATATAACCCGATGCTCACAGGGAGAAAAACACACATCAGTGTTGTGTAAGAATTAATCATCTTAGCGTCGTTACTCAAGATGCTTTCAACAAAGTGCCCATTTGAATAGCATTACCGCCTGCCTCAGATTTGAACAAACTTCTAATGCAAAGCCTCTTCAGACTCGAGCGTTATGGATCATTCTTGGAGTCTGTGATCTGACAGAACTGGGACAGTTTCTCCTCTCATTCAAAATACTCAAATCTAACCTTTAATTGAAGTTACTTGATACAAAATATAAATATGGGTTTCTCCAAAACATGTGGCACGCCTACAAATTGTAATCAGTAGAAATGTAACTTGATTTTAGTGATCAGGAACACGTTTCATGGACACTAAATATGAAGTGACACGAGGGCCAAACACTGCTCTATGAAATCTGCTTTTTTTCTCCCCAAATTAATTAATTTTTTCTTTCTAAATTCCATTTATTTCATTTCAGTTTTTCTGAATTGCATTTTAATGGTTAAATTAAGATGTAGTAATTCAAGTTAAAAACCATGAAACAATTTATGAAACATTTAATTGAAAGTACATTTTTTAGGCCCCTATGAAATATTTTATTTTTTAAAATGTATTATTTCTTCAATTTTGACATTTTTACGGATTTCATTTGAATGGTTTAAACTATAATTTAAACAACTACATTCATAAAAAAAAAGTTTACAATAATGTGAAATTTCAAAAGTTTTCAGAAATTCTGCATTGTGTATTTTAATCTTTCTTCCGTCTTCATTTTAATCAAATGAAGGCATAAAACATGAAAAATTAAATTAATCATTTAATAAAAATGAGCATTAAACAAACCCTTTCATTTTTTTACAACTAAAAATTTGTGCGGTTATTCCTTAAAATAAAGTAAATCATGTTATTTATATTATTACCTTAAAAAGTACATTACATTCTACTTTTGTCTTCAAGTTGAACCAAACTTTAGTTTAGTGTCCAGTTCTCACTAACTAACTATGACTTTTGCCCCAATAAACTCCCTAATATTACTGCTTATTAATAGTTATTAAAGTAGTAGTTGTCACGTTTAGGGTAGTTTCTCACAAAAAACCTTTCCAGCGTGATGACGTGATGTGTGGCGCATCAGAGCAAGACCAGCATTTGTGCTTAAAAACTATATTTTGTGCGACGGTTTCTCTAGATCAGACTCTTATTCCTCGTCTGGATCATGTAGATCTTTGAAGCTGCACTGAAACTGACATTTGGACCCGTTGAACCCCAGTGAAGTCCACTATATGGAGAACAATCCTCTTCGTTTCTTTTCCACTGAAGACAGAAAGACGAGGGAGAGAGTGAATTATCGGTGAACTAATCCTTAAACAATGCGGACATCCTGTGGACAAGTTGAGTCATTGTAAACGATTCATAATCAATTTATACTTCAACTAACATTTATTAGAGAAAAAACGAATCTAGGTAAATCTAACGTTTAATATCAACCAAACTTTGGACGCCACTTGGACACTGGAATTTAATTTTTTTTTCTGAAGACAAACATTAATAGTGATGAAAGCCAAAATATTAAATGCCACGGATGAATATTTAAGGAGAAATCCACTTTTTTTGTAGAAGGTCTGAGATTTGGAGCCAAATTACAGGGTGGAGAAAATGACTTTAGTAAGATGGCAGCGTCATTATTAGATCAGTAGGTCTATTAGTAAATTCTGTTGTCTTTAGCATTCCTTGTTGCAATGAAGATTGTTCAAAACTGGGACAAAAGCAGAAAGCATGCCAAATCTCCATTTCTAAGCCACTTGGTGGTTATTCTAATAATATTTGTACATCTCTATATCTTGTTTTTTCTCGTTTATCACCAGTCGTGTGTTTTCAGCTGGTGAATCAGTGTGTCACATCACACCGGAGCCCACCAGAGGGCAGCAGAGCATGAGAATTCAGTCAGTTCACGTGGTCTTGGGTTTTCTGGCACAATAACAGTGACTTTTATTGTGCCAATAGCATGTTGTATAAAAATAATAAAATGTAAGATTTAGTACATAAGTGGATCCTTAGAGTTGAGCTTCTAGGAAAGGTTTGAATTCCTTCCTCTGCATGTTGTTTAATACTTATAATTAGTATTTTAAGATTAGTAGCTGTTTTACTAGTTTACATTAAACTAGTTCTCACTAATTACAGTAATAAACGATCATCTTAATCTCATAAGAAACACGTTGATTTAAGTCTTGGTAGTGTTAAAAGTGACTTTCCATAGTAACTTTTCTTTGTTTTTCTTTACTCCTTTACTTTACTCCTCCCCATTATGTGTGCCGATTCCCATGCGTTTGGGAGGGGGAAGCTCTCGCGGGATTTGGCGCGTGAGGAGGCGCGCACAGCGAGAGCGCGCATCGCACTCAGAGCGAGCACAGGCTGCGTGTCAGTGCAGTCGACTTACAGCGGGCTGTGAGGAGAACTGGCGCGACCCATTGTCCGTAAAAACAACTCTTTTCACACGCTCAAACTTGCTAAAGTTTCTTTAAACTCGCGCTAGAGTACTTCTACTCGTTCGGTACTCGAGCAGGTCGGGTTGAACTAGTTATTTTCGCTCTGTTTGAAGTTAAAGGCTGGGCCTTTACACGCGCTCCTGACGAGAGAAAAAGAGAAGCTGCTCTTTCTGCGACTAAAAAGTCCATAAATGCTTTTTACCAAAATGGACCTGTTGAACTACCAGTACTTGGACAAAATGAACAACAACATCGGCATCCTGTGCTATGAAGGTAAAAACGCAACGCTTTCTTTCTGACTCTGGCTTTAACGAAATGAAGTGTTTTGTGAGTGAAAATAACGGACGCCCGTGACGTCACCGAGCCGCTGCACTTTCACGCTCTTTTCCGCGCGCGCGCTGTTTTTTTCTGCATTTCACGAGGCTTGTTTACTTCTTACCTAGATGTTTACATGCAGACGATTATAGGTTTGACCACGAATCAGCGCTTTTACATCCCGAGAAACAACAGATGTGCTCCCAAAACTACTTCATGTGTAAAACAGCCTTCAGCTGTACTTAAGCTTTCTGTTTTATATATAACATATGGTGAATTCAGGACACTTTTTTTTCCATCGCAAGTCATCTCAATGGCATTAAAAACTCTTGAAAGCAGAAACATTATAGAATGCTTGTATTTTAGCCACTGCTTTGTGACTTAAAAGTGCAGAACAGTTGGCTCATGAATATTATATTCAGTATTTTGCATATATTATGTACAACTTAACTACTGTGTTCTAACATTAACAGACTGGGTTTCTCACAAAAAAAAAATCCCACATTTACTGGGTTTGGTTCAGGAGTAAAGGTAAGGTTATGTTCAAGTTTAAGGGTATTGGTTGTATTATTTAATTTTAATTAAGTGCGAGTATTTAAAAGTAATTACAGGCGAGTGTTGTAGATTAAAGGCCATATAAAATGGCTGGAATATTATGATCATTATCACCTGAAGCGGCTCCAGTGCATGAGAAATGTACAGTATGCAGATTCCTTTAGTACGTGTACTGCAATCCAGAGCGTTTACTCATGCCGTTACTCAACTTCTGTCTTTCTCCCTGTGCGTCAATGCTGTTTTGTTGTCGTTTGGCTTTATTTGGGGCATCATGTGAGGCTCTGTAGAGCTGTGGATTGAGTAGAAGAGCAGGTAAATTAAGTGAGGATCTCTGCACCGAGCTGTACCGGCCTCCTGTTGTCGACCATCACCTGTCAAGAGAGCAGAAATTGAATCCAGCCCTCCTCCGGATCCCATACTCCCACCCGGACGTGATGCAGGAACGGCTCTTTTTCATCTGACGTGCTTGTGATTTACTCTTGTGCAGGAAATACTCAACATTTACGCGTCCTTTTGATATATCAGGAGAGTTTGATCTGTAATATGATGCGTTTACTAAACATCTGTGTGGACATTGTCATGATGTTTTTGATCTAGAAGGGTTGTAAGTGGCCTTCACTGCTCATGCTTTGAACACTTGATGTGAGTGAGTGAGCTCTAACTTGTGATGTGGGTCTGTTTGCTCTTTGTTTACGTCTGTGAGTGACAGCAAACGTCTTCCTTGGCCGGTGGCTCTTCGGTGTTCCCAGATAACATTGTGTGGAAAAACTCCAGCAGCAACGAGCGGATGAATGGTTGACGTGACTGGCGTATCTCTCCACGGGCCTCTGTTCTGAGAATCCATTATAGCTGCTCGGTGCGGATGTCTGACCCGCTGGAATGCCCTCCTCTCGGGCAGGCGGTCACATGACCCAGTGACAGCGGATGGAAATACACAATCGCAGCCGTTTTTTGCTCACTGCTGCCGCTTCAGCTATTTATAATGTGTGCCAGAGAATTTCCTGAGCACATGGCTAATCTATTACAGCATCGTCCCTGAAAATAGCTCTGTTTCTGCATCGCTTTTTGTCTCTGCCGAGTGGAAACGTGCACGGTGCGATTTGCTGAACTTTGATTTGCGCGTTATCTGGAATCGAGTGAACGCAGCCACTCAAAGGTCACAGACAAACGCTCTTATCTTTATGTTCGTTGTTCTTCACACCAAAGATGATTTTGAGGACTCTCTTACCATGGGCTGGGAAGATTATAAAAGTTAATTGAAACGATGTCTTAAGTCAATGCTTACTTTCCATAATATTCATTCAAATGAATGTTAAAGAGTGTCAGTTATGTCTTTAAAGGGTTATTCAGCTGAAAATGGTCATTCATTTCTCTCCCTCATGTTGTTCCAAACATGCAAGACTTTGGTTCATCTTCAGAATACAAATTAAGATTTATTTTTGTTTTGTTGAAATCTGGGTTTTTTCTGTCCCTTCATTGACCGCTACACAACTACCACTTTGACTCTTCAGAAAGCTCATAAAGAGATCATGTGAACGAGCGCAAATTTTCTGCAGACTCGATCGGTTTGTACGACGAACAGATTGAACTTAGGCTCTTATTTCCATATAAACATGGATCGACGCACACATACATAAACGTAAGCTCAAGCATGTTCTCTTGATGTGCAAGAACCAGTGAGTTCATTAAAATATCTCAATTTGTCTTCCTAAGATTAACAAAAGTCTTGCGGGTTTAGAATGACACGAGGGAGAGTAATTACATTTGAGATTTTTATTTTTGGGTGAACTATCCCTTTAAATGATTAGACAGAGGAACAAAACATCTGTCCAAATAAATCTGCTCGTCAGGTCTCCTGTGATGTCATCCGTAATAATCAAACGACAGCGAATAGAAAGCTTTCAGATACTTAAATCACTGTTTTTTTTTTGCTTGTAACGAGTTACTTTGTTCCTCTTTAATGTTTACAATTCGCTTGTATGTTTTGACGCAATTTAGTCAGTTGAAAATTCTCAATATAGTAGTTTTAAATTTTTTTTTTTTAATTTGTAATATTATTTTAAAGTACTTATTACATTATTAAATAAATAAAGTACAAATTTAAGATATAAAGTTGCTAAACAAATTAAGAAAAAAAATGTAGATAAAGAATCTTTTTGGAATCGTGATCGTGATTCCCAGAATTGGAATCGGATCGGATCATGAGGTGCCTAAATATTCCAGGGCTCAACATTAACGCTTGTCCGGGACAAGAGAAAGAGAATTTTGCTTGCCTGACCAGACTAGTCGCCTGATTAAAACATTGATGACACAAAAAACAGGGATTCGCCAAAACTCGAGAATGACTCTGATTTATTACATTTAGTGAGTGGCGAATAATGTTGAAGTACAATGTACTGACGGTAGTAGCAGGGTGAGTGAAAAATCATGAGCACAAAGAAAATCAGTTAACATACTGCGGTAAAAATTCAAAGCTTTTTATATTTATAACGTTTTATTTGGTCAAACATCACACAACTTCCTGAGTACCATCGCTACTGAAAATGCGACACTGATTTCATACAGCAGTTCAATAAACAAGTAGTTGATATTAAGTGTCTTACATTTTAGATGCAGTATTGACTATTTTTATTCGGTGTCAGCAATGAAAATGGTGAAAACACTCAACCGTCTTTCATTATTGGATGATTCAGAGTTTTGAACGAATCGGTTGAGTCAAAGATTCAATGACTCATTCATAAACAACTGCCTCATTCTTCGTTTGCGTGAATGTCTTATGACTCACTGGTGGTTTAATTTCATGTTTGCTTTTTTCCCTCCAACGTTTCTTTGTATTTTCAAAACAAAATATTTATAACATTTATTTAATGCAGCTGCAATTTTTAAGTGTAAATGATTTAATTTGATTTAATATATGTAATATTTTGATGAAATTTAAGAATTCAAAGTAATACCCTCGGGGGAAATATTATAAATATGCATAATTAATTGTCAAAGATTCATTATGGATCATTACAGATACATTGCCATCAAAGTACCAAGTAGTCACACCGTGTGAAATAAGAAATCTGTATGTTGTGTGTATTCTTCCTCTACTCCAGATCCCGCTGTCTCTGCCTGAAGATTTCACCCGTGTCATTAACTGGATGTACAGCTTGACTTTCATGTAGAGCGTGTTGTCCCTTGATTACAGGTATCGGACGTGTTCAGGAGGAGCGTGTGGCCTTTTCCTCGTCGCCGGTGGCGTGCTGTGCTCATCTCGGGCTGCGCGCCGGCCAGCTGAGTTTAAAATGAAGTAGAGCCGTCGGCCAGGGGTGAAACGCTGACTGTCGTCTTTCCTGCTGAACAAAGGCTAAAAAGGGCTGCTGGCAACAGAAAGATAAGACCCCCTGCTAAAACCATACCTGTCTAGCAGTTGCCTCCCTCCCTAAAAAGAGAGACATGCGTGCCCTCCGCTCGTATGAATGGGTGACGTGCTGTCGGCTGGTGAGAGAAGATCAGATTTCTGATGCTTTGTTCTGCAGTATGATCTGGAGCTTGAAGGCAGGGCTTGATTTGACAGGGAATCTCTTCTTTTCAAACCACGTTTGCCAAAAGTGTCATTTGCATAGGAGGTTGTCTTATTTTTGTCTTGTGCAAATGTGTGCGACTGTGCGGCGGAGGAAGGGTTTGGCTCACATCTGTAACACAATCTGATTCTGGCTTGACGTTTGAAGTCTGCAGTAGTAGGAGCAGACTTTGATCACTTGCGCTCATAATGACAGTCTTTCGGTAGATCAAACATTGGCTTCATCTCGTCTAACACCGATAGTCATCTTTTATGGCTCCTGCAGTTCCCGACGAAGGTTGTTGGGAGGTTTCCGCTTGATCCTAACGTCTCAGAAAATAGACTCACTGAAGTGTGAAATTCAACAAGTTGGTTGAAAGAAGCTTCGTTTCTCCTGTTCCTCTCTTATTTTTTTTACCCTGGTTGCGCACTTCAGAAGTTCTGTAGAGAGGAAATCGTGCTAGAGACTTGTTTTCCCAGTGGAAATTGGTATATTTTGCAGACAGACTTCTCTCAATGTACCTCGCAGAGCAAGTCACTTAACTCAAACGTCCTCTGAGACGTGTGTGTCTAAATTCAATAAATAGTGCTGATGCTAAAATGAAATATGCATGAATCATATCTCATATTTGTAATGTTTAAGAGATTGCATAATACAGCCTTTGCATTTCACCAAATTGTAAGCATTGCAATTGGTTGTACAAGCTTTTCTGAGCTTTTTCAAAACTCATTTGTAACAAAAGATTCGATTTCAAATAAAGTTCTTCTGAACTTTCGATTCATCAAAGAATCTTGGAAAATAAAATTTCACCTTTTCCACAAAAATCTGAAGCTGCACAACGGTTTTCAACATTGATAATAATCATAAATGTTCCTTCAGATCATCCTATCGGAATGATTTCTGAAGGATCATGTGACACTGAAGACTGGAGTAATGATGCTGAAAATTCAGGAATAAATTAAACTTTACTATACATTCATGCATGTCACGACAATGCTGTCATACGAAACAAAAACCATCATAAGAACAGTAAAGCAGTAATTTCTCATATTTCTAAGTATTTTTTTGGATCACCTCCTTTCTGACCTTTTTTTTTTTTTGCTTCTTGAAAACCTCACACAAACTATTCATTTATCATTTAAGAAACCCATCCTGTTTAAATAGTGTTATCGGCAACACCTTATACCCCAGTAATGTTTGTTGAAAGCAGACCCCGAGTAGTTGTGTTTCCCTGTTCCTGGAGACTCGGCAACACTACACTCTTCTCTTATCCGAGTCTTTACTAATGAGTTGAATGAGTCAGGTGTGTTGGATTAGGAAGAGTTTGAGTATATGTAGTGTTGCCGTTCCTCTAGGAACGGGGTTGGCGTACTTCATCATTTGACGCCTGTCGCCGTACATTATTCCTCGTTGATAATAAATGAATCGCCAGTAACTTTCACAATAGCGCAAGTACAGCCCACGTCTCCTCATGGCTCTCTGGAGGCTAACGCAGATACGCTATCATGTGTCAGGGACGGTGTGGACGTTTACTGCAGCGCAGCCTTTTCTCTATTAGCAGCTCCGGCCCCTGCCAAAAACAATGATGTCAGCGCCGTTGCCATGGAGCACGGACAGACGAGCTGAAACATGCCAGTGGGGAAAATAGGCCGCTTGTTTTGGGAAGTACCTCGTGAGGTTGTCTGTGGGAGCTTTATCGTTCGTTTACTCGAGTGAATTTGCGCATGACTTATTTTATGAGGTCTCTGTGTGGGAGAGGACACCTGGTTGAGTTATTTTTTTACCATCTCTATTCATCATTTTACTCTGTAAATAACTGCACCAATGCAGGCTTCAGGTCTGGCTTAATAAATGGATCTTACAAAGTTTCTCAGGCTTAGTTAACCTCATCGCAAGTGGAAAGTCCCACCGGAGAGGTCGTGCCAGTTGTAATTTTCCGGACTTACTCCTACACAGAGCCTGTAAATGTACTGAGTGCCCTTGTACTGTATTTCATATTAGAGGAATCTTTCAGCATAGTGTCGTAATGACACTTGCATTATTTACAATCTCCAATGCTGTACTTTTGCAGAAAAGGAAGTTTGTTGTGCTCCCTGTTTGATTGCAAGGAAAAGGCATTTACAGTACTGTATTGAGAGCCTCAGTGTACTTTGATGTTTTTTCTGCTCTGAGATACCAGTCAAGTGTTTTTAAAAAAAGAGAGAGAACTATATCAAAGGGAGTTTTTGCTGATTGCTGTGATTTGATGGTTTTTATGATCTGAAAATCAACATCATAGCAGTGGCTTTCATGTGTAATATCGTCGAGCGGTGTGGGATTTAACAGGGCAGTGCTCGTATCTCTGTAGCTTGCTGGCTGATATAATACATTTTAATATATGTATTTTAATTTTGTCCAATTTAAAAACCCACCATCAGCACAGAATGAGTGAAGAACCCATTGAGGTCACACACATCGATTTACTCGTCTGTCGCAATGTTTTTGAATGATCTTCGTTAACAGGCTCTTCTCAGCAAATATTGCATTTTATTTAGACAGTTTACTCCAATCAACTTTGAGACCGAAATGGTACGTTGTGCATTTTGCAAGCCTGTTGGTAGATTTTGAAAGCGACACTTGGCGGAATGACTACTTTTTGTGTTGGCAGCACATTTAGAAATGATCTGAAATGAAGTTTATTTTTAGGGATGCATGATATATCGGCCATCGTATTGGTATTGGCTGATCATGTTGTTTTTTTTAATGTTATCATTATTGGCCCAATAAGAGAATTTGACTGATCTATTAAAAGCGATAATGGATCATTTCCTTAAGCTGAGATGCTTCAGATCACCATGATGGTTTTGAATTGCTTGAAATATTATTGAGATCACTTCAAAAAGGCAAATGCAGTTAAGTTCAGCATAGTCTGTCATATATAGGCTACGTAAAATGTGTATGTGTGTATGCTTTGGACATGAGTTTTAATGGTGAGACTTTTTGTTATCGTTTTCAGCCTCTCAAAAGTGATATAAAATGTAAATACAAATTTTATTGGCCAAAATATCAAATATAAAGATATTTTATCAAATATAAAGAATTATCGGTGCATCCCTATTTATTTATTTTTATTAAATGTTAAGATCAGGTTGGACGAAATGGACAAAATTTATATCACAACATATTTCTTAATTTTGATCTGTGATACAATTCCGATATCGATATGAACAATATTAAAGCTTCTTTAAAAACTGCTAAGAATGTAAAACTGATGTCTGCACCTACAAAAGTGAAACTAATACTTAAGAAATAAAAAAACTGGCACAAATAAAATAATGTTCACCTTATGTGTATTTAGTCTTCATACAAACAAGAAATGTGAAATCCCCGTCAAATAAACATAAGACTCTCAGACTCGCCTTATTAATATATCTGTAACTTTAAACACGAGCAACAAAAAAAACACGATGCTGGGGAGCGTAACGAGGTGCTGAAGCAAGAGTCGAAGAATGTTGAACTTTGGTTAAAATGCAGCGCTCACCTGTCACTTTTTACCCAGCCGTCCAATCACAGTGAAGGAGGGGCGGGATACATATATCTGCTTGTACAACATAAACAAATGACAACGAGCAGCATTATAACAGAACAAAGTAGTTTAATACAACAGCCAAAGCAAATACTTCACACTGTATAGACATTTTTATTTGGAAACGAATCTGTGAAATGAGATATATTTCCAGCAAATATGTTTATTTCTGTGATTTTTTTTTTTTTTTTTTTTTAAACTCAAGGCTGTGTGTGTTTGTGTGTGGATTATTTTATGCTTCGGTTGGTTTTCGTCTGCTCACTCTCTTCTTTATTTTCAATAATTGCTGTGATCAGATGGGAAATGCACCGCGCTGAATAGAACGCACCAGTTTGTATTATCGAATGAAGACCTACTGCTATGTTCCTCATGCCAGAGGCCAGTGTCTCTTAAACATGTTTTATTAAATTGAAGAAATGAACTGCAGCAACCCCGAATCCATACAGGGCACTTCTCACGTGACCTACAAACGCAAGTGGTGTGAATGCGAGTGCTGTATCAGTTGTATTAATGCTAGTTGTCTTGTGTTTCTGGCAGGTGAGGCTGCTCTGAGAGGCGAGTCCAGAATGCAGTCCATGTCCCTGTCCTCTGCAGTCAGCAATCACAGGACGGGCCCTCCTCCCATCAGCCCCAGCAAGAGGAAACACAGCGGAGACCAAGCAGACGATGACATCGACTGTAACAGCGAGCATGTGGCCAAGATGAGCCGGCTGTTCGCCGCACAGTTGTAAGTGGAACTGATAATATCCTGCTCATTCTGGATACGTCTTGTGCTTGCGTCCTCTTTCCACCAACATGGAAATCTGGTCCTTTTTAGAAACCCAGCTTAAGTTAGGGTCGCGCAGGCCGTGCTCCTGCAGAAAGAGCTTCTGGAATGTTCTGAAGACCGAGGCCTGGGATTCCTGACATTCCGGCGCTCTGAGCGGAGCACATGGGCTGCTTGTAGTGCCTGGCCGTGCCCTCATGGCAGAGCTGTGAACATTCCCCACATTCCAGCCCCGTTTGGAAGAGCGGCGTTCGGTCGCGGGACACGAGATGTGCAGCTCGGCGGTGAAAAAGCCACACTGGTGCTAGGCAGTGCAGCGCAGGCTGATTCATGACAAACAGTTTGTTCTGTCACTTAAGATCCATATGCAACAGCCAGTGAGAACAACAGAAGGCTCAGAGATTGAAGTGCTCCTTGTGTTTTTGTGCTCTACTGGAACCGATTTTCATGCATGAATGTTGATTTATTTTCCTCATATTCACCATTGTTCTGCTCCTCTCTTCCCAGTCTAGTTCCGGTCTCTATGAAGCCTCTCCTTTTGAAAAGCAGTGTGCTCTGATTGGTGGGCTGGAGCGGTGTGTTGTGATTGGTGTTTGGGAAATGTCCCGTCCCTTAACATAACTGCCAGGCCCCGTCCTTTTATTCTGCGTATGAATTATTTAAATACGGGATATTGCGAAAAAATGGAGGCGTTTCAGGAGTTCTCTCACATGGAGAAGATCTCCCGCCTGTTTCATGCTTAAACAGCGACATAACAGATGAACAAGAGGAAGAGCAGCATTGGTCCTCTTTGACATTGTGTTTAACTTGTTGCGCTCAAATTTAACAGCACGGGTTGATTTAAACTTTGACTTGAATGGATTTTCTTTTGTAGTGCTCTCACTCAGATACATAAACCTACTTGATCTTGGCAACCCAAAAGGGCTGAAAGGTTTCACTCTACAGTCCGCTCTGAAGCCCGTTGAGGTCCTGCTAGTGCTGAGAGTTGCAGTTTCTTTACAAAGCATTGCCTATTCAAAAAGTTTAACACTTGCTTTCCCACGTCTCTTTGAAGTGACTAAGGACAAGGTCCCGTTCATGGCCTTAATGCTGCTATTGTTCATTTTCTTTATATATGCAAGCGGGTTGGATTATGTGTTTTATTAAAGGGTAAGTTCACCCCCAAATGAAATTGGTCATAAATTATCTGATCTTCAGAACACGAACATTTTGATGAAATCTTAAAGGTTTTTTTTTTTATCCTTCATTGAAAGCGACAAAATAACCACATTCAAGGTAAAGTATAAAAAAAAAAAGTAGAAAGGAAGTAAAGACATGGTTAAAATAGTCGTGACTGCAGTGGCTCAACCTTAATGTGACATACTTTTTATGTGCAAAAACAAAAATAACCACTTTATTCAACAAATTCATCTCTCTGCTTTCTCCTTCCAGGTTCTACATCAGAACGGCTCATGCATCGGTATCGCACACATGCTCACGTGACCAGAGCTGGCCAATGCCGAGGCGCCGTAGCAGAATGACGGGAGAGATGCATTTGTCGCTATTTTTGTTTTGCCTTTGCGCACAAGTGTTCTCGTCACATCATAAAATTGAAGTTGAACCACTGCAGTCACGTCGAATGATGTTTTTAGTACTTTACTAATTTTTTCTACTTTATCTTGAATGTGGTAATTTTGTTGCTTTCAACGTAGGATAAAAAACCCCTCAGATTTCATCAAAACTATCTTCATTTGTGTTTTGAAGGTGAACAAAGGGCTTATGGGTGTTGAGCGACATGAGGGAGAGGAATTAATGGCATAATTGAAATTTTTGGCAGAACTAACCCTTTAATCTATTTCATTATAGCATACCTCTCCTAAAAAAGCTCATTACGATAATTAGTAAAGAAAGTAGTCAATTGAAAAAAGCATCCAAAAACTGTTGGGAGATTTAATTTGAATGTAATTTTGCTTTAGAAATTTGAGTTGTGTAAAAGTTAAAGTATTTGTGAAACCAAATGTTGCTTTGTGTTGATGTTTTTGTCTTGGACCCTGAAGTTAACTTTGAAAACTTTGGTTACGCTCAAGCTTGGAGTTTCAGGAAAGTTTCTGCAAAATGTTTCCTAGCTTTTCCAAGAGTAGAGTGCGTTTATATTTGAACTCCAGGGATTGAATTGTTCATTTTGCCTCTATTGCTCCACATCGACATGTGATTTTGATCAGGATGGAGGTGAAAGAGCCGCTCTGGATTGTTTTGGTTGGGAGTTTGCGGGTGACACCGGACACCACAGGCTGAAGCAGCTCAGGTTTCCATGATGCTGTTTTTCTATAGAAGGGAATGAAGGAGTGGGGGCTGGGAAAACCACTCTTCCTGTGTCTCTACTCCACATAAGCTTTTGTCCAGAGTTGTAAAGTTATTTGAAGCATTTCTGGCCCTCTGTTGTTGGAAGTGTGTCGGTTGTCTTAGAGTTGTGTTTAGAGTTGTTTGCTTGTTTTTGATCTGTAAGTTTACGCATTTGTTTACCGCATGATTTCTTCTGTCCGTGCCAGACTAAACCGTTTAAAGCAAAGAGATAAGACTCTTCATATGCGGCTCCCCAAATGTGGCCAATGAAGGCTCTCAGGGCTAATAAAACTGGAAACTCCGGGAGACATATTGTCGTCGAGTGGGCTCGGTGTCAAGGTGGGGGCCATTTTCTCATTTTCACTGCTTCCATGAAAACAAAGGGCCTCTTATCCGGTCAGCCCACTGCGTTCTGGAAGCTTGCTCCGGCCTGTCCCACTGGAGACGCCCCACTGCTGAATAAGACACACTGTTCCTGCCCTGGTCCCTGTTGACATCTCCAACAAAATAAGAGTTCCTCTGGTGTACCAAAAGACTGAAAGTACCATCTTTGAAAGGAGGTTTAAAGGTCTTTCTTTAGTTTGTAATGTTGCTGTTTGAGCAAGAAGAAGGTGGGAGTTCTCTATCAGAGTCAGTGTTTCTGAACTCCCTGAATAATGAAATAATTCTTACGCAGAATAAAGGACTGGTTAAGTTGGTTAGTAGTGTTGAAACTGGCGGTTATGGTAAGGGGCGGGACACAACGCACTGCTCCGGCCGACCAATCGGAGCACATTGTGCTTTTCAGAAGGAGGGGCTTCATAGAGACCGGAAGAAAACGGCGCGTTACTGACAGACTGGGAAGAGAGGAGCTGAACAATGGAGGATGTGTGGAAAATAATCAACATTTCTCGGATGAGAACCTGTTGTAGACTTTGTAAAAGGGCATAAAATGGGCTCTTTAAGTAGTGTAGATGATAAATGCAAAGAAACATTGTCATTAGTAGTCCATACTTTTAATATTTGAATGAAATGTCCCCTATGAGAAGCGAGTAATGACAGCCATCTGATTTGAAAGGTTCTCCTGGAGCTGGGAATAATCCACGGCAGCTTGTGTGTTCCTGCTGGGAA
Organism: Opsariichthys bidens; assembly: GCA_037194245.1. Lineage (NCBI taxonomy): Eukaryota > Metazoa > Chordata > Actinopteri > Cypriniformes > Xenocyprididae > Opsariichthys > Opsariichthys bidens. Next base: position 7,818,076 of record CM074312.1, read on the forward strand.
CTTGGAGACGGTGTCTTTCTCATGCATCCATAGCCAGCCAAATGGAGAGTCATGAAAAGGCAGTGCCAGTGTGGTTAGGGTTTATAAAATAATGTTTTTCTGCTAACTTTTATATGTAAGCAAACACATGAGTGGCTCATTTGTGTTTGGATTATAATTTGTCAAAGCAAGTTTGCCAAACGGTTTTAAACTGATTACACACAGCGTGTTACGGGTCCAAACTGTGAAACTGCCATTTACCTTTTTGGATGCTCCTTTTAAAACCTGAGCCAAAAATAATCAATGTGTCAAAATATTTGAGTTGCTTCAGTAACCACATTTAACGTGTAACATTTACAAATGGGAATGAAATGAATTCATCGAATCAATGTAACACTAGGTAAACGGCTGACGCTATTTATGAAGTTCTTTGGGTAATGTTTTAAAGCTAATTTCTAAAGATTTGTTCTGCTGTGGTGTTGTAAGAATTCTGGAAATATGGCTTGATATTGAGCGGTGGGTATGGGACGGCTCTATCAGATGAAGTACTGTTTCCACAGAACCGACTGTTTGTATCCTGTGGTTCTGCCTTCCTTGCCTTGATTTCTCCCAGATGTTTCCTGTATCTTTGTGGGCGACGGTCCAGTGACTTAAAGGAGAAATAAGAGAGAGATCTTCCTGCCAAGATCTGCGGTGGAATCGTGAGGTTTTGCCGCACGGCTATGAAATGCAATTATGAGAAAATGTCCCTAGTTTTATTGGCTTGCATCTGTGACTAAAGTGAGTCTCGTAGAGTTCACATCACCGCTATAAAGTTTGGAGCAGACGGCCTACCTCAAAAAATGGATTTTGTTTGAGTGATGGCTTTTTAAAAATGTGGTGGATTTGATATTGATCCTCAAAAGCAACAAATTGATTTCCATAAACATTGAACATAACGTCTGATTGATGTGGTCCACTTTTTTTTAATCTCGTGTGACGTTACCACCGTTCATTCAACTGTCAGGTCACTGATGCTTATTTGCACGCGATTTCAAGCCTGGCCAATTATAAAATGAATTTTCACATCTCCTTGAGCTTAAACTGACATCTTTAGTAGGTGGGTTATGACTTAAGTGAACATAAACGGTAGAGAACTAAAACGCGTGTATCAGTATAATGGATCCATGCATTAGTCTTAAAGTGACAGCAGCCTGATAAGCCTGTTGCTGTGTGTTTTAATGTTGAAAACTACAAATCATTCCCTGTCCTTCACTGAGTAACTTTTGTAGCATTAATAAGAGTTAATCTGCATATAATCTCCACTGTACAAATGAAATAATGTTACTTTATTCAATTTTTGTGTCTGGTCTTCTGTACGGTTAGACCTACATGAAAACCCTTAAAAGCACAGATTTATTTCATTTGTATCTTCTATTGTATTGATGTTATTTGTTTATTTTTGTATTTATTATTGACTGTTTGTCTATAATCTTTGAAATGTATATCCGGAGTTTTAGCTGTGGTGTTGATTGGGAATGGAATTGTTAAATTTCACGAGTATGTCAATTTTTTGACTCCGTCTTATTTCAGTACAGGGATACATGTCAAAAAGCACAAACAATAACTGTTTTATTCAATTATTATAATTGTTTTGTGTGCTGGGGTCAGTGAAAATTGAATGAATCAAGTCGAGAATTGTCAACTACTGTCATGGCAGTGCAATACTTTGAAAACAATCTTGCAGATCAAGTTAGTTAATGTTTTGAACAAAGTTACCCTCACATCCAGTTTATGGCACACAGATTGTGTTGAATTGCAAAGGCGGTTACTGTCAGAACTATAAGTTAGCACATTATTTTACTATTATATTGTAGGGGTGGGAATCTTTGGTGCCTCGTGACTTGATTGAAATTTGATATTTGAGGTCACGATTTGAGCAAAAATCAATTCTAGATTCAATAAATGCATAGATTTGATTGGAGTTTACCGTTTTTCTTATTTGACTGTGGTAAGTTTAATTGGCTAGCTATTTACACTGGAGTAGGACATTACAGATTTTTTTGATTTGACATAATTGGGTGTATTTGACCGTGCAAACACAACAAGCTGTGAAAGAGAACTGAATTGGGAGTCACAGGCATCTGTGCTCGATCTTCGGCTGTGTGTCCGTCAGCGTGAGCGCCACATCACGGCTTATTGTCATTAATAACACCCTAATGCGTTTTAAACTTTCGGTACTGCGAAGTTAAAGAAGGGTAACACTAAAAAAATTGATTTTTGAAAGTTGTGGATCAACGTGAATGGATTTTCCACCCCTATTATTATATTGAGCCTTGTGCCGAAACATCAAAACACACGAGAGCTTCATGTGAAAGTAGATTCGTGCTATTCAGAATCCCAAATATCTGCGTTCTTTCTCCGAACGAGAGTCTTGAAAGCATTCATGGAATATTGCCAGAGCATTTAGCTTACATCAGAGAGGAATAGCAGGGAACTGAAGGATCTCATGAAAAGGCCTCTTTGCTGTTTGTTTTCAAAGGATCTCGGGTAAAGAGGCTTTCATCAGGTTTTTGTGAATATTATTCATCTTCTGTTAGATCTGACCTTACTACTAATAATATGGTGCTTGAAGCCAGTATAGCTTCACATCCTGGTGTAAATGTGCAGCTACATTAGCGAGACTGTCAAATCCATAGTCAAAAATGGTCAATAGTGATGCATGGATCACAGATGTCTTGCTGATGGTTTACTTGGTAAAATGTGTCCACCTCAGAACACATGGAGGCATCAAGCAAGTGAAATTCATAATAGCACGGATTTCTTTTGGAATGACTGGATTTTGGCTGCAAAAACAACTAAATGTAGACGCTGTGAAGTTCATATGTGACAATATACAGTACCTTGATATAGTTGGATACACATTCAATGAAGAGTCCAGTCAACAGATTCCAGAACTTTGAAGCTAATTTCTCTGAGTGTATAGAAATACTATACATGTAAGTTTCCAGCTGTGGTGCCGTCATCCCGATATCTCAACTTCTTTGGGACCGTATGTACACGGCGTGTGTTTTGCTGCGGAAGTTGAGGACGGGATTGTGAGGGAGTGGTTTCTGACAGATTTCCCTCCACAGCTTTCTATTAGTTATTGTGAGGACAGTAATTTCCGGTAGACGTAACAGTTTACTTGCAGATGCTTCGCTTGCCAATTGCGTTGCCAAGTAACAGACCATTTCAAAGATGGCAGCCCACACAGCTGAGCCTGGACAAAACTACAGCGTTTATTCTCCTGGAAGGTGGACCGCGGTCACCAAAGTGAGGTTACAGATTCTGCATTGAAAACATTTCCTTCAAATACCTGATTGGAGTTTCACTGGCTCTTCCCGTGCTGTTGTTCAGCTCTCTTGTGTGCCCGGTGAAGGGTATTAAGTTCTCTTCCTGTGAAGCACAGATGAAGCCTTTTGAATAGTGCACTTGGCCCCTCGCTGGGCCTCCGCTCTGTTGGCAACAGGAGGCCGATCGTTCCGGAAGGGTGGAATAGCGCTTCTGGGCTTTGCTGCGTGTGTGTCTATTCTTTTTAAGGGGAAAAGAAAAACAGGAAAGGAGGTCGGTAGTGGGAAAGGGCCTTTTGTAACGAGCCATCTGAGCTAATGTAGAGTCGGAGGCGAGGTTTGACAGCCTGGATCAAATGGAACAAAAGTTTCTTTAAAATAATGGAGATTATTTGTTGAGCACACCAAGTGAATACTTGAGTATAAGCAATGTTGACTCCATACAAACCCTTCTTATCAAGCCATCACGGGAGGTGCGTAGCTCTCGCCAGGCCCACTGAATGCGGCATTAACAGCTCTGCTTGTTTGTGCCGTTCGGCGTGGGCCTCAGTACAATCCCTCCTTTGTTTGTCTCGCAGGGGCAAGCCTGCCAACGGGGACTACCGCAAGGACCCCCGGGATCGCAGCCGCAGTCCCATAGAGCGCATCGGCGCCCCCGCCATGAGTCTCGTCGGTGGTCACCTCTACGCCCACATGCCCAGCCTGGCCATGGACCAGCCTCTCGCACTGACCAAAAACATGGACGCCACCCGCACTGTCGCCATCTCGCCTACCGTCAGCCCCGTTGAGCGCCAGCAGGTAACTGACTTTTTGGTGCAGAAGTCATTTCTGGTGATGTTATCAAAAGTTGTATGATAAGTTGTTAATTTGTTGTTTTTATGCATCCAAACTTTTAATTTCCAGTAAAAAGCTATACACTGATATGAGCAAAATCTGTTCAAATAATAGTCAAGTCACCTTGTGTAATATAATAAAGGGGAAAGTTGTGACGTAGCTGTACAAAGAATGGTTTTGTTATTCAGCTCAAGTCAGTTCAATAGTTCAGTGTGAATGTTGCGAAACTTGTCAATCATGGAACATTAGATTCAGCTCTTTAGTGGACAATAGTGTCATTCATTATTCAGCTCAGTTTAGTTTGACATTTTGCTTTCATCCAATAGTGTCAGTGCAGTGAGATGTAATAATATTGCGTTAGTATTTAAGGATTAGCTTGAAAGGATCTACATGATCCTAGTGGAGGAGTAAGAGTCCTATCGGACATTTTATACAAAAAAATAAACATTATATACTTTTTAACCACAAATGCTCGTCTTGCACTGCTCTGTGGTGTCTGTTTGTGTGTCTGGACACTCTCTCATCTGAAGTGTGTGTGTGTGTGTTGTCTGCGCAGAATCGGCCCTCTGTGATCACATGTGCACCAGCGAACAACCGTAACTGTAAGCTCACCCACTGCACCGTGTCTCACAATGGCTGCTCTCCCAGCTTGACTTCAAACTATCGGAGACCCTCCAACTGTAAGTAATCCATCCATCTGTACCCCTTTCATATACTTTTCTGATGCCCTGTCCTTTACAGAGAGAATTATTAGATGTTGGGTAAATGTAACATTTAATGGCGAGTATTCTCGTTAACAACAGTCACTTATGGCTTACGTGAAGGTAAACAATTGAGAAAGTAAATGGATATGTATCATTATATTGAATCCGTGCATTCTGTCTTAAAGTGACAGCGGTGTAATTGTTAATCAAAATACAAAGAAAACATGACTTTTGTAGCTTTAAAAAAGATTAAGGAAGGAATAATGGATGATGGGCCATTGAATTATTTAATGATTAGAAAAGAATGCAAATCCAAAGTCATGTGGTGAAATTTTCATATGGGAGAAAAAGTAAACATCTTAATGCCCTATTATTGATGTTTTTCTGTGTTGTTTGTTGGATTACCATTAAAAAGCCAGAAACAGGAATATCAGGCTGCTGGCACTTTAAGAGCTGCACGCATGCGTTGTCTTTCTCAACTGTTTGTTCACTTAAGACATGTGTTTTTTTCAGGTGCAACAAAAAGACCGTATTCGTGTGCTATCCGAGCTACTCTCTTCAGATGTTTCCGCACGGAAAATTCCCCACACGGCACACGAGTATCGTCTTCCTGTGCTTGAATATTTCAATTTGCAAGGCTTAAACTTTAGTGATGATGCAGCACTGACCCGTCGACTGTCCAGAGCGTCATTGACGTTCTCACAACATTTTATTGTTAGGATCCGTAAAAATGTTACGGGACAAGTGGCAAATGACACCGCTTGCCAACGCGGAATTTGACTGTCATTTGGCTGTTGGCGAGTATTATTGGCTGTTGGAGTCATATTTAAAAAAGAATATTTTCCTGATCTGAACAGCTTAAAGCTGGCATGTTTAAAAAATGGCATGTACGGTTGGTTGTTCACCCGTAAGATGTTTATCTTCAGAACACAAATGAAGATATTTTGAAGAAATGATCACACCAATGTGTCATTGTGATCATGTGACCAGCTTTGGCAAATACTCAATTTTGGACATAAACACTCAAGCTCAGCAACGTAAATAGCGTAGCAGAAAGACAGAGGAGAGACTAACTTGAATAAAGTTGTTTTTGTTTTGTTTTTGCGCACAGAAAGTATTGTGGTGTCTTCCTCACATTCAGGTTGAAGCACTGCATCACATGACCGTTTCAAATCTTGTCTTTAGTTCCTTTCTGGAACTTGAAAGTAGTGTTTTTTTTTTTTTTTTTTGTATCCTCCATTGAACTTGTAATTAATGACACAAATTTCATTTTTGGGTGAAGTAATGGTTTATACCTGTCCTAACCTGCAGGGTATTCATATTTAATGATGAATTAATAATTAAAATGTGAATTAATAAGGTCAAACTAGTTTTTAAGTATTGTTTTCTGAAGGTTAAAGGCCTCATTTCCCCCCTCAATAAGCATCTGAAAAGTGTTTTGTACCCTACCTGTGGAAGCGTTTGTGTCTGGAATTAAGCAACACCCTTTCCCTGTGCCTGCAGCGAACACCGCCTGCGACCCCGTCATCGAGGAGCATTTCCGTCGCAGTCTGGGCAAGAACTACAAGGAGCCCGAGCCCGTAACAAACTCGGTGTCCATCACCGGCTCGGTGGACGACCACTTCGCCAAGGCGCTGGGTGAGACGTGGCTGCAGATCAAGGCCAAGGGCGGCTCTTCCGGAAGCCCAGACTCCTCTCCGAACGGCCACATGGTCAACCACAATCACTCCCCTTCCCTCGTGTCTTGAAAAGAGGACCAGCGAACCCCAGTCCCGCCTCTTCCATCCCGCTTCACTCTCAAAGCAGCCACGCATGTTTTAGCAGAGCTGATGTATAGCTATGTACATAAGAACGCACGACGACGACGAGGTGCTCATTCGTGCATTTCTTTTTTTTGTCTGTTTTTGTTTGTAAGTTTGCTAGTATACTTTTAGCTTGGCTGTTGCGTCACGGGACGCCCGTACCTTTTCATAAACAGGATCGTCGAGCAGGAAGCCTTTGGGTTTTTGAGATCAAATTCAGCCAGGCGCTTATCTAACCATCTGCCTCAGATACCAAAGAAACCGCTGATGCAAACCTTTTTACCCAGAAGCCATTCTTCCATTGCACCCATTCTATCTTTCACACGCTCTCCCAGTCGTACCCCGAGTCTGCACGCGTATACTTGAAACGGAAGGCCTGGACTGATTTTGCACTACGGATGGACGGAGGCGGTGTCAGTTTAGCGTCGGATGTTCGGAAGACGTATAGGAGGGCGACGCGGGTGGGAACGGTTTGGGGCTCTCGCTTCAGACATTTCTCTCTACGGCGCTGACAACCGGACTGCGGCGGACGTGGGCATTCTTGTGGTTTTGGATTAGTTTTTTCCCCCCCCCAGGCACTGTGGTTTTAGTAGAGTAGATGGTTTAAGGGTAAACTAGTGCTTATAAGTGCATGTTTTTAAAATAGCTGGTATCTATTATTGTGTAGACATTTCAATCGTAATACTTTTAGCCTTTTCTTGAGATTTGATTTTATTTTTGTCAGTAACAGTCCTAGATAAACTTACTGCTGGTACAGTTGTACTCCATATTATTATTTTCTATTCAATATTCATTGTGGTAGCTGCCAGATACGAAAGAGAGAACAGCCTCCGGACAGGCCATCTATATATATATTAACGGTTGGTTTTGTATGTTATTAATCCGTGGTACAGGATGCTGTCGCTTTGCATGACCGAATAAGCAGCGTTAGCAGCTACGGACGGGTCGACTGTCAAGCTACTTTGGTGTGCGTTGGTTGTTGTTGTTCATCTCTTAATTCTGCTTTCAGCCAACGGTCCGCCTGTACCGAAACGAAACACATTCCTCCGATAGGGAACGTCGTGCAGGGCTCGTATTTCTCCCGTGAGGTCGCAGATGCAGGAGACGCTCGCGCTCGTCCTTACATTCCGTGGGCCCCGTTGACCCATCGGACGCGGCTAAATGGTCACGCGAAGAGCTCGAATCCTACGCGAGACCTTCACGGAGGTCCGTCGCACACATTTCACTTCTGCGTAGAACACTTTGTCACTCTCCGCTCGAGACACACGTTACCCTACGCGCCGTAGGTGGATCACTTAATGAAAAAGAAAAAAAAGTTTTTATATAGGAAACTATAAGACCATCATTACGCTGTGCGTAACGAATGTACAGAGAAAAAAAAAATGGTAGGTATTTTTTGAGGAACAATTAATTTGTTAATGATATGTAGCTATTTAATTTTTCCCTTGTCCTTTATTGTAATCATGCTTTTTTTTTTTTTTTTCCGAGGAAAAAAGTTGATCTTTTTCGTGTGTAGGTTTTGTCTGTTTAAGGTTAAAGTGCAGGAACACAGTTATTCTATGAAAACACTGCGTTAGTGTAATAGCCACTTGTGTATTATTTCCGAAGGCTTTCAAATGTCTCTGGAGACAATTGAACAAAGCGACCGCGAGTCACTCCACTCCATTACGATCCGTTGGGATTTGAGCAACAATATTTTCTAATTGATGTGCGCTTCCAGGAGAACGACGACAAGAAATCAACGTTAAAACACTTCACCGCACCTCGAGTGTACTTGTTAATGATTTGTAAATGTGTATTATACCCTCATTTCATGGCCTTGTTTCTCCTTGGAATCCAACAAACTTTTGGCAGGCCATTGTTTTGTACTTTTAAGTAGCCTCAATGAACAATAAAGTGCTCTTAAACCACAGCCGTGACTTGAGACTCGTCCTTTGAGCAAAGATCAACGCTCTTCAGACACGCTTGCGAAAGTGTTGAGGAGAACTGGTGTTTTTACTGCAATTTACTGACCGCACTACTGAGCATGTGCCGACAAACACGGCGTTTCATTTGGACCGTCTTCCTGTCGCCATGCATTAGGGTTGCCTGGTTTCTCCCGAGGTTTTTTTCTCCATTTGTTGGAGTTTTGGTTCCTTGCCGCTGTTGCCTTTGGCTTGCTTAAGTTGGGGACACTTGCTTGATATTCAGCAGTGTTTTTGATATGCCTGCACTGGCGCCGTTGTATACAAACTGAGCTGAGCCGGACGATCATGTCACTGTTCTCTACAGTGCTGATATACATAAATTAAGTAGACTAATAACTATTGATATTTGCAACGGAATGAATCAATAATATATAGAATAAGCTGCACAATGACACCATTTTCTTATTAATGTAAAGCTGCTTTGCCACAATTTGCATTGTAAAAAGCGCTATATGTATATAAAGATGACTTGACTTGACTTGTCGCTGACGATTGCGATTGGTCAATTGGTTTTGACTATGCATCAATAATGGATGGAATAATGGATGAAGTAATCAGAGTATTGATGGAGTAATTAGCTGATTTTTTATTTGTATTTTTGGTTATGGACCGAAGTGAAGACTGAAGACATTTACATTGTAACAGTTTTCTGTTACTAAGAAGTGTACCAATGGTTTCTCCAGTAAACTTACTGATATTAGTCACCTGAGCAGTAGGGGGCGCTCTATTTGAGGTAAGAGTTTGCCTATTTAAGGAAGCCAAGAAGGAGAAAGGGCAGGAAGTGATTCTTAAACTGCACAGAGAGGTTTGCCTCAAGATGATGGTGGTCTTTTTTCCCCTGGTTGAGGAACCTTAAGAGTTCCAAGCTCAACTGTGAGTAACTGTTGTTGTTGTTGTTGTTGTTTCTATTTTTGATTGAACAATTCATGTTCATAGTTTATGGTTTTGTTTGTTTATTTTTAATTTTGCTTACAGAGGGTTTTTTGTGTTTGGAATGTCCGTGGAGTACTTGGGCAAAACATCTGAGAAGATTAGAACCAGGAGTTGAAATTCCATTAACTATTTGACTGTTACCTGTTACAAGTCAACGTTGTACTGCAAGCATGGGCAAGGCTCTCTGAAGAGTGAACTTTTCTGTGATTCATCGTGTCATTTAAGTATTGTTTTCTATAGACATTCGCAACAAAGACTGATGGGCTTAATTGATAAAGAATCATGAACTGTGCTTTATGTAATGGACTGCTTCTTACCCTCTGTTACCAACTGTGTTGAAAAAAGGTTGTTGTCAAGTGGAATAATGTATACGCGATGTAACTATGTTAAATACACCTGACTCATAAGCAAGATTGGTCTGGTTGGTCCCTCATTTTATGTAGCACACAAGCAAAAAGTAGCGGGATCGATGTTACAACATTTAGTAGACGCTTTTATCCAAAGGGACTCACAAGTGAGGAAAACAAACAAGCGATTCTTCATGAATTGGCAAACACAGGAAGTGCTCACAATACACGTTTCATACCACAAGATAGAGTAGGAAGGGAAAAGGGAAGGAAAGGTTTTTTGAATTGTTTTTATTTGATTTTTTTGAAATGATCAAGTGTTCACGGAAGAGATGAGTTTTCAGCCGTCTCTTGAATATTGCCAGGGATTCTGCGTTCCACCAGCAGGGAGCAGAGAACGAGAAGATTCTGGAGAGTGATTTTGTGCCTCTCTCAGATGTTGTAGCAGCGTGTGGAGATCTGTAAGCAAGCGTCAACACCTTGAACTTGATGCGAGGGGTGTGACTTGGGCTCGTTGAAGACGAGACGTGCAGCAGCGTTCTGGATCACTTGAAGAGGTTTGATTGCAGTAATCGAGCCTGGAAATGAGCAGGGCCTGGACAAAAAGTTGTCGCGTGTCCGCCAGACAGCTTGAGATCCGTGCAGCTACCGTGGAATCATCTGGTTGGAAAGACAGATAGAGTTGTGTGTCATCAGCATAGCAGTGGTAGGAGAAACCATATGATGGGACCCAGTGATGTAGTGTAAATGGAGAATGGGGACCAAGAACTGAACCCTGAGGAACCCCAGTGATCAGTTCATGAGGTTTGGATCCCTCCCCTCTGAAAGACCTACCTGTGAGATGGGACTCAAACCACTGAAGCGCAGTACCTGAGACGCCCAGCGACGAGAGGGTGGACAGAAGAATTGGATGGTTTCCGTGTGGATCAGATGATTTGGAAGAAGCCTTTGCAATCCGCAGGGATTCCGTGACGGACAGTGGCGCAGTCTCTGTGGAACGGCCGCTCTTGAAAGCAGATTGGTTGACGTCCAGATGGTTGTTCTGTGTGAGGGAGGAAGGAAGACACATGGTTGAAGACAACTGGTTCAAGTGTTTTTGATATGAATGGTAGGAGAGAGACAGGTGTGCAGTTGTCCACGAGGGATGTGTTTAGCGTGGCTTTTTGAAGCAGTGGGGTTACTGGAGCCTGCTTGAAAGCGCCTGTGTGGGTAAAAGAGTGGGAAAGATGGCTCGTACAAGGTGTGAGGGCAGGATGTCTCAGTGAAGACTTTGAGAGTAGAGTTAGTGGCAAAGGCTGGAATGAGGTGAGCTTTGTTAACAGCTGAGTGAATTCCACAGGCCTCCAGAAACAGAGAGAGGTTAGTTAGAGAGACAAGAGCGTGGGAAGCACACGGGAAAAAACATACCTAGGCGTCGTGCCGGCGTCGTTGCTCGGTGGAGTCGCGCAGGTAGAGTCGCAGGTCTTTACCCTCGTAGGTCTTCACACGAGGAGGCTGAACACGTCGCTGGACGCTCGCGCTGACGCTAGCGCGCCAGAGCAGACGCGCTCAAACAAATAGCTGGCCTACTGACGACTGAGTGAACACACCTGTGCCCGCCCCACCCATTGGCTCAGCTACAGCCTCTCTGATTGGCCCACATCCAAACTGGGCCGGCCACTTAACTGCACTTCCTGCAGCAATGCCTAAACTAACAACGTTCCACTTCCTCTAAATGGCAGCCAATCCAAATATAAACACTTACAAATCAAAGGCCAAATCACAAAACAATCAAAACAAATCCTTCCGAGCAGCAAATCATACCTTTGCACAAACAGCTATTAAGTAAAGACTCACACACTCTGCCACTAAACTCAGTCATCCCACTATTTTTGCCTATTCGTTTCATCAAAGATCGTTTCAAGTCATCACAGTATTGACGTCTTCACTGATCTCACGCTTGTCCTCAATAGAAGATTGAGGACTTTCCAATGGCATAAAAAAACAAGGATTCTGTTCAAATAAAGTATCAAAAGCAGCTCATCATCTGCTTTCATAAAACAACACTTAATAATGCACAGAGGATGATGTTTCCAAATGCTACAGACTATAAGAATATTTGAGCATCAAAACATGCGCAACTTTTCTTTCATTCAATCACAGAAAACGGTTCAATAATGCGCTTCATTGAATCTCGCTGGAATGAGTCACTTCAGAAATTTGACTGATTACTCCACACGGATTCGATGAAATTGTTTTAAAACGGCCTCAAATGTAACGGACCGATCGTGCAGGAACGCTAATATTCTTGATTCACTCACCTCACACAAGCACCACCAAACGCATCCCGTGGGAACATGTTCCATGTTTATTGTGAGAAGAAAACCCATGTTACCAGACATTTACAGCACACTGATGCGGAACAGACGTCACGGTGATCCAGACCCTGATGGACACTCAAACATTAGGACAGTTGAAAATGTTAGTATCAGCGGCGATGCCATATTTAACACCATTCAAATGAATAACATTTACAGCTGATGGAACTTTGGATTTTAACATTCTAAAATGTCCCCCCCCCCAAAAAAAATCACTCGTCCTGGAGATGACACACTGTTAACTATTTGATGTGCAGTTTGTACATTGATCCATGTTTAAAACGTTACAGCCTGAAAGTCGTTTGCTTGAAACGACGTGAGGGTGTTTTGTCTAGAATTGTTTCTTTAATCCTGACCTAGATCCACAGACGCTCGTGTGATTGGGTGCGAATGCTGAAGATTCCACGGCACATGTGACTGAAAACGAGTGAAGATCACAGACGAGCTGCCAACGAAGGAGCTTCACTTGGTCTCCAGCAGTTCCACCCGGAGTCCTTCAAATGCTGTCGTCATCACTCATGTCCCAGATCTGAAGAACACAAGAACACATCAGAAGGCTGTTCAAATGCTTTTCCAGGGTCTTAAAAGTTGATCAATCCATTCAGACAAAATAAGGCCTTTTCAAAGGTCTATCCAAATCTCAAATCTGTTCAGAGAGATTGTCTGCAATCGCAGGAAAACGGATCAGGTGTCTGTCATGACAAGTGTTCCACGAAAGAGTCGAACATTTCACTCCTAAGAGTTGATGCTTCAAATACGTCTTTCAAATACTGTCAACCATATTGATCTAATTCTTCTGCTTTCTCTTTCCGATAAACCTTCCTTCTTCTACATTAACGAGTTGATATTGATTGTAAGATCGCACAACCGCTGTAAATAAGTTCAAGCGTGTCACCGCTCACACCTGAAGTGGCGATGCGCTCTGAAAATGTATAGAAAGAGTTCAAACAGGTGTTCGTGATTCCTGTGTTTTCAAACACAGTACACACGCAGTCGACAGCCTGGAATCATTTTACTTTACGATCTTTTTTGAGTCTCTTCAGCTCACCGGTGCTGCATTCACTTGATCAAAAATACAGTCAAAACAGTGAAATATTCTTCTATGTGAATATACAGTACAGTGAATTTTCAGCATCATTCCTCCAGTCTTCAACCACTCGGATGTGATGACGTTGAAAACAGTTGTGCTGCTTAATATTTTTGTGGGAACCTTGAAATATTTCATTTTTAAGGATTCTTTAGTACAACAGGATCTTTTGTAACATTATAAATGCCTTTACTGTCGCTTTTCATCAATTCAATGCGTCCTTCAATGACCGTTTTTCAACATTGATCATAATCATCAATGTTTGTTGATCATCAGAATGATTTCTGACGGATCGTGTGACGCTGAAGACTGGAGGAATGATGCTGAACATTCACTGCACTGTATATTCACATACAATAATATTGTTTTACTGTATTTTTGCAGCACTGGAGACACTTCATTTACGAGTATCGTAAGAAACCAAAGTTTGTCCTGCGGTGTGAAGGAGATGTTTCATGTGAAGTGCAGGTGTGCGGCGTTATCGTCGCACCAACGTCTGAACATACAGCTGAAGCTCTTCTCAAACACGAGCTGCGGCACACCTGGCTGTCAAAAGCTCTGTCATTGACATGCTAATAAAAGCTCAACAAAAGCAACTTCAGCGGCCTCGTCGCTTTGAAGTCTGCGCCAAGTCAAAACAATAACAAAAAAACCTCTGACAGACAAGTGAGAGCGAAACTACTGACCCATCTCAGCTTTCAGGAGAAATCCTACAGAAGGTCGTGTGTGTCACTGAGGCTATTTGATCAAAAACACAGTCATATTGTCAAACTCTTCTTAATACCTTAACTCTTTTTTTCCCCTCTGCTCTGCCTCGGTGAGCGCTCGCTTTTGTCTGCCGCGGCGGTTTAGGGCTGTAATTACACGAATCATCTTAATAACAGTGTAGTGCATGAATCATTCAATTATATCAGCGACCCATGGGCGTGTGACCGCATGTCAAACATGTTACACACAAGCCTTGCGTTCGCCTCCAGATGTGTGTGTGTGTGTGTGTGTGTGAGAGAGAGAAAAACACCAAGATTCTTCTAATGCAACTCCCGCACTGCCAGTCTTTTCAATCTCAAGTCATCACTGAGAGCAGAACGTACATGCAAACAGTCCATCTTCATTTCCCTCTCGCATTACCCCGACGAGTTATCGCACAACCACGTGTTCCTCTCAAACACCTTCAGATTCACCATTCGCACAATGACAAACATAACAATTATATTTACTTTAGATGATCCAAGACATGCACAAACAGAATAAACCTCACATCGCTCCGCACGCGTTCAGACGCACGTCGGGTGGATCCAGAGAGTCAATGAAGCCACAACTCAATACTGGAGCACATCTTACTACATCCTCAATCACAATGGACTGCGCTTTTTTACAATATTTGCAGTCACTCAGAACATCAGATGATCTCACTTCTGAAACGCATTCAATCACGTTTCAAATCACAGCACGAGCAAAACGGGAGATCTTCTACTGACACCAAAACTCTTACTTCATCCAGTCTAGAGCTTGTGTTGTTGCTGTGTGTAATGACTAAAGCACTGAAATTAACACCAAAACAGTCAGAATTGCCAGATATAAAGTCAGAATTGTGAGATATAAACTCAGAATTGAGATATAAAGTCACAATTGAGATATAAAGTCAGAATTGAGATATAAAGTCAGAATTGCGAGATATAATCGACCCTTCGCAAAGCCCCGCCCCCTTTAGTTACTGTTGCTATGCGCTCTCACGCCACACATCAAGTCCTCACGCGGTGGAGCAAAGAGGACACTGACAACGTGTGGAACGGTTTCATATTTAAAGAAGTTGAATCCATAAATAGCGTCTAGTGTGTGTTTAATGTGTCGCTCCTCCATCATCTCTAGTTCATTTATAGCGTCAAATAAACATGAATGAACATCAGAAGGAATGTTGTGATTCAAGTTCACCAACGTTCATCTACTGACTCCCCTGACCGCTTTGACGGGGTTATGATTGGTCAGATCAAACTGTGAAGGGTCAATTCTGAGTTAGAAAATCACAATGGTCAGATATTATTACATGCAATTGCAAGTTTAAATCTTGCAATTCTGACGTCATTCTGAGGAAAAACAGTCAGAATTGCGAGACGAAAGGCTGCAATGACCTTTTTTCTTTTTTATTTCATGGTGGAAACAACCTTCTATATTCCTCGGTTGAGTCGGGTGGGTTTGGGTGGTAATAAACCAGTTCATCTGCCAAAACTCTAACCATGAGATTCCTCTGATGTGCCTCGAGGCAACATGAGCAGATCTCATTCTGGAACGTGGAAATCTCTCTAACGGGTTATGGATGAAGGGTTATCTATAACTGTGACGGGTTGCTTTGGTTTTTACAACCGTTGAAACATTTCTAATGATATCACAATAAACAAAGAAGCTCGAAGAGCTGTAGTTTTGATGGATTGTTGGGTTGCTGGAGGGCAAACACACATTTTGCTTGAGATCTGGAGCAGTTGAGCGGCTGAAGATCGTGTCTGGTCAGGTCTGAACAACCTCGAGTCTTTAAAAGGATTGATAGGTATTTATAGATTGAAACAAGTCCTCCTGCAGTCGATAATTGCATCCCTTAAAACTAATCTTTGATTTTTTTTCAGGATTATTTGATGAATAGAACGTTCAAAAGAACAGTATTAATATGAAATAGAAAGCGTTTGGAACATTATTCACTACCGTTCAAAACTTTGGGATCAGTAAGAGTATTTTTTTTTTTTTTTTTTGGAAAGAAATTCATATTTTTCTTCAGCAAGAATGCATTAAAGTGACGGTCAACACATTTATAACGTTGCAAAAGCTTCAATCGCACACGATGAGCTCGTTTGGAGGACTAGTTCAGCCAAAACGTCTCCTTTCAGAGAAGAAAGAAAACCATATGGGTTTGGAAACGGTGACAGATTTTCATTTATGGGTCAACTGTTTCTCCGGGGATCGCTAAAGGGCAAAAATGACCGGCGCAGATGCGCGAGCAGCAACGGAGCTCCGTAACGTCTGTTCCAATCAAGCGGGACACGTGATCAGATCAAACTCACACTGGCCGTTCATTCAGAGGAACGTTTGAGGAGCTGGATTTGCTCATGTAAGATGTCCAGGAACGACTGTCGGCACCTGCGTTGGTTTGTTTGGGATGAAGCGCTGCTGTTGTCTTTGTGTCCCAGGAAGACACGCATGGAGCTTTGGCTGGGAACAAGCCATTCCTTCATGGAAAGAGCCCAACAGTCCTGGACAGACGAGATACAGAGCAAAGCAAATCCACTCCCTGACACCAAACCTTCGTATTCATGTCTTCTTATTTGATAAATGAAACAAAGACACTCGAAATTTATCATATAAATTCATATAATATTTACTAAATATACTACTATAAATGTAACTGGAAGCTCTTTATAGTGTTGTTCCAGTTATTACCCCGTTACTCAGGACACAGGACTTTAAAGTAAACTAAAATGGAAATGAAATCAAAACCTCATTTAAATGAACTAACTATGATACAAAAAATAAAAAAACACTGGCTCAAAATAATAATAATAATAATAACTAGATAGAAAAGTTCGTTGAAACAAACTTTAAGTTGGCTTGAAAAAGCCCAGTCTGAAAGTTTGAAGTAGTTTAAGTTTGACTTTAGAAGACTTTAGATAGATAGATAGATAGATAGACAGACGGATAGATAGATAGATAGATAGATAGATAGATAGATAGATAGATAGATAGACAGATAGATAGATAGATAGATAGATAGATAGATAGATAGATAGATAGATAGATAGACAGACGGATAGATAGATAGATAGATAGATAGATAGATAGATAGATAGATAGATAGACAGATAGATAGATAGATAGTTGGATGGATGGATGGATAGATTAAATGAGTTCATGAGTTTAAATGACTTAGAAAAGCACATACAATGGCAGTTTCATTGAGTTGAATGGGCTTCAGTAGTCTTGGCTCATTTTAACAGTCCTTCAATGAAAGTCAATGGGATTTTTAGGAAAACCGGCAGTCAGATTAGTTTTCAAAGATATAGCAACTAACCTCAGTATAGTCTGAAGGTCTGGTGTGAGTTTGGTGCTTGTAGAGTTAAAGCTCTGGGACGAGTTACAGTCGACGCTTTCACGCTCACAAGAATAATACTAACTTTAAATAGCATTTCAGTAAGTGGCCTTTTTCAAGCCAACTTAATTATTACCGTTCAAAGGTTTGGGATCTTTCCACTTTACTATATATATTCACATAGAAAAGTTATTTTAAATGAATAACTGTTTTTACTGTATTTTTAATTCAATAAACGCAGCCTTGGTGAGCAGATGAAACTTCTGTGAAAAACATTTTTGAAAGTTTTGAACGGTACATATGGACATTCTGACAAAAGTGATTTTATACACATATAAAGCACGTCACACACAACTTTCATGGTTTGAAATAAGCTTCGGGAGAGACAAATATCCAAACGTGGGTGAAATAATGTTTCTCATTCATTTACGTCAAAATTTAAACACCAGACTTTTTCTGACCTGCGCGTGTTAAAATTGATCAAATAATAAGTGCGCATACTACAGTCTAATGCATTTTAAATGAGTGAAAATGGCCAAAACCTGTTTAAACGTGCAAAATTCGCATTTAATAAGCCTTTAATATGACATTAATAGATATTTTTGTTCCCCTGAATGACATCAGAGCGCTTCCCAGCTCGGAAAAAACTAAGAACCGGTTCTGATGTCCTGAAGAACAACTGAACTACAGTTTTGAACCCTTTTTCGTCTTTGATATATATATATAGCTTGACACTTGAGCTTGACAACTGCAGACTTTCTTCCCACAATGCTGTAGAAAGAGACCAAATGAAGTCACTTCCTGTTTTTTTCATGCTGCGTTTATGTCATTTGATGTCAAACAATCCCTTCTCCAACATCCCTTTAAACTACAAGAGCGCAGCGGTCCGGGAAGCGTCTTCATGTTCCTGCAGTTTCGAGCCGGAGCTCTCTCTCCTCCAGGCGCTCTGGCCGACGTGGAAGGGGAACTTTTCCAGACTGCTTGCAGGAGACCTGGGTTTTTCCCTCCTCATCTGTGGAACTCCTCCCTCACAGCTCCAGAACTCATTTCTCCATCTCTGCCCCCCTCAGGAGAATGAGTCGCTCGCTCCAGCCGTGGACGCACGCTTTAGAAGCCTCGCTCCTACTGTACATTTACTGTAGCGGAGCAGAGGAACTAGCGGGCCGGAAGTGAATATCCCGAATGGAGCGAGCGCTGAAGGAAGTCTTCCCTTCTCGCAGCGTCACATAAACACCAGCTAGGAAAACACGGCGCGTCTCTCCAGGGTGTGGCGGCGCTGCAGCTGCGGTTTGTTGTTGCCGGGATAGATGGAGGCCCCATCCTGGCTCTATCTCCCTCTGTGACACATTTCCTGCCCCACATATTAAAAGGGAAAGGCAATTTAAGGTCCCGCACCTTCCGGAGTGAGCTCTCTCTCTTCCCACCGGAGGAAAAAGCTTGTTTTAAAGGAAACTTTGATGCCGAATTCTGTCATTGTTTAATCAATCTTACAGATGTTTAGCCAGGCGACGGCTCGACATTATAGTGATGAAAAAGTTCTGCTGCTCTTGATTCACAGTTTCAACAAAAATGTGATGATCCATCAATACCACTAATAATAATAATTATTATTATTATGGTTTTCATAATGGTTATTACTACATAAAAATATTTAACAAAATATGAAGTATTATGATATTTCACAGTAAAAAAAAAAAACATTTTTGTAAAGTTACTTGAAGGGGTCAATATATATATATATATATATATATTTTGAGTGATTTGTCACGAAATTATCTTTCAAAATGTTGAATTATTTAGAATGAGTAATACTTACGTTAAAAACTGATATTTATGGCTGTCTTAATTTGGTGTCTATATTTCATTTTATTTTGGCGGGAAATCCCAGGGAGTCCTTAAAGGGACCCATGTTCTCAAGCTGTAATATAGCCACTCAAAATCCCCCACAGATCGTTCATTAGAGCTGGTTTTAAATGCACATTTTTGAGCAGAAGGAAAATCACACCGTCTCTTTAAATGCAAATGAGCGGCTGCTCCCGCCCCCTTTCCGGAAGTGGGCGGAGCCTGTGGAGCGGGTTCCTCTGACACATCTCTACACGTCTCATCATGAGAGTTTGTCTCCTGCACGTGTTTTAAAGCGACAACAGTCTAAACTTCTGATATATGGAGTCACGCGCACAGAAAGCTGCCCGTCAGACGGCTAGACTGACCTAAACGGTCAAAGGTCATGTCAAAAACAAAGTTCACAAACATAGCTGCTGATGTCGCAAACGATCGCATGTGTTTATTCAATGAGCAGAAAAACAGAAAGTCACGCTCTGCTCGTGACTGAATAACTTTAATAAGAACGTTTCTCTCTTGAACGCGTCTGGAGAGGAGATAAACATGGCTGCGTACGGCTCACTCAGGGGAGGGGCTAAGCTGACGGGGTGGAGTCCGTCAGCAGTGGTGGGCGGAGCCTGTGCAAAGTTGCACAGAAACTCAGGATTTATGGGGATTAAAAAAGGTGCGGGTGGATTTTTCTCATATGGTGGTTGTATACACACCGCTGACACATTTATGTTCAAACACCATGTAAAAAAGAAATATGCATAACAGGCACCTTTTAATCTCTCTTTTGGTTTATAAGCAGACGGTTAAAGATGGTCGGCGTATGTTGTGTTCCCAAATGCACGACATGAGCGACTCAAACGAACAGCACATGCAGAGATCATGAGGAGCAGATCACGAGTGAACGAACTCAGAGCCACACACCACACACTTAACATCACGACCTTCACCGTTTCATCATCACACGAAGCTGCATCTCAATTCCAGCAGCCGTAAAAAACAAAAAAAGAGCCCAAACAACTCCTGCAAAAGTCTTCAGTTGTCACGAGTCACTCAAAAGTCACATTTCTTTCGTGCACATATTTGAAATTCCAGTAAAAAGCGTCTGAACCCCAACCAAAAAATTCATAGTCCAATTATTAAGCAACCATTGACAGGAATAACACAAAATAGGTCTCATTTCAAAGCTTAGAAACGCATCAATTGTTGAAAAGTCCCTTTAAACGCACACAGGCGTTTACATTTTTCAAAACTAGTGTGTTGATCAACACAAAATGTGTCATTTGAAAGCTTAGACTGAATTAACTGCCCAGTTGCGATTTATTCGCTGATAAAAAAACGCTTTCGTAATTTATGAAATACTATTTATGTATGTACTGCAACGTGTCAAAAACATCACTGAGCTCAGATGGTCATGTAAAAGGTCACACGGAGAAGATGACGATGAGTGTGATTGTTTGGCCCCGCGAGACTCACATGTGAATGATATACGGATGTGGCATTTATCAAACATGCTACGATTGTGGCATCCTCAAAAACATTTGCTACTGTTTTTGTGTGAGACGTTTCAGAGATTTACATGAGAACTGAGGCTTTTTTGTCGCTCGTTGCTTCTGGAGAGAAACGGCGCAGACAGAGACGAAACTTTCCAGCGCGCATGTGTTCGAAACACGCTTTGGCCTTCATACGCTTACGTTTAGTACGCAGGGCTGGGTGTGTTACTTTTAAAATGTATTTCACTACAGATTACAAAATAAATGCTTTGAAAAGTCATTTGTAACGTATTTCGTTACATTACTCGAGTTTAGTCACTTCATCTAAATACTTTAGAATACTTTGGAATACTAATAAGTGTGGAACAAACACAAAAAAGGTCATTGAGAGTTTTTATCTCACAATTCTGACTTTTTCCCTCAGAATTGTGTGATATAAAATTGCAATTGTGAGTTATAAAGTCAGAATTATGAGATATAAACTCACAATATTGAGAAAAGTCAGAATTATGAGATATAAACTCACACACTAAATTCACAATTGCAAGAAAAAAAGTCAGTATTGCAAGTTTATATCTCCCAATTCTGACTTTATAACTTGCAATTGTGAGAAAAAGAAGTCAGAATTGAGAAATGCAAACTCACAATTCGTTTTTCCCCTCATAATAGTGAGAAAAAGTCGCAGTGACGAGTGAATTATAAAATGACTCCCAAAACATGAAAACAGTGGAAAACATGAAACTGAACTGGTCTTTTTCAGACGGTCAGAGTCAGAGAATCACCAATCGCTGTTTAAATGACATTAAAACTCAAAGTAATCACTTTGGTAATCTAAAACACTTTTCAGATGGAACTGGAATCTGATTACCACCCATTTCAAATCAAACACAGTCACTCACATTGTGTATTTTAAATACGTCACTAAGTTACTTGTGTTTCGTTACTCTCCGACCCTGTTAGTAATCACTAATTCTAAGTAGAAGCAATAGTAACTGTTTCCATCCAAAGTCCCGAATCTATCTTCTGTGTAAAGCTGGAATGTCACATAAAACAAGCAGCGTTTCCATTCAACGTGTTCAAGGGAACAAAATCATCAGGAAACTGGAGCAAAATATCAGATATCAACATTTCCGTCATCATAAATGAGTTCGGCTCTATAATGTAGAGTGACTGTATGCTGGTGTTTGGGAACGCCATCGTTCCAATTAAACCCAATCGTTCTGATGGCAGACTTTGACATTTCAGAACCACCAAAGCAACATTTGAGACGCCTGGTCACATCCTCAGCTGAGGCAAAGTCACATGAGGTTCATTGGGTTTCCACCGTCGTTCTTTTAATGCACATTTTAAGCACTTCTTTATCTCAAACTTCAATTCCAATGCAAGAGTGCAAATGATTCATGGATCTGTCTGACACTTGCTTCATGAATCCCTGATTGTAACGTATGGTTTGACAGGCCAGGTGTGTTTCAGGGCAGGTCCAAACACGCACACGTGCTATACGTCCACACATGTCGGTTTGGCAGGTGCGGCTCGGTTTATCGAACGTGGAGAGCTGAGACACGGCGAGGCGAGGGTGATAATCAAACGTAAGAAACACAAACCCTACGCGGGGCCTGCGCAGGCAGAAACCTGCCCGTTTAATTACGAGTGTGACGAGCAGCCGCCGAAGTGCGGTCAGACGGCAAATCACACACGCACTCTAGACCTCCTTAAAGCCAGGATTGGAGAAAAAGATCTTTTAATGAGAAAGACTGGAAGACTTTCAAAGACGAGGGCAAATCATTTGAAACCAGAGAGGCGCTTTACCCCAGATCAAACACCAGCTCTCGTTCCAGAGAATAAGCCCCGACCGCAGAACGAGAGGTGATCCCGCTCCGACGACTTCTGCACAGCTATGATCTTTGTTTGGTCGTTTTGATGTGTGTTCGTCCCGAGGAACACAATATGAGCTTCTGAGTTCATCAAAAGAGCTCAGGAAGGCTGAGGAGGCCAAACTTCTGGGACGGCGTATCCCAGTGCCGTCACGCGTAACGGAGAAACTCTGCGGGGCGTCTAAAACCAGGCCAAACATTTCAGATTTTGCATCCGATTTAAACTTTGAGATGAACGTGTTGACCGATATGAAGCTGCTCGTTTGGAAGTGACCTCGGAGCAAGTGCTACTGGAAACGGACATCGGACCTTCTCAGTCTGGTTTTTGTCATACCAGGGCAAAAGTTGAGCAAACGTACATTCTCTCCCCGCCAGCACCAGCATTTTTATCATCGTAAAACGTTCATATTGAGTTCAATGAATATCTAAACAATCAAAAGAAACACATGCCGCTCTCGACTTTTCTAGTGGTTGTTCATTCAAGCGATTAGTCAACCAATCACACGCACATTAATAAGCATTATAAATCATAACAACGAGTCTTTCATTGCCTATATATAACACACAGCCTGCAGCGCACACGCAAACGTGAAGATTATGAATGTGTCGTGAAAAAACCTTTTCATAATTTATTGATAATGTTTCTAATAATCTGAGAACATTTGAATTGGTTGAATTATTTCTCATGTCTGTGAGGAGGTTACGATGAGTTTTGGTTAATTTTTTTTACGTTCACACATCCTATTTTTTATTGTTATTTTACAAAGGCATGTTTTATGAAAGTAGAGCAGTTTGGAATGATGTATTACTCTTATCTGTATGACCAAAAATGATTTTAAGCGATCACACGCCACACAAACAGCTGGATATCCGTCTAACATTTACAGGTTAGAGCGAGCGGACATGTGGAGTTGCAACCGTTTCAAACGATCAGACATATTTGAAATGAATGGATGACAGGTGAACGTTTGAATTTACCTCCGATAATGATCCGTCTCTTACGGGCTGCGTGACTTCACCACGAGGTTCTGATTGTTCGTTCTGCAAATAACTGTCTAATAAAATTTTGCATCTTCTATTAGTGGATTAATCGAATTGCTGCGAGCTTCCTTCAGTCTTTTCTGGTCAACACTCGGATGTAACAAAAACATTTTGAACAAAAGGCTGAGAAAATCATGTTTTTGTCAAGTGCAAAAATGGGTTCAGAACGATGATCGAAACACAGATATCTTGATGATTTGATGATGGCGCGAGCTTTACATTTAGTCATTTAGCGGACGCTTTTATCCAAAGCGACTCACAAGTGAGGAAAACAAACAAGCGGTTCTTCATGAATTGGCAAATAACACAGGAAGTGCTCACAGTACAAGTGCTCAGTACCGTAAGCTGGAGGAGGAAGGGAAAAGGGAAGGAAAGGGTTTTTTTTTTTTTTTTTTTTTATGAGGGGATCAAGTGTTCACGGAAGAGATGAGTTTTTTATTCAGATCTTCATCTTCCTTTCTTTTTGGTACTGCAGATGCTGCACTCTTTCAGAAGACAGCGCCCCCTACTGTATAACACCCGCCGATGGAAAAACTTGTCAAAAGCGCTGTCATAAACGCTGGAAAATCTCATGGATGGCAGGGACACGGTTACTGCCGCTTATCCATCAGCTCACCGACAGGTGCAACATTTCACCACATTTTGCGGGCGAAAGTGAATTCGTGTGGTGACGTATGAAGCGCAGCTCACACACTTTCCAAACGAGCAGATTTTTATTCGTCAGCACGTGAATCAACTTGATCCCACTGCCAAAGCCGAAGCCTCGCGCACACCGGGACGAGTGTCGCACGCGCTTATCGCCAGCGTTTTTCCAGCCGTTTTTTTGACGATGCACCGACTGAACGTGCAAATTCGCTCCCTGACAGTATACGGCGCTTGTGCTTTAGTGCAAGAGAACGCTAGTGCAAATAAACATATTTATGCATTAGATATTCAAAATAATGTTTCTTGAATGTAAATAAAACACATATAAAATGGCATGTACGTGACATGACAAACGGTAGTGCAAATAAGTCACAATGACAGTAGGGCAAATGATCATATTTATGAAAGACATTCTCAACTATATTTCTTCAATATAAAAATACGGAAATAAAATAGCATATAATACACATCCATCCAGGCACGTGAACAAAAGCACCGATCTCATTGGTTTTTAACACGCCACACTTTTTTTACATTTTTTTTTTTTAAACGACGCTTTTACACCTGAAATTTTGCGCGTTGGTTTGCAAACTCACATTGCCGCCTTTTGTTTAGTCACGAGGCGTTAAACTGGAGCCTTCAAGTTTTGGGAACCTATTGTGAAATACCAGATCGTGTGGATTATTATTAAAATGACGGCATTTCTTTAGCAAAAACTCAACAAAAGATGGTAAACGTGACTGAAAAAACATTTTTCAAGTTTCCTCAACTAACAACTAACTTAAATACTTAGTTGATACAATAAAACAGTTTGTTTAAATTCTTGTCAAAGCAACTCAATTTAGCATTGAGCGATTCAAGCAGCTTCACATCTTAAAATGAAAAACAAACATATTTTTTTCATGCTGGGAATTTGTAAAACATTATCGGAAGTAAAACTGCTTGTTCTGATGACTCAGTTTGGAAAGTTGGGACTGAGTATCTTAGGAAGGTCCTCGTTCGAATGTTTATAACATTTGCTCGTTTTTAGTTTTTTTTGCAGTGATGTAAACGTCTCCATGACGTTTAACACATACTGTCGGTGGTTTGATCACATGACTGGCACGATGAGCAGCAGTAACAGAGAGCCTTGCCTTGGTAAACACCACTAATTACTGTGTGCACGAGCTAAAGGCCAAATCACACCGAGGGAAAATGATACATTTCATGGGAGCAATGATTTGTGGATGGCGTATATTCTGCATTTAAAACGTTATGTGGGCTGACAACAATCCATAATGTGCAGTTTGCGACCCACAACCCACAATAGGTGGAGATAATGAAACGGACACGGTTTAAAACCTTTACCTTTATCTGTAACTTGCCTAGAAAACTGTGGAAAACCCAAACATGGGGACGATCCTATCTTTCGCTCCCATGCGTCGCTTGAAGATAAGGAGCGGCGATGTGGCCCCTAAAGGCTTCAGAGGAGATTACGGCCTTGTCGTCCGGTGCCAGGATCAGTTGTGCTCCATCTGGACCCGTGAGAACAGATAAAACACCCAACATTTCCAAACACTTCCTGCCAGAACACTGTTAGATCAGCAGCCATGAGCTGTAATCGTGAGCTGACAGCGATCAGCCTCTCCGTCACTCCATCACTGCTCAGAAGTTTGATCCCAAATAACACAGATTCGTTTTTGTTGCTCTTCATATCATTGCTTGATCAGCGCTGGGTTAATTACTTTTAAAACGTATTTCACTACAGGTTACAAAATACATGCTTTGAAAAGTCATTTGTAACGTATTTCGTTACATTACTCGAGTTTAGTGACTTCATCTAAATACTTTAGAATACTTTGGAATACTAATAAGTGTGAAACAAACACAAAAAAGATCATTGAGAGTTTTTATCTCACAATTCTGACTTTTTCCCTCAGAATTGAGTGATATAAAGTTGCAATTGTGAGTTATAAAGTCAGAATTATGAGATATAAACTCACAATATTGAGAAAAGTCAGAATTATGAGATATAAACTCACAATATTGAGAAAAGTCAGAATTATGAGATATAAACTCACAATATTGAGAAAAGTCAGAATTATGAGATATAAACTCACAATATTGAGAAAAGTCTGAATTATGAGATATAAACTGACAATATTGAGAAAAGTCAGAATTATGAGATATAAACTGACAATATTGAGAAAAGTCACAATTATGAGATATAAACTGACAATTTTGAGAAAAGTCAGAATTATGAGATATAAACTCACAATATTGAGAAAAGTCAGAATTATGAGATATAAACTGACAATTTTGAGAAAAGTCAGAATTATGAGATATAAACTCACAATATTGAGAAAAGTCAGAATTATGAGAT
Source organism: Opsariichthys bidens (assembly GCA_037194245.1). Taxonomy (NCBI): domain Eukaryota; kingdom Metazoa; phylum Chordata; class Actinopteri; order Cypriniformes; family Xenocyprididae; genus Opsariichthys; species Opsariichthys bidens. The sequence continues at coordinate 7,844,714 of CM074312.1, forward strand.
ATGAACTGACAATATTGAGAAAAGTCAGAATTATGAGATATAAACTGACAATATTGAGAAAAGTCAGAATTATGAGATATAAACTGACAATTTTGAGAAAAGTCAGAATTATGAGATATAAACTCACAATATTGAGAAAAGTCAGAATTATGAGATATGAACTGACAATATTGAGAAAAGTCAGAATTATGAGATATAAACTCACAATATTGAGAAAAGTCAGAATTATGAGATATGAACTGACAATATTGAGAACAGTCAGAATTATGAGATATAAACTGACAATATTGAGAAAAGTCAGAATTATGAGATATAAACTCACAATATTGAGAAAAGTCAGAATTATGAGATATAAACTCACAATATTGAGAAAAGTCAGAATTATGAGATATAAACTGACAATATTGAGAAAAGTCAGAATTATGAGATATAAACTCACAATATTGAGAAAAGTCAGAATTATGAGATATAAACTGACAATTTTGAGAAAAGTCAGAATTATGAGATATAAACTCACAATATTGAGAAAAGTCAGAATTATGAGATATAAACTCACAATATTGAGAAAAGTCAGAATTATGAGATATAAACTGACAATTTTGAGAAAAGTCAGAATTATGAGATATAAACTGACAATTTTGAGAAAAGTCAGAATTATGAGATATAAACTCACATACTAAATTCACAATTGCAAGAAAAAAAAGTCAGTATTGTAAGTTTATATCTCCCAATTCTGACTTTATAACTTGCAATTGTGAGTTTAAATCTCGCAATTCTGAGAAAAAGAAGTCAGAATTATGAAACACAAACTCACAATTGAGAGGGAAAAAAACAAATAGTGAGAAAAAGTCGCAGTGACGAGTGAATTATAAAATGACTCACAAAACATGAAAACAGTGAAAACATGAAACTGAAACTGACGACTTTTTCAGACGGTCAGAGTCAGAGAATCACCAATCGCTGTTTAAATGACATTAAAACTCAAAGTAATCACTTTGGTAATCTAAAACACTTTTCAGATGGAACTGGAATCTGATTACCACCCATTTAAAATCAAATACAGTCACTCACATTTTGCATTTTAAATACGTCACTAAGTTACTTGTATTTCGTTACTCCCCGACCCTGTGCTTGATACAATGGACATGAAACGTAATTTAAAATGTCAAGCCACACTGACCAACTAGTGAGTAACTTCAGAGCCAGAGGAAGCACCATGACACAAATGAACGCATGTTTTGCAAGTGTTTCTGACATTAGTTGTACGTACATCAGACTGATTTCCTGCTGTAGAGTTGTTGGCACAGCTAAAACGGTGACAAAACACATTCATTCACGCTGGAGAATGACCGTAATGCGATCGCTCACTATAGGAGGCGATGAATGTTTAATGGCAGCTCTAGTGTTATATATGGGTCGCACACGCGGTGAAGATCTCACAGAACGGGTCACGGCAAAGACTCGTGTTTCTGCACATCCATCCATCCATGATCCATCACAGTAAACCAGCACATCTAATCCTGAACGACTCTCGACTGCGAGCTTCAATTTAGTTAGTGTAGATTGAATAATAATATTTAGGCCTAAATTTGTATGTATCTGAAATGCATTTACAATTTCCATCCATTTGTATTACACCGTTTCCCCTTAAACTGTTCACCTAAATGTGATGCATAAATGAAATTATATATTTACCATCAATAAATCTAATTTGTTTCAATCATTTCATACATTTTTAACCAATTGAATACTGTTTGTTCCACAGCTACAAAAATCATAATCACTCTTTATAACTTTATACAATTTATGCTAATTTTAAAATATGATTATTTAAATAATAAAATCAAATCAAATCAAATAGACGCAAATAGTTAATAATAACCTATGCCATGATATTGTCCCCTTTTCATTTAAAATATGCATCACATTAAGTTTATTAGTTTACGTTAAATGGATGGAAATTTAATATGCAATTCAAATGCACAATATGATATAATATTAATATTAGTGTGTACAGTTATTTATGCATGGACAGAAACATCACGTCTGTCTGTTATATACATATACAAGGACTAAAAATACATCATAATACAGCCACTAACGATTCATTTGGGAATCGAGTAGCCGGTCGATTATTTTCAGGGTTAATCGAGTAGACATTCGATTAGTTTGGCGATTAATCGAATGAATATTTTGTCGGTTGATCTTGGAGATCGGCCGTTTTTGACGATTAATCAAGAAATCAGACGAACGTTTCGGCAACATTATAGCGTTAACATGTCAAGTGACGACTCGATTCTTGATTGTGTGACCGGACGATTCTTTTGATGATTATTGTGATGATTCATTGAGCAATCAGATATTTTTGTGGTAGTAAAAATAAGCCTAAGCAAAGCCTTTAAATACATATATAATCACAATGAGACAATAATATTTTTGCTCAAATAAAGTATCAAAAGTAAGTAATCATATGATTTTATAGATCAACACTGTTAAAATATAGAACAATTAGTTACATTATACACACAATTTAAACAAACATCTAATGTACATGTATAATAACACGTGCAAAACGTCGCGATGAGCAGTTCGCCACTATTGTGCCGGGTACTCGACACAGGTAAACTGAAATCGAGAATTTTTTTAAAAATAGACTACTTGAATTTAATTGAGGGAATCACGACACTTCGACACAGATATTTATGAAAGCGACATTCAATTACAGGCAAAATAAAGACTAGAGGAGCTGTGCGGTCTGTCAAAACACTGGCATTCGTCGAGCTCTGTTCCCTAAATAGTGCACAGAGGGCCCATAACGGAAATATCAAAAAATAACATATCTGCCGATACCGATATTGTGGCCGATATCGCGCACATCCCTAATTCAAGTGCAACACGAGCATATCTCTTTCACGTCTTTTTGCACTTCAACGGACAATTTCACACCAAGGACATGTCATATCCTTTACTAAAACATAGTCGTATTAGTGAACAAACAGTGGAGAAATAAAACACGGGTGCGTTTTATTTTAAAGTGACAGCAGCCTAATATTCCTGCTGCGTTCTGCGTTTCAGTTACACAACAAAAGACTCTTAATGGATGCAGTGAAGGGCAAGCAGTGTTATTTAACCCTTGTGCATTGTTCAAATTCACCACCCTTTCGTTATATTCGTGGCTGTTTATTTTAACTGCTTTAAAAATGTATCAGATAAATATTTTTTTATCAAATTTTTTTGCTTCAATCTATTAATCAGCCTCAGTCCTGATCAAAACCACTAAATAAAAACTCTTTAAAACGTTAAAATCTGATGCTGCACAAAAACTAACAATGTTGTTTCTAATCTTTGACACGTTTTTTCCCAAATCAGTGACATCGTTTATGAATTTGGCAATTAAAGAGTTCAAATCCTGATTTTTTATTTTTTTTTAAATTTTCTAGTTTTGATCAGGACTGAGGTTGATTAACAGATTTAAGCAAAAAAATTTGAAAAAAATATTGATCTGATACATTTTTAAAGCAGTTAAATAACAAAAAGGTCGTGAATTTGCCCACAGAGTTCTGTTGAGTTTTTGAACATTTTCAAAGCATTTTCCCAAAATATGTGTCAAAATAAGATTTGTCACCAAAAATCATTCCATTTGCTGAAACACGGACAAAGTTACGGCCAAATTAAGACTCAAAAATTCGAACTTCTCGATCTCGGTGGGTTGATTAGGATATATCAGTGTGGAGTCTCTGCATGGACTGGCCTACTTCAAACCAAATCAAGGTCAAAGCAGTCCCGAGAGCAGAAACAGAGAGGAGAATAATCCAAACATTGGCCCGCAGACGGTAAATCCATGAATGAGAAGCGACGCGCTTGCTTGTGAGGAAGTTTAGGAGGTTTAAGCCTCTTGATGAAAGACAAATATGTTTAACTAAGAGTCGTTGTAAACATAACACAGCTGGCTTTACACCGGACCGCTGATGTGATCGTGACAACACGCAGAGACGCTTCTGAGAAAAGAGAGCCTGTGCACAGCCAATATGGGTTCTTCAAAGACATTCTAACCAATATTTACTCAAAATTCACTTCAAAATATTTATTATCCATTGACAAGTCATCCCAGCAGGGACAGTTATCAGCCAACTCAAGTTTTTATTAAAGACCCATTCTGCTTTTGTTCATCTGTCTCTAGTGTGTAAAGTTGCTGTTCGAGCATGAAAATGCGGGAGTTCTTCTCTACATCAGTGTTTCTGAACTCCCTCCATCTTGAGTTCTCATCACAATGTTCCTCATTTAAATAATTCATGCGCAGAATAAAGGGGCGGGGCCTGGTTGAGTGTTGAAACTGCTCCCAAACATCAATCACAACACACCGCTCCAGCCGACCAATCAGAGCACAGTGTGCTTTTCAGAAGGAGGGGCTTCAGGAAGTAAACAGAGCGTTACTGACAGACCGGGAAGAGAGGGGCTGAACAATGGAGGATATGAGGAGAATAATCAACATTCAAGTTCTAGTAGAGCCAAAAACAACATCCCGACTTTGACCTCTTTAAAGGAAAAGGATCAGTTTTTTTCTATACAAAGTTGCAGGAGATTATTGCGTTTTAGAAGTCAGCATGAAGATCCGTCACATCAGAGCTGTGTGCGAAAGCGTCCACTCGTTCCCTCGTTCACTAACCCCTATATAGTGCACTAGATCAGCAAAGAGTGAACGAGAACGAGTGAGCGAATTCGGACGCTGACGTTGTTTCGTCATGAACATTTCCTGCACCCGTCTGTAATATGTCCTGTTTAGATTAATATCACTGTTTATTTGAGAACAAAGAGAGAATAAAAACACCGGTGAGTACATTTATATTTAAAAATAACAACTGTCACATTTGATTAGAAAGATATAACAGTAAATAAATACACTGTCCAACAGTTCACTGACATATGAGAAAAATCCACCAAATCATCATGTGATAATGAGTCTATATATTATGATATAAACCTGCTTCAATTAACTGTTCTAATGAATAAAAAATGACACATTTATTTTTCTTTCGCGCTCGATCGTTGGATTTCGGGTGACGGCGCTTTAACGAGTGTAAAAATCAGAGAGGATTGTGGGTAAAGGTAGTGAACGAATGTAGGGAATGCAGGGAATTCGGACAGCGCTACAAAATAGACACTCGTTATAGTGCACTAGATAGTGGACAGGGAGCGCTTTCGGACACAGTCTTTGATTTGTACCAGAGAGACGGCTCTCCTCAGGTCCGAATGATGAACGGCTCTGTCAACATCTCCGACACGACATCAATCCTCGTTTAAGTCTCAAAACAACTACATTAAAAGTGATAGCGGGAGCACCAACCCTGCCACACGTACAGCATGACACGCGCAAGATCGTTTTCATCAACGGGAAGGTTTTTATAGTCAATATAAATTTGACTGACTGACTCATCGTCAAGCACAATATCATTTTATAATGTTAATGATGTTGTTCAAACTGACAAGCATTTTAAAAGATGTGTTTCTCCTTTATTAGAACAGGTATCAAATAAATCAAACACTTACCGACAGCATGTGAAACCCTTCCTGAAATACTCCATGTATGACATAATTTAGAAATAAAAGGCATTTTTCCTACCCTGATTTTATCCTCTGATCGGAACGCTCTGTTTGAAGGGGCGTGTCTTATGCGAGACTTCAGTGTACACGCCCACTGCTGTGATTGGCTGACATCTTTGCATATGAAAATAGCATTTAAGTAACAGAGTAATAGTATTACTATTACTTTAATAGTAATAGTAGTACTATTACAGCTCTCAAGGTTAACTAATCGTGAAAAGTGTTGATTACAGGTTGATTTAAAGGTTGCAGTGATGATCATTGTAGTCGATCGCAGACATGATGTTGAATGAAAGCAGTGATCTCGTCATTGAAGCTCAATTTCTGCACACCGACGAATGATTTCATCATAACTAACAGCGCAAACACAATGTAACTTAGAGATTCGTTGATTAAATGGGAGTTTTGGCGCGAGTCCAGAATTTGATTGACAGCTCCAGCGATTGTAAAGGGAGCGTTCATCAATGTTAAGGTTTTTATAGTCAATATAAATTTGACTGACTGACTCATCGTCAAGCACAATATCATTTTATAATGTTAATGATGTTGTTCAAACTGACAAGCATTTTAAAAGATGTGTTTCTCCTTTATTAGAACAGGTATCAAATAAATCAAACACTTACCGACAGCATGTGAAACCCTTCCTGAAATACTCCATGTATTACACATGGATTCTCTGTTTAGGACACACTTGTTATGGCATATTTACAGCGACTTACGCAATCTAATTCACGGTTCAGGCTCTGTGAAATCCATTTGATCTTTTCACAAATTCTGTGTTTATCATTTTCATTTTTCTGGATTCCATTTTAGTGGCTTTATCAAGTTTTATTAATCAAAAAGGATGTCCAAACTTTTGAATTCATAAAATTTGGAGTTTAAATGTATCATGTATCAGATAGTTACAACGGTTACAATTCTGTTCAATGTTAAAACTTCACGGAAACATTTGAAAATGTTTAGTCAAGTTGGTCACTTTTGCTTAAAGGTTTACAACCTCATTTTGTGGATCAACTAACAAAACCGAAAAGAAAATTCAAAAACATTTGAGGTGTCCTTTGCAACTTGACATTCTGTGTCGATAGTTTCCTCAGAAGAGACTTCAGTAATAAATTCCATGACGTTCCACTAAATTCTGCGATTCCATGCATGTTTTCCACATTACGCAAGTAAGTACTGAGTAATATCGATTAACAACAGGGTAAACGTTTGGTTTAGGGTTAGCTGCTCGTAATTACTGTTATTACTATAAGTACATAAAGTGTAATAAAGTGTTACCGAAATCAAAAAAGCAATCGATGCACAGTTTGGTTCTTTTGCGGAGGAGCTTGACACTGGCTATAGATGTTAGTGTGAATACATTTAGGTTTCCTGGAACGTCTGACAGGTTTGTTTGGCACATCGTAACACCGGCAGAGGAAGCGTATCGTCTCACTGCAAACACACAATGCCATCTTTATAACAGTGATGGATGGAATCAGAAATGAAGGGCAGTGAATGTGAATGTGTGTGAGCACACAGAGCAGCATTGTGTGATCCGTCAGGGGAACTCTTGATCAGCGCAGATAACAAGATCATTTACCAAACTTGAGGAAGGACAACAGCCCTCGCTGACGGGAAAAAAGGCTAGTGGACATGCTGGAAGCAGATGAGGACTCGGCGTGTTGCGTTTTCTCACAAATCGCTTCGCTTTTCAGCCAATCGGACGCGTCCAGATCTAATTCTGTACGGTGATGACGTAAATGAGTTCAACGTATCCTACAAAATCCATTCACTACCTGCCCTATCCTGGAATTAAAGTCAGCAAACGTCAAACATCGTTCATGATGTGATGTGTGCATTCAAAGAGAGAAAAGAGACTAGATTGAATGGTGAAAATTCAGTTCGCTCAACCGAAAAGGAAAGTCATTTCCGAGATGAGGGTTATAACAATTTGGATGAAAGATTACGGACTTAACTCGGACTATTGTTGAATAGTGAACAAAGAACAGACATTAAAGAGCGTCTCTGATGCTGTTTTACAGGTTTCCAATCGTCTCCTACAGCAGGTTTCCTCCTCCTCATAATATCCACTGCAGCTCCAGCTCTTTTCTCTCAGTGTCTGAAACGCTTCCATCTCTAAACCCCGCCTTTCTGAGAGCTGCTCTGCTGTGATTGGTCAGAAACCAAACGCTCATGATCATATCTGAATCGATTCGAACGGTAACGATGGCGTCGGTTTTACCGTCTCGATCTCTTTGAAGCAGAAAAAACAATCAAAACCAGCCTCTGATAAACGACAGTGATTGAGGGCGGGGCTAAGAGACGCTCTTCAGCCAATGAAGAGCAGAGGCGGGCATTATGCAAATTAGTTACGAGCAGGAAGTCTGAATCACTGACGACTCGTTTCAGTTCAGAATCGAGACAAAAACTCCATTCACAAACAGCTCTCTTACACACTGAGTGAAGGTCATATGTGAACAACCATAACAGAAAATAAACAACATCGGGTCAGTTCCCGCGGGACTCATGCGGGCAGCACAACTTCAAGTCCGACTAGCGTCATTTCCCAACATCTTTCATCGCGCTCGGTTATTGTGATGGAGAACTCAATGCTGATTGGTCGGCTGGAGCGGTGTGTGTTGTGATTGGTGTTTGGGAAAAGTCCCGCCCCTTACCATAACCGCCAGTTTCAACACTCAACCAGGCCCCGCCCCTTTATTCTGCATATGAATTATTCAAATGAGGAATATTGTGAAGAAAACTCAAGACTACAAAGGAGGTGACGCTGATAAATTCATTTTTTCATGCTCAAACAGCAACATTACACACTAAAGACAGATGGAGAAAGTAGACGCTCTTTAAGGTTATATTGCCCATCGCTTGAGCTCTGATCGTCACACACTTCAAGAGAGGGAGGCTGGTTTTAAATTTGGTACTTCTGCCTGACAGACAGTCAGACCACACAGGATATAAATGAGAAAGCCATGTGTAGGCCACGCTGCTTTTCCTTCACATCATCCCCACGGACACATCCCTTCAGCGCTTCAGTGGGGTGACGGTAAATATGACCCCCGAAAACTGCTTCCCTTCCTTCACCTTCATCATGTGTCAGTCGAGCGTCCAAATATTACGACAGGAGGATGTGTAGGAGGATCCGCACTTTTACACAACCTAATATCTTGTTTATAAAATCTAAGAGAGATCAGAGACGAAATGGTGAAATCAATCGAAAACCAAAAACCAGCAGGGGTTTAATCCTAAAAGTCTCGAGTGCCATCAGGGTCGACTGCAGATGATAACAGGACAACAAACTCACAAGGATCTACTTTATCAAAAGACACATTTGACTCGTAACATATTAGGAGCAAAGTCATGGTTCGCATTCATGGCTTCGAACACACACGGATGTGTGTTGGATAAGCGCAAATGTAAAATGCCCGATCGGTTTTCTAATGAAATGTTTCGTACGTTTTGAACCATTCACGTTAAGTTGCACACTACTAAATATGTTTGCACTGCACCATTAAACAGAGTTGACGTGTACCTGTACGTTCAAACTACACAAGTACGAGAGGAAAACAGCATCAATAAGCTCATGCTTTACTGGACAAACATCCATCCTTAAAGGGACAATTCACCAAAAAATGAAAATTCTGTCATCAGATTTCTGTCCCCCGATTTGACTCTTCACAGCCGGTTTGATTGACAGGCGATCTGACCAATCATAACCCCGAAGCAGTCAGGGGAGTCAGTAGATGAACGTTGGTGAACTTGAATCACAACATTCCTTCTGATGTTCATTCATGTTTATTTGATGCTATAAATGAACTAGAGATGATGGAGGAGCGACACATTAAACACACACTAGACGCTATTTATGGATTCAACTGTTTTAAATATGAAACCGTTCCACACGTTGTCAGTGTCCTCTTTGCTCCACTGCGTGAGGACATGATGTGTGGCGTGAGAGCGCATAGCAACAGTAACTAAAGGGGGCGGGGCTTTGCGAACGGTCAATTGGGCTCAACTGTCCCTCGATTGTGTCTCTCCAGAAGATTTCCCATAGACTTATTTTACGATCTCTTTATGAATGTTTTGACGCATCAGTGTTTCGGGTGAATATACTTTCAATGGAGGGACAAAAATCTCTTTAGATTCATTAAACATTTCTCCATTTGTGTTTTGTGAATGACATGAGAGCGAGTGCTTGATGACAGAATTATCATTTATCCGATGCGATGTTCCCCCAGTATCAAACCGTTTGTGTTAGCGACACATTTATTGCTCCTTATTCGTTTAAAGGGGACATATCATGAAAATCTGAGTTTTTCCATGTTTTAGTGCTACAATTGGTGCATGAAACTGTGAAAACGGACAACCGAGCAACTTTGTTTTGCCAAGCCTTTCTCTGCAAGCCTGTGAAAAAATGAGCATCTTAGATTTTGCTTCTCAAGTGTCGTAGGAATTTTATTAGAATATTAGCGCCCTTTAATCTGCACGTTTCCACCCACAGCGCCGGCATTTCGTTTTCGCAAGAGACAAATGTGAACCAGTTCTAATGCCATGGTAAAAGTTCGAACAAAGCATGCCAACTGTTCTGTCTTTAGTTGCACAGACGATCTGAACACTATTTAGAGTCTCAGTATCTGTTTACAGCGACGACATCAATTCATCCGTTCAGAAACGTCTTCCTGAGTCTCTCCAACACTTTCCTCATTTTGTCAGCGTGAGATTCTCCAGCTTTGTTGTTGTTGAGCTGTTGAAGCTCCGCCCTCTTCTGGAGCAGCAGCTCATTTGCATTTAAAGGGACTCGCACAAAAACGTCGTGTTTCTGCTCACGCCCAAATAGAGGCGAATTTGACAAGCGATAATAAATGATCTGAGCTGAAACTTCACTGGAGACACCAGACACTGATATTACATGTTGTGAAAAGGGGTATTATAGGTCCCCTTTCAAATACAGTATTTTATTTAAATATAAGGACCTATTACATTATTTTTACCATTGAGACAAAAGAAGAATCGGGGGTTAAACTGAAACTCACGGTATTTCAACACAACTTCAGCTCATGTATTTATTTGAAGGCCGCAGTCGGATCAGTGAAGGCAAACGTCATATTATACAACGACGCATTAATGTTCGAACAGCTTACAACCTACAAGCCACGTTCCGCCTTTAGAACAAATGGTGCAAGCCAATAAAATACAGTTAGTTACAAACTAGCGCTCTAATATAGTGTGGACTTTACGGTCCAATTTAAATAATAATAACGTACGATGGAGCATCTTGGCGAATGCGTTTCATTTCATTTGTGTTTCATTCAGAAGTGTGTTAATAAAGCATCTTATGCCCATTTTGACGACACATAGAAAGAAAGGTATAAAACACAAAGAGTACTGCCTAAAAAGCTTGGAGTATAAATTTGATCCCATAATGTGAGATGAACAGATTTCAGCCGCTTAAAACATAAAGACAACATATTAATTTACCATTATCTCACAATATGACATAAAACACTTGTATATGAACATAAATTATGTCAAATTATTAGCTCGATGAGTGGAGTGACACACCATTCTGGTGAGAAATGCCCTCTTTTCACAAATGTTGGCCTACACTTTTTTTGAGCGAACGGATGGAAGTCTATTGCGGAAGCAAAATGGGATGTGAATGTCGACTCTTGATTATCAGGTGTAAACATGCTTAAAAAGCCATTAAACATTCATAAAGACTCAAGCGGCTTCCGCTGGAGCTCACGACTACATTCAACACCAGCACAGTTTAAAAACGCTTATTTTTCTACACAAACACTGTCAACCGATCGGAGTCGCAGAACTTTTCACCGTTAACTTCATGTTCTAAGCTTTCCTCACGGCTCATCGGCTGATTGGATGAAGTTGTTTATATCCATTGAGTTTCACAACCGCAGCGGGAGCAAAAGCACATTATTATGCAATTTCACTGATGAATTCATATTGTGCTCTTTTAACAAAATAAAGCATGTTAAAGCCAAAAATAAACTGCTACTTTCCATGAACAGAGTTGAAAACAGCAACGTTTCTAATGGTTGCTGGACTTGTGGGTTAAAATTAGATGCATGTCAAAATTTTGTTTAATTTCGTTAGACAGATTTTTGTTTTCATCCAAATTTTCAAGTAATACACATTAAATAAGTATAAGAATTATTAGACATTTTAATAAAAATAAAGATCCTGTAAAAAATTCTAAAAAAAAAAGTGATGCTCTGATAATAAAAACATTGGTAATAATTCGCAAAATCGTACCCCTCAACAATGGACTGAATATTAATTCATCAGATGATCTAAATTGTAAGAGTTTTGATATATTTTAAGCTACATTCTAGAAGTGGGACGGCTCAAAATCCCAACATTTTTATGCAAGATTAACTTGAAAAACGTATGCTTTCTTCCACTGATGCTTAAAAAAAACCCTCCGGAGACACAAAATCGTACCATATTCATGGAAAAATGGAAAGGCATTTTAAACCTCGGAGTCGCTAGCCATTTCCACAGAAAATATCCTACTGAACCAAATGGCCCAGAAGTAATGAGAGATGTGTCTTTCCCCACACAAATAACACTCAAAACCACCACTTCCAAAGTAGAAGCGGTACATTTCCATTCATTTCACAGCTTGCCATCAATCCTGAGGCAACACGAACAAACGCGAGTTAAAAATACAAGACGTCAACATGGGAATATAAAGTGCTCGACGGCAGATCCAAACGAAATGAATCTGAAGGCTTCAGACAATAAGCGTGGGCAAATGCAAGAGCACATATCCTCTCATTTTGGGTTGGACCGCGTTTGCGCCTCTAAACCGCTCTGGAGAGCGGAGGACTGCTGATGTGGGACTTTCCCACAGTTTCAGTCTTCGAACTGGCCATGTTTGTCACTGGAGAGTCCCAGTGAGGGACCGTTCCCAGAATCCAAACACTGCTCCTGGGTCAGCTGGGATAGAGCGACTGAGATCAGTGCACGTGAAGAAAAACCGCCCCTGGATCAGCCGTGCATCGGGATATTTTTGGAACACATGATCTCCAGAGCGAGAAGCAAAGTTTGGGATAGGAGCCAGGAATAGCAAGAACTGACTGCATTATGGGTATTTTTCTTAAACGGGAAGAATTACAAATGTAGCATTTGGATGGGATTCGATTTCTAAATGAGATTCGTGTTGCAATTGTTAGTTTTCAGCATCTTCTGCAAGTTTAAGGGAATTTAGGACACATCAACAAGTTTCAATGTAACATTGAAATGTTTCAGCACCACATCATTTTTCTTTCAGACTCAAATCATTTTTTGAAACAAACAATGATTGTGGAGAAATAGAAATATTAAATAAAGAACTAGTATACAGTTAAGACGTGTAATAGGATATTTTCCCGGACTAATCTTTTAGAGACTACAATATTTCAATTCACACAAAACGCCACGCAGGGAAGGTTCATTTAGAGACGAGATTTTAGAGATGCAATAAAAAGTATTCCCTGAATGTGAAGGAACAGATTCAGAGAAATGAAACTGTTGGACTGACGACGCTGACATTAAACTCCAGTTTTTAACTGTGATTAGAATATAAATAAACAGTCATATTTACACCGTATACGGCATGTGAATCAGTGCATATACACCACAGATTTGATTAATATCACATGCGTTAATGTTGATTCCTACACACTCAATGAGAACGTTCGTAATGTTTTTAAAAGAAGTTTCATCTGCTCACCAAGGCTGCAATTATTTAATTTAAAATACAGCAATATTGTGAAATATTATTACTATTTAAAATAACTCTTTTCTATTTTAATATGTAGTAAAATGTCATTTATTCCTGTGCATCATTACTCCAGTCTTCCGTGTCACGTGATCCTTCAGAAAAAAATAAATGACACTGTACTGTATATTCACATAGACAACAGATGATTTACACTGGAATAATATTTCACTGCTTTACTGTATTTTTGATCAAATAAACGCAGCACTGGTGAGCAGAAGAGAAATCTTTTAAAGACCATTACAAAAATCTTACAGTGTGTGTTCACTTATATTTTTGGGGAGAAAAGAGATTCATATATTCACAAAACATGATTATTTTTTTATCCTCCTTCGGTGTCTCCTTTCAGACTTGTCAGACTGTTCTGATTGGCCGACATCACCATGATGAGGTCAAATAGGCGTTGCTGTGTTGTTGTGGAAGCGATGCAAATATCTACAACCGTGTGGCGTCACATTGGCAGGAAATATGGAGGTATGTTTATTTTTTAATAGTACAATGCGCTCTTATATGTTGAATCTGTACAGATACTGCCGCCTAATGTAGCAACATTACAGACAGATGTTTAATATTCGCCAATTTGAGGCTTGACTGCCCATGTTTTTCATGTCGTATATACACCATATGTCGCGTCAACAACCCCAACTAAATGCTTCAAAGGAGCTCCTCTTTTCTTTTTAAAATGACCAGCATGATCATATTCCTACGGTGAGGTGCTTGTGTCGGAGTTGACAGTCACTCAGTGCATCCGTCAACACGAGACTAGAAGGTTGGAACTTCTTTCCTCTGTATTTGTTTCCAAGTTTATAGGAGCAAATGGATCTGATCAGCTAATAATGAACAGATTTTTTACATGGCGGTCATCAGTAATCGGATCATAGGTTGATATAGATAGTCTAACCTCAGCTGCCTGCGTCTCCTGATGGAGTAACGTCAAGCCTGTCAGATCCTCCAGGAAGGAATGGGACGAGTTGAAGACCTTCGCTAGGAACTGGAAACCTTCTCGCTCATAATTCTCAAGGACCTGTGAAAAACAAAAGGATGGTTCATTAATGGCACTATTTCTAGAACATAAAACAACAGCAGTGACTTTTTCAGTATTCAGAGAATTCATATCAACACGCAATATGGTGGAAAGCCTCGCCTTCTAAATAATCGGTGAGCTTCATCTATTCGTTCGTGGTTTTTAGAACGAAGCGTAAAGGTTAAAGATGTCCATCTAGCGCATGTTTCCATAAAAAACACTGGAAAATTAGAGCAGTGGAATGGAAAAATGGCCTTTTTAACGCTCTTTACGGGACAGTTCATTTCAGATTTTGGTGCTCATTTGTAATATGTCATTTACATTTTAGTATTTCCCCTTTCAAGTAGAGAGGAGCTGGTCACCGACATGACATGATGACCGGTGAACACTGATGATCACCGGTCAGTGGTGGATATATTAGGCAGCATTTTGTCCTCAAAGTTGATGTTAGAAGCAGGAAAAATGGCAAGCGTCAGGATTTGTGGGTTGAACAACACTTGTGGGTGTTCCCGGTCTGCAGTGGTCAGTGTCTGTCAGTGGTGAACCGGTGATCACCGATGCACGTGTGGTCCGATCCGAATGCTGGTTCTGATGAAGGTGTCAGAACACACAGATGATGACCCCTGTCCAGCGCCGAAAGAGCCGACGGTGGGACGTGCGCATCGGAACTGGACCACGGAGCGACGGGAGAAGGTGGATCACGTGTTCTTCCACATCACGAGGATGGACGGGTGCGTGTGCGTCTCTTATCTGGGAACACGTGACACCAGGATGCACTATGGGAAGAAGGAGAGCCGGCGGAGGGACAATGTTCTGCTGGGAAACTTTGGGTTCTTCATCCATGTGGACGTTACTGTGACACGAACCTCCTACCTAAGAGTTGAAGACCGTGAACAGCCTTTCATGGAGACGGTGTTCACTGGTGGCTGTGGCCGGATAATCGGTCCTGACACGAAGCAAAAATGGCAACGCAATAAAAAAGCGGACCAACGAATATTAGGAAGGTGGTCATAATGTTATGGCTGATGGCCACCGTGTGAATAGATTTTGGTTATATGCGCTCGTAAACACGCAATCACAATCCTATTTTGTTTAGAAGTTGACATTGACCACTTCGACATGTTCCGAGGTGAGATACGGATGTGCAATAATATCCGAGAGGCTGGTATCTGAGAATACAGTTGGCTTGTTGGCCAGTGCACATCCACACACAGTGATAACACAATCTCAAACTGTGGTAACATGGCACTGTGCCCCGCGCACAAAGGGAGGCCGGGCGGGAGAGGCAGACATCTGGCACCACTGTCCGTTGGGCTGAGAGCACTCAAGCTCCATCTCAGTGACGCTCCTCAGACAGACAGCCCTCCGCGATCACACTAGCTCCTTTCACACAGCTCATTCTCAGAGGAGATTGAGTTTCTGCCGCGGGCCGATGAATGGGCGGCACTGTTGAGCTGAGGGGGAGAGTGACGTCTGCTTTCAATGAACCAGACATGGATGACTTGACTGACAGAGAGGGTTAGAGGACGGGCGAGAGGAGACCGGAGCTCATCTGTCCAAACTCCATGAACTCAGATGGTTCTTTAAAGAGGACCTATGCTCATGTTCTAGTTACAACACACAAAGAGTTATTCTCTATATCAGTGTCAGTGTTTCTGAACATTCCTCATTTAAATAATTCATATGCAGAATAAAGGGGCGGGGCCTGGTTGAGTTAGTAGTGGAGGTTATGGTAAGGGACGGGACAACAGCAAAAACTGATTGTGATCTGCCGTTCTGCTGCTGTTCCATCAACATCTGCACAGTTACGACGCTCAAAGTTCAATGAAAGGAGAGATGTTTTCTTTTGCAGAAATCCCTTGGGACTACAACGAGCTTCTTCCTGGGTTAGTGACATCACAAACCCTAAAATTTACATAAATCCCGCCCCCGAGAACACTCAACAGAGGGGGCGGGGCCATGTCGGGCTGCTTTAGAGTTGTTGTCGTCGAGTGTTGTTGACGCCGTCATTTTACGCCACAAACGAGGGTGGATTCGAGGACAAAAGACGAACGTGACGACACACGCTAGTGACGAGTTGATCAACTCCACAGCGACGACATCAATTTATCCACGAACCGTTCAGAAACGTCTTCCTGAGTCTCTCCAACACTTTCCTCATTTTGTCAGCGTGAGATTCTCCAGCTTTGTTGTTGTTGTTGAGCTGTTAAAGCTCCGCCCTCTTCTGGAGCAGCAGCTCATTTGCATTTAAAGGGACACGCACAAAACGCCGTGTTTTTGCTCAAACCCAAATAGAGGCGGATTTGACAAGCGATAATAAAAGATCTGTGGGGGATTTTGAGCTGAAACTGATATTACATCTTGTGAAAGGGGCGTTATAGGTCGCCTTTAATTCTAAAGCCCAAACTATACTACACGTACACTAAGTTATGCATACAATGTGACATGACTTTCATCATTAACGTACTGCAGTATGCGTGCAGCCATTTTTTCTAACAACACACGCACACATTTTCCAATCAGTGGTTTGGATCGCTAAAGTCACGTGATTTCAGTAAACGAGGCTTCGTTACGTCATGAGTGATTCGCAATTTCAATAGTTCATGTGACTTTGGCAGTTTGATACACGATCCGAACCACTGATTCAACACAAAAGATTCATGAATCTGTGTTTTGAAATCGTCCATCACTAGATATTGTTGAATAAAGTCGTTATTTTGTTTTTTGGGGTGCACAAAAAGTGTTCTCGTCACTTTATAACATTAAAGTTGAACCACTGTAGTCACATGACCTGTTTTAAATATGTTCATTATCTTGAGACTCACTGAACCATCAGATTTCATCAAAAATATCTTCATTTGTGTTCTGAAGATGAACGAAGGTGTAGAACGACACGAGGGAGAGGAATTCATGACTGAAATGTCATTTTTGGGTGAACGAACTCTTTAAAAATAACGAATAGATTAACTGAAGCATTTTAAAAATGTACTCATTCAACAAAATAATCATTCGCTATTACTGTTTTTGAGGCACGGACATGACTGACATTATAAGTAGACTTCAGGAAGATAACAAGCAGATAATGTGACCACTCTGACCGCTCACAGAGATCTCGAGGACTCTTTCAGCCAGGTTAACGGTCAAAGTATTACGGGAGTTTTTAATGAAGAGTCTACTGAAAAACAGACCGTACCGTATAAAGCTTCCACAGACATAAACTACAAAACCAAATCATTTTCTCTGTCAAAGTGAACTTATCTTCTTTGAGCAAACATCGCACTGCATTTGAAACGGATCACGAGCATAAACTTG